>JARDYJ010000003.1:115067532-115667532 GCA_029215755.1 Spea hammondii
GTAACGGCCCAAAAATATAATGTCTCCAAAAAAACTTGGATGAGGACTGCAGGGGCAACAATGTGCACTGTCCAAATTATATCAAAAAAATGGACTGCATAAACGGATTGCAGATACATTCAGGGTATAAATACTGCCTCCAGTTCTTCTGGACACCATGTTGCTTTATGCAGAACTGAAAGTAAAACGCACAGAAAAGGTTTTAGGTAGCGGCCCAAGGCCTTCAAATCAAACAGCTTGGGTTTGCAATTGTCCCCTTGCCAGCCTTCCTCTGAGCATGTAACCTGATACTTTAAATACATAGAGGAAAAAACAAAAATAATGAAATACCTGAGCCATATTTTTATATCTCAGATGACTTGAAAGGCACATGAGAATTAAGAGAGAAAAAGATATTCTTGCACTGTCCTCACCTCATACAGAAGCCACAGAAAATAATTTATAGCCACGGGCTTGGGCATATTCTGCGTAAACGTAGCACAAAGCCTCTTATCCTGCTGAGTACAACGTCTCTACTCTGAAAAGGGCAACAAAGGAGACCCTGCTTCTTTAATATATTACCAAAGGATGTTCAAGATATCATTAAAGTCTCTCTATTCCAAACCTGGACTTATAGGTTCATATTTGTGAGCCGAGCTCTACAACAAATAACAAGATGCTGACTTGTTTGAGAGTAATCAACTGATTTCCTCTTTGATGACGATGACAAAGGCTGTAATTAGCTGAACTGTCCTTCCCAGGTTGAGTATCGATCAGACAGGGTCAGATTAAACCTCTCCTGGGCCAAGCAGCCCCACAATACATCACTGCATCTTATAAAGGACAATGGTAATGGGAGATTCCAGTTATTGGAAGCTTACTGTTAATGAGATGGACTGCATTATTATTATAGCTGAAATATATATATATATATATATATATATATACACAAACATATATATCCATATTTTGTTATATAATGTTTTATATATTATTGTATATTTTATGTATATATATATATATATACACATACATAAAATATACAATAATATATATAATATTATGTTACTAAATTGTAATCTTGTAATATACAATAACTATTTCAAGATTTTCAAGCTGCAGACAATAAAAATCAAACCAATATAAAATATGAAAGGCGCACTATTTACTTTACAATTCATTCCATCAGCATGATGTTATAAAACAAAAAGTAAAACAACGCAGACCATGTATGAGACCCCCAATGTTTCGGTAGCCCCTGCTACCTTTCTCAAGGGATGGATACCTATAAATCATGGAATGTTGATCATATATGAGTATTGGGAGGCACTTGAAGTATTACACCCAGTCTCTAGAAGCTTTATTTTCTATATTTCTGTTCTTTATGCCCTCCTACCTTTATGCCCTCCTTCTTTATGAGTAGGTTCTGATTATATGGTATCTCGCTATTAATTTGAGCTTGAAGTGCTGTCTATACTGTTGGCATCACATAATTACTAATCAGAGCAGGTTTAACATTGATGAATAATTTCTTTCATGTTATTGCTGAATAACTATAATATATATATATATATATATATATATATTTACCATATCTCATTGATCTCCCCAACCATCCCAGCTATGGGTGACTGGGCTGAGCCAGCAATGCCTCCATGGTGTTCTGAAAAAGGCAACTTTTGTGTGTCTTTAAAATGCACAGCAGTCCTGTATAAATTCTGGTTAAAACGTAAAAGTTCAGTCCCATCCTCAATTCACAATGCGTTTCACCTCTGTGCGGGTTGATCATGGTGTACATTAGCAGAATATTGATGGTTATGCGGGACTGTGAATAGGAACTTTTATTTAAAAAATTTCATTTGTTTATATTAAATGAAAAATACTACCTTTCAATTTCTGGTTCAGCTCTTTTCTTATCGCAGCTACTGTTTGGGAGGAAGCAATAACGGTGACCCAAGGGTCCGGGGGTAACACAAAGGAGCTATAAGTTGCTCTAAAAAGTATGAGTGAACATCTGAATTTTCTTGTACACAGATATGGTTAATATTTTTATTGTGCCATACGATTCTCTATATTTCTTTTTTACATATATATTACTGAACAGTATTGGATACTCCTCTGGAATGTACATGGGAGTTAAATATAAAACATCTTTGGTGTTTTTATTATTATCTTTTATTTATATAGCGCCAACAATGTATGCAGTGCTTCTTACAATACATATATTAAAGGGGTATGACAAGACTAGGATTGACAGACTAAGACAAAACGATACATTAGGTGCAGACAGCCCGGCCCGCAAGCTTACAATCTTGAGAATAAGCTACCACTCTGTTGAGACTGTAGAGTAAAGCTTCATAAAAAACATGTACGGAAACCTAGTACCCATTCATCGGCCATCTTATCCAACATCTTTAAAAACAAAATATCAAACACAAATCATATCACGCAATAGCTAAGAAGGGGAGCTAATATACAACTCATTGTCAAGCTCCCTATAATAGATAGTGATTATATGATGGTCTAGTTCACGTGAGTCGTGGTCTTTCAAGAGACCTTTCTGATTCTTGTGTCACTAAAATGACCTTATCTAATGTATGTGCCTTCATCATTTTCACATTTGCATTCTAAAATACGCAGTTTGTTTTCATCCAATATTCTCCAATATACTCACTTAATTTTTATTAATTAATTTTAGTGAGCGCGTTATATCCCTAAATCATACCATTATTGGTATAGTTAAATTGAGGTAAAAGTGTTAAATAATAGAGATGGATAAATTACAAATATTGCAAGGGAATCCCCAAAAAAGCTTCCATAATAGCTTCTTGACAAATGAATTACATGGTTATTTATTTCCATTGAATTGTTCCTTCACTTAGTTGACAGCCTCAAAGGAGTTTTTCATACATTGTCACGTACATTAATGAAGCACTAAAGGGAACTTTTTGCTACATTACAATACATTTTGCTGCTGTGGAGGTCACCATTGTAGGCATCCATTGATATTTTGGTCACACTGAGCTGATGATTTAAGGGAATGCTAATGAAGTCATGCTTATCCAGTCAAGTCACTCTTCCCCTACACCGTTATTAGTCATATGGTGATGAAGACTGAGGAATTCTCTTATTTACCACAGGGCAGTATGATAGTCTGCTAGTCTGGTACATATGACCAAGATGACAGACCTAAGCACACATAAAAAAACCTCTATACAATTGTTCCAAGCATTGTTTTTTTGGGGAATCAAGTTGATTAACAATAAAATGAAAAATAGCATGAAAAAACATTTATATATATTTTAACTTATCGATAAGGAGAATAATTGTAAAAATATTCATATATATATATATATATAATATTATAGATATAATATTTATATGAAAACAGTTCTATGTTTGCATAATATAATGTTTTCAGGCAGAGGCATATTAGCCATTTGTTCTGGCTCAGTTATTTTAGCCCAATCTACTAGATAAACACCCCGACTCCATATCATACTGCTTGTGACAGCCAGACATGCTGACTAGTAAAAGTCTATGGAGGAACGGACTTCATTTGCATCGCCATAAATAATCCGCTCAGCGTGGTGTTTGAGCAGAAAAATCACATGACTGACAACAATGGCGTTCTGCAGGTAAAAGAGGTTTCTTGGTGAAAAATTAGATAAAACTAGCATTTTTCCAAAGTATGCAGCACTGTATTTTATGCTGAAAGAGGAACTATTTTCCATGTGACTTCCCCAATTTAAAATAATGTGTCCTTTGAATTTTCAGTAAACAGTATTTTTAATTTACACGCGGCCGTTCCAATAAGAAACAGTCTGCTAGATCCATGTGACACCGTTTGGCTTGCTTGTAAAGGGACATTATTTGAAATGCTCTCATTATTCTGTCTATTCTTTGGTCTAAATCAAAGTCATTTTATGAATTCACTGTTAGATGCCAGATTTCATAAAAAATCGAGCATTTCAAATGCTGATTTCTTTCCAAGTCGTCTAAACACATATCTCTTTATCACTTTCACAAGACAAAAGCCATTCCAAATCTTGCTTAACTACAGATCTTGACTTCTGTGTAAATCCTTCTGCAAACGTAAAGCCATAAAATATGATCTAACATCATTGTACATTTTGTCACAGTAAACAATGTAATCTCCCTTTATCACTTATTGGCCCATAATCTTTTCCCCTATAAACCTTCATCCCTTCTGCCTTTTCACTGATATTTACTAATTTTCTATTTTTTTCTTTAAAGATTTTAACCCTTTCTTTTATTTTATCCTCCATGTCTTTCTCTGCTTGTCTGCCATTTCTTTTAGTTTTTTTTCCATTTGAATACTTTGTCCCGTTGTCTATCGTTAACCCTTCTCTATATCCATTAATGCTTCTTCTTCTTAACCCATCTTTTACCCCTCATCTTTCACAATTTTTTCTCCTTTATTTTATTTTTATCACCCCCTTTTAAATCAGACATTGTAATAGTCTATGTATTTTTTGTTCATTAGAAGACCCCCCACTATATGAATGTGCTCTCTTTCCTGCCCCCCAGCGACTTGGCTTTCAGTAGATTTGTCTCCTGCTAACTGAGCCCATATGATATACTCAGGGAGCGCCAAGGTTTCTTACACCCAGTATGCGCAGAAAGTGCTCCCATTTGTTTCAGTGGGAGCTCTTTCCTGCATCTATCAAGCAATCAGCAGCATCAAAATGAAGGGGATGTTCAGCTGCAGCTGTGGACCTGCAACTTCTACTAATGGTGATAAGTGATGTTATGTTTTACAGATTTAAGAGTTTATATTAACGTTTTTACAAAGTACTTTAATATACATTCTTTGTTGATGAGGCTGCCCGGGACACTGGAAGCTCCCTTTAAGTTCACAATGAACTCCATTGAGGCTGGCAAAGTATGTTGGGGAACTATAAAGTTATATTTTAGTTCCCCCATTTCCTCTGAGGTTGGGTTATAGGGGTCAAGTGGCCCACATGGCATATGGCGCACTCAATGATTGGCCCATTGGAGTCACATATTTGTTCCTCTGTATCTTGTGGGGTTGGGTTACAGTGGTCAAGTGCAGGCTGGGACTGGCCATCTGGCACACCATTCACATGCCCGGTGGGCCACTGGACAACAGCACCACACACTCATCCGATCTGGCATATGGTGCGGTAGGGAATTAGCCCATTGGAGTTATATATTTGTTACCCCATATCCTCTGAGTGTGGGTGACAGGGGCCAAGTGGCCCACCTGGTCTATACTGAGCTACAGAAATTGCGATTGGTTATCGCATTTTATATCCCCAAAAAGTACCGTGCTCTCAAACTGAATCAGGGCTGCTTATATGAAAAAAATCCCCCCCACCCAAACCTTCCTACCATCGCACTAAATAATAAGTAAATCTCTTCCCATACTTAAATTATTGAATGGTCTGGCACTGGATGATTTCCTAGCTCACCACACCTCATCTACCGACCATATACCCCAAGAAACAGGTACAACCCTGCAAACTGTGCGCCCAGACAGGTGCGCCATCCATGTTTCGGTAATGTGCCGGCAATCATCAACAGCTTCCCTATTGTAAAAGCTATGCTTTGTGTATTCATACATTTCTTTAAACCAGCAAGGGGTAAGCAGGTTAAATACATTGGGCTGAAGAAAGATAAGCTGTAGATGGTCGGATAATAGGGTCTAATGTCTGGCACAACACATATTCATTAGCAAAGTTTTGCTTGTAGAGATGCACAGGGATGCTGCTGCTGTGCAGCCGGCAGTGTACACCAGGAGGATAATGCACAGGGAGGGGTTATGGGAACAGAATTCCCATCCAAGCTGCGCTCAGAAGCCTGCCCTCCTTAAGGCTCTGGATCTCCTCTCCCCTCCCTCGCTCCCTCTCTCCCTCTCTCGCTCTCTGTAGCTCCGTAAGTTTGCTGCTTCTGGATACAGCCTCGATATGTCTTTCTGGTGGATTTACCCAACTCTCATCACTCTCTGCACCCTGGTCAGTACCCAGGCACTAAGAACATACCCAGCCAATGAAGGTAGGTGGCTTGGTGATGAGTTGCTACCTTAAGTTAACATCTTCATTGCCTCTCTGGGCATGAATACATGTTTGGCTCATTTATGGGTTAAAAACCCAAGCTGTCTTTGTGTCTGTGTTTGTGTATATATCTATATATTATATATATATATATATATATATATATATATATATATATATATATATATATATATATATATAAAAACATAAAAAATAAAATGAATATATATAATGTATAGCATCATATAATGTACACTCAGTGTGTATGGATCTAGAGCAGTCACTTATATATATATATATTATATCTATTATTCTATCTATCTATCTATCTATCTATCTATCTATCTATCTAATCTACCTGTTAATACATATTGATACATAGTGTCCATATTCAAGCATTGTATTACCCTACCTGTAAAATGCTAAATGTAGTTAGAAGTAGTCTTAAGTGAATTTAATGACTCAGTCTAAATCGTATTGTAGCGATGAATGGGTTAACTCTCCAGTAGTATTCTTTTGTACTGCCACTGAATGACACAATAGAGTGATGTGTGTTATTGTTAAGTCTTTCCATAGTCCCACTACACAGTCATCACTTTAGGTAGGGATGAAGTGCTTCTGCGTGGGAAGCTGTCAAGAAACACCTTTCGGATAGTAAAGACACTAAAGAACAGGATGAGAAGGGAATCTGTCCCTTAAATTCTTGCTATTAGATTTAATTAATGGACAGATCTGGAAATTTTTGCCATTTTGGATGGAAATAAATGACTGGTGAAAAAATTGGATGTAAACATGATGATATTATTGATCTGAAATAATAATAATAATAATAATAATAATAATAACTTGAGTTTTGGAGCATACTATGTACCAAGGAACATTAATAAATTATCATATGTTTCACCTGAATGCATGCATTTTACTCCCCAATATTACGTAGCATTTCACAGGTAACTTAGTATAAGCCAGGTTCTAATATGGAATTCTGTTAATATAAAGCATGTTCTTATGGAGTGCATCTTAGTATATTAAGTGTAATTTATACCAACAAAATAATCAAAGTAAGTACACTGTGTACTCAGCAATTATAATCTATATATGCTACTCGTCCCCTATCCAGTAGACAGTGTGGTCAAACCATATACACCAGTTATACGGACAGCATAAAATAGTGTATGGGAAATAATTGCCCAGCTCTATATATATATATATATATATATATATATAATGTATAGCATCATATAATATACACTCAGTATGTATGTATGTATATAAAAAAAATATTTTCCAAAATATGTATGAAAGTTCCAATAAATTAGAGCATGCTAGATAGATGGATGGATAGATGGATGGATGGATGGATGGATAGGTGGATGGGTAGATGGATGGATAGGTGGATAGATAGATAAATAGATAGATACTAAAACAGAAGAATTAACGATCTTCCTTGCTCAGAAAGTCTTATTCCATGATCTAATGTGAGAGTGTGTCTACTGAAAGTAATGCTTCCCTTGTTTATGTGCTTGGTTTGACTGTAGGATATCTGACAGTCTTGTGAAAAAGAGTGGAAAGCAGTCTATTGCTGTACTCTTGCCTAATTTATTATTGATTAGCCCTCTTTGTGACTGGTTAGAGACCCAGAGGAGACAGTCAGTGGCACTCAGGACCCCGTCAGCTCTTAGGCTCAGTGTGTCGGTACATTATAGAACAGTCTGTGAATGAATAGAGAACAGCCTTTAGTGTTTCCCTGTGCTAGAAGAAGTCGTATAGAATGTATGCATCATATATTTTTAGTTTAACCATGCAAATAACATACGTACGCTTTATGAGAAAGAAAGTGTCTGCTATTTCAGTGAACTAGTAGAACAACTCCTGCTGTTTTATTTTGGCACGTGAATTCCCCTTACTAACTACCTATATGATAGTTATAAAATAATAATAATAATAATAATATATTTGATCAAGCACTACGTTTACACCTTGATGGATGTCTTGTTTGGTGTATCTGGAGCATGTAGGGTGGGGTAAGAATACACTAATATGAAAAGAAGCGTGGCAGATGTGCATTATTGCAGTTCTATTACTAATTATAACAGCAGAAAAGAACCATTTGGCCCATTTAGTCTGCCCATTTTTCCTGATGTGAGCCTCAGATCTTAATCTGTCTCTGGTCTTGTCTCAGACTCCGGATAGCTTTATGCCTGTCCCGCGCATGTTTCAATTCTCTCACTGTATTAACCTCTACCACGTCTGACGGGAGGCTGTTCAATCCATCTGCCACCCTCGCAGTAAAGGTAAACATCCTTACATTACATTACATTGTGACTTTTCACACCTCGTTCCTTGTCAGCGACCTGATTTAATATGTATGCCGGAAACACACTTGCATGATTTACTATGGGATTAATGAAACGCCCCGTGATATTTTAAGGTTGCTCGTGTGTATTGAAGTGCGATGTATAAAAGAGAGGTGTTTTCTCTGACATACATTCTTGATTGGAATATCAACACCTCCTCCTCCTCCACTATAACTCATACATTCACATATATACACGTGTGCCCTTAAACACAATACACACACACTGATATAAGAACAGAGGTGCCGAAGCTGACGTTTAGAGTTTATAGGGTTAAATAGGGAAATGTAAGGATTATATTATATTTGGTTATTTAGTATTACATTCAGTATCATTCATTACGGTTCTTTTATGAGTTGCACAGAAGCTGTTCACACGCTGATGTGTCCGCATTCATCTATACATACATGTAGAGGTAGGGGAGCCAGCTATAGCATGATGCTAGACAGTCCTACTGTCTTACTGAGCCTGCGCATGAGCAAAGCCAATACGCAGATCCTCACAAGGATCCATCTGGGCTCAAAGACATAAGACTAGGAGGTCTTTTAGACAGTTTGGCTCAAGTTAGCGCAAGGCTCTTCTGGCATGTTGGGCCAAGCCAGACATTAGGACCAAGCCCACACAGGCTTGCCCATCTTCATGTACCTGTTGTTATAGTGGTATAGTATATAACTATGGTCCTAGTACGTAATAATGTACAGGGGATGCACAGAGAACTTTTTACCATCTCCCTTGCAGTCTGTGCATGGTGATTATCCAGAGCTTCTCGTTATGACATCATAACCTAGTGACCTGAAATACATGCTGGTGGAGAAGCCAAGATGACAGCGTGGAAAAATATTTAGAATATATTTCAAATAATATTTACTATCCAGTGGTCAGCTAATAGGATTTCTAGGGATTTGCTGATAAACATAGACCAGATTGTTTGTTCAATAAAGACGAAACTTTCAATCAGTTTACCTTTTTACACCTTTGCTCATAACGCATACACGTAACCGGTATAAAAAGATCTACACTATGAAATATACAACATAATAATAGAGAGCAATCCATGGATGGACCTTAAATATATTATAAAGAATCAGCCATAATAGATCTAAAGATGTACATCATAGGGAATACATACGCTGTAATTAGATACTGTATATAACTAAAAGCAGTTTGAATGATTAATGCAGAAGTATTTAGAATTACGTTTTTTTAGGACAGGTTTCCCAAATACTGGATAATCCAGTTCAAAACAATGTACGACAATAACTTTTTGGGGGGGTTTTGTGGCTGAAGTGCCTACATATTGTTAGGATGGATCAAAACCAGGCACCTGACCTGCCTAGGAATGCCTGCACAAAACTATACGCTGTGGGAATCTTTACTGTACTTATTGGTACCTCCACAATAAAGACGTATCACCTCTTAAGAGTCTAGAACACCTGTTTTCAGATACAGGAGAGAAATAAATCAGGGGATCGGAGCTTTCACCGCAGGTTGGTTGAGAAACAAACATGTTAATTGAAGGTCTCTGAGTTGTTGAAGTATCTCTGCTTCACTTGGCCGAGATCTGTAATGCAGTTTGGAGCATAATATAGTTTTCTGGTATTGATCAGTCGCTGTGAAACGTCTTGAGGAACATGGGAAGGCAGAATAAGCAGAGGGGGTTTGTAAGGTGCAGCGGATAGAGGACTGACATAGATTGATGAGGTTTGAAGTCTAGACTCTTGAAGTCGGGAAGCTATAGATGGCATATTACTGAATTAATTCAAATGTAATTATTTCATGTCTTTAGACTGTTTTTCCATCTTCTAAATATTGATTTGAATTTAAGACTTGAGACATACAGAAGCTCAATACAAAATGTTTTATATATGTATCAGCAGTTCATAATATACAATGCATGTAGATTTCTAAGGTTGTAGTAAAAAAAAGCCCGCTATTATTGTTACAAAGCCCCTCGAGATCATTCATCTCAGGGAATCTGGGTGCTTGTAACATTGAGCGTGAGTGTACTTTGTCTAAGCTGGCGTATAATACAACGGAATTAATTCCTGTTAATTTAGATACGTGTGAAGGAATGAGAATGTATTCCAAGTATTGCAGGAAATACTATAAGTAGAGGTGTGAGCCGCGCTAGCTCTGAAGGTTTGAATCTGATGAGAATACAAGAGTTCTTTGTGAAAGCCTGACTAACTGGGCTCATATTAGTGACAGTTCCTCACGCATGATTTGTAGTGCTGAATTCCATTGGATAGATTGACCTACAATACAATAACAACATTAAACCATGAGGTCCTGAAGGTAGAGAGTCCTCAGATCAACCTACGTTCCAGACAAGCAGTTCCAGTGTAGAACTAGAAACAAAAAGACAGCTTCTTCTAAAATTATCTTAAGGAGATTATGATGGATATACGTATCAAAAGAAAAAGAATAATTTAACCTATTATTTTCTAATAAGTTGGGACTTTCTGGGACATCCATTTTATACAAAAACTAGCCCTGAGTGGTCTATAAGAAGGTCTAGGTCACTCGACAAACGTCAGTTCACAGACTTTTATTCACAACACGAACAACCTTGGAGTGAAACGCTACTTTTTCTTGGAATATTGGCTGTGTCTTCCATGGGTGATTCAGCAACGTCTTATGTGCACCAGAAGTTGTTCTTAAAACATATGTGATATCATGAATGCTATTTTATCTTTAGAGGATAGCATACTGGCTTTACTGTACAGGAACAAAAACTATATAGAATATACACAATGAAGGGGGTTTTGACCATTAGAAAGGAGATCCTATGTAGTAAGCATAATTTATTGATGATATAAGATTCCCTTGGGCTCTCTTACATCGTCATGTATCATTTTACTTTATGTAAACAATGTAGTTGTCTTTGTCTTTCATCATGTTGTGTATTTTGGTAGTTCCTACTCCCTGTATCCAGATATTAGGGGCACCAGCTGGCACTTGGTAGGATTATCCTTGGTGTATCAGCCACAGGATGTGCGTAAGGAGAGGCGCAGGTGGTCCAAGAAAACTGCATTTCCCAAAGGTATATTCCCTCTGTCGGTGGTCTCCATATTCCAACCTCATCTGCTTTGGGTACAAGAGTCCCTATGTCCATATCTCCCCACAAAGGTCTATCATCTCTGCTTCCAGATGTGCAGATACATCGTGTCATATATTTATATATAAATAGCTGCTTATTCAAAAATAAGATTTACCACAAGCATTATTACTAACTTCTAAGATATTATCCTTTGACACACAAGGTGAAATATGAGTGTTCATGGATTATGATATAAAAAACCCCCCATTGTACATGTTTATTTTTTATATGAGAGAGCTGGATTCCATGTTTCCATTACATGAGTCAATGTCATCCTACCCTGTTATCAGATGCTGAGACAAATTAGTATCCACGCACGTCCTCTAATTGCAGGGACCTAGGTTCTCATGGGGCACGTAGAAGGAATTATAAAAAGCACCGTGATTGCAGTCTGCATGTTCAATGCCCAAATTGCCTTTTCAAAATGGTTTTGCATCTGCAATGACTGTGTAACCCTTTAGTTGCTTGTTTTATTTACCCTTTTAAACACCCTACATTATAAGACAACATGGTTGCATTTTAAAGGATATTAAAAGATTGCAATTCAACAGATTAAATTATATAGTTTCCAGCAGATATGTGGGCCTGTTGTATTATTATTCCTAGGTCTGATCCAGGGCTGTATCCCCAGCCTCCCCAGGACCTACTTTTTGTACTCCACCTCCTGTATGTCATCTGTGATGAGCCCTGGGACATGACATCATACTACTCTGCGGTGTAAAGGGACCACTTTCAAGGGTGATCTCTGATCTTCCCATTGAGCAGTGGCCCACCAGGGATTATTCTTGCCCAGTAAAGCACCATCCCCGCTTAGCCTAGAATATGCCATTGCATGTTTAATGTATAGATTTGTTTTATAGTCCTGCTGAAGAGTTGTACATTCACAGCACACTGTTTGAGATCACTCAATGCTATGTGCATGTCCTTGAGTGGTGACAAGTGCATCGTGTATAGCGCACACTAGAGAAAGACAAAGGTCAAACAAGGGCAGAAATCTATTTGTTATGGACTAGCTGGTTATGGCATACAGATGATACAGATACAAACTAAAATCCCTGCTTTGTAGATACATTTGCAGATGACTTGTGCTCCTTTAACACTGAAATGCCTAGCAATGATATCAAGCAATGCACATGCAATTACCTGTGTTGATGTAGTCTGTGGATGACACGTCGCAGTCAGACTGTTATACATACACAGGTGTGACGTGAAATAAAGCATGTCTTGGGACTCGGGACTTCCACTCCGATGGGAGCAAACAGGCAAACTGGGACATAGAATGACGGAAATTAACTTGTTCGGCACCAGAATACATTTAGTCCCCGTCTAGAAGGAGCTCACCATGCATTAATTTAGTTTTGTCCACAGCATTATAATTTTGCCCGTAACTTCATTATACGTATTATGCAAGATATGCATTTGTCTTTTAATATCGTAAACAGAGCAGAAGTAGTAGATTTTTTGGGGGGACTTGGCCATGATGCCAATCACCCTCCACAGGAGCTGTGAGCCCTCCCAAAGTTTAGATTAGGACTTCTGCATTATACCACTCACCTGCCGCTGTCCTTCAAGCTGCAAGTATTAGGTGTGAAGCAGAGTATATAAAGGCAGATATTTTATAGCATAAGCAATAGAGAGGTGTGAGGATTTGGCAAGGGGTAGAGGGTCACTGGTTATATATTGTAAATGGTGGGGATGGTCAGCGAGTGTTTAGGTTGTAGTGGTAGAGCTTGCGATATGGTTGATGGTGTGGTTAGTAGTGGGGACATGTTCCTACGCCTGTGTGTCAAGCTTCCATACTTCCAGACTGAACAGTATGTTTTTCTGAGACTAGAACATTTGTGATGGTTGCCAACCCACATGTTTAGTACATGGAGAAACACCTACAGCAGATTGACGTACAAGCGCTTGTACTACTCAGATACTATCTTGTGTCTTGAGGGGACCTCGTAAAACAAGATACGCTTTGCCGTGTGCAGTTGATGGAAATACCGTAACTGACCCTTTCACCCAAATCTCTGCCGATGTTACTGCACCAACAGAGGCCACTTGATCTGAGCACATATTAAATGAACCACCTCTCAGTCGGCCAATATACAGATCTTATCGTCCTCTCCTCTTACACGACCTCCTCTCTGGGAATGGGCCGAGCAATGGGAATTCATCTAGAATCGTCACTGACGTAAAGAGGAGTTGGCTCAAGGCAGATAATTCCAAACGTCTCCCAGGGACCTGCTCAGCGCAGTTCATTAACTCATCCCCTCCCAGGCATCTGCCGGACTCAATATCATCTAATCACAGTAAAAGCACATCTGTATTTGGTGCCAGCTTGTCTGCCATCGTGTTCTTTTACGGAAAGTAGGTATTTTCTCAAGATACAAGGAAAAGAGTCTACAATAATTCCTTTGAAACTCTCTAAATATATGTCTAAAGGCAAGACATTAGCATTTTAATACTTAAACCCCTACATATAATGCAAATTATATACCTCAGCATAATGTATAGATGTATCCCATTTTGGGTGTTTTTGGTTGTTTTAGTAAATAAACAATAATGTGGGAGGCTTTCTTTTAATATAATTATTCTGAGCAAGAGAACATTTAGTTGCGGCAATTATAAACCACAATGGGTTATGGAGAGCTTTGCCTGGCTGGGCATAATGGGTGTTGTGCAAGGTGGATGCCACATGCTGCCCAGAATTGTGTGGCACTGTATTAAGAAAAAAAAGGCATTTTATGTTAATGGAGCCGCGGCCAAAGCACAATTCTATGATAACTAACTGAATAAACCTCTATTCGGGAGACAAGCCAATGAGATAAGATAACAAGAAACATTTAGGTAATGTTCCTGTCTCCCTTGAAAATGTATATTTAATGAACGTTACCGAATTTAAAATAAATAGATGTTAAAAATATATAAATAAAATATATATGTTTTATATATGTAAAAAAGAGATTTTTAAATTAAGGTAGTTTTGCTGAGTTGAAATGCGATATTAAAAATGCACAGTGCTGACTTTATGACTCAGTTAAACAATATTCAGGTTATTTTTCCTTTACTAAAAAAGATAAAAATATTGCTAAAGGGATGCAATTTAAATACAAAAAAAACACAAAAAAGTTACCTGTATATATAATGTGTGTATATATATATATATATATATATATATATATATATATATATATATATATATACTACAATTCAAGAGTTTGGGGGCACTTAACTGTTCTCATGGTAAACAAGGAAATTTGTACAGGTTTTCTGATGATCTATTAGCCTTTTAAACTCAAACTTAGTGAACACAAAGTGCCATTGCAACACAGGAGTGATGGGAGTTATAAAGGGCCTCTGTATGCCTATGAATATATTTCATTAGAGATCAGCCGTTTCCAGCTACAATAGTCATTTACAACTTTAACAACTTCTACACTGTATTTCTGATTAATTTTAATGGACAAAACAAGGACTTTTCTAAGTGACCCCCCACCCTTTTAAAATGTTGCTATTTAAAGGGATGCAGTTAAGTTCCCTGTGTGTGTGATTGTGTATTTATATATACAATATGTCTTAACATGTGTTAATCTTATTGTATTTATATATATATGTCACTTTTAATGTTACTGTTATTTTCCACTCTCTCTCTATTCTATGGAATCTCCTGAGGCTCTATAGATAAATGTAATGTAATACAATAGCAGCAGTGGGAAGCATGATAGACTTTAGGAATTTAATTTAAACACAACTTATCAAATCGTCGTCTTTTAATAAGACCTCAAATAGAGGTCTGACTACAAGACGGAGATCCAGGTCCCCCGCAGCGCTGCCGATGCACGCATACAACCTTTGCTGCTGCCGGCACTTCTTCTGGGGCTTCTACGAGGGTAGCAGCAGCGGAGGCTTTCTGCGTGCATCGCACAGACCTCCATCGGCTGCCCCCACTAGACAAGTCTAGGGAAGCACTGGTAAGAAAGGAAAACAGTTTACACGTGAATTAATATTTAAGTAAAATCTTTTTCTTCTAGGGTAGTCTTATATTCAGGCTTTTTCTTTTTTCCCCTAAATTAATATTAAAATTTTGGGGGGTCATCTTATAATCAGTGTCGTCTTATAATAGAGCAAATACGGTAATACTTTTATCTTTTTATACCATTCTTATGTGATTTGTTTTCCCACGGAGCCATAGAATTAATTTAAAGAAACATAACCTGTGTGTGTTTATTATACGGGCACCTGGCCATAAGCAGTAAAATCCAATCTAAAAACCATGGAAATATAATGGGTGATTTTTTTCCAGCAAATGACTGTTATTGACTGTGAAGGCACAAATGGTCAGTATTGTTCATTACAAGAGACACCAGCGGGGAATGTTCTCCATCCTTTCCTTGCATTTTCTCTGTTCGTTTGAATGGAATATGAGTCATTCCAAAGAAGAAGAATGGGAGCAAGTCCACTGGGAAGGACAGTGATTTTTAGTTTTACCTGATTCTAGCCATGGCTTATGTGGTTTAATCAAAGTTATTTTAAAGTCTCTTCACGAAAGGCTAAGTTAGGATGAGCATAGTCCCGACGTGGAACTCATGCTATCCACAGCTAACTGCACTTTTCTCTGAAAATATTCACTGGGGTTCTTTGCCTTCTCAAACCTCAGCAAGAGCAGCAGAAAGGCATTTCTCTTTGATTCTCCGGAATTGAAGAATTTTGAGTTATGTTCCTAATAAAATCAATGAGTAGAGTAGAGTAACTGATGCCTTCTCCGCGAAGGTTATTCTAATTACATTGTTACTAGGAAATAAACAAAAGGTGGCAATGTATTATATATTGGCATATAGAAAATCAAATTTAGGACTCGTCCTTCATATTTTAACTGCTTGGATTCCAGCACAAGATATCCTTTGCACATAGAACTGGTGTTGACCTTGGTACCTATTTGGTTAATATTTATTTTCTGAATCTTATTACACACATATTGTGAATTCAAAATTACATATTAGTCGTTATAGCAAATATGCCTATATAATATCAGTGGCAATATATTGTCTCGGCATTTAGCAACTGATGGGGAATTCAGAATATTTGGATTTTAGGGCAATTCAGTACATTTTTAAAGTAAACGTTAAAATGTATATCATTGGCTTCTAAATGCCACAATAATACACACATATGGGTGACTGGATGCACTCTTTTACACTGGAGGGGGGCTTATAAAAATGGTTTTGAATCGAGACCTGCAATATATAGTATTGAAAATACTTACTTGGAGACCCTTTAATCAGTGCTTCACCCAGAGACTCGGCGTAAAAACTCAGCACTTCCCAGATATGCTTATTTTTGTGTCCTCACTCTCCTTTTCCATCCTCACCTTTACAAAGGCCGTCAAAGGGGGAGAATTAATTAATACTCCTTGCTGTAAACAAAAGTTAAGATGACTGCTCCCAGTAGGGGGACCATTTTGGCCATGTTTTCCAGGACACATACATTTTACATAAATTTGCATAAATTTTACAAAATGCTGCCCTGCAGTATGTGGGATGGATAACTAACTGGCTATTCCTGTGAGTCTATACATCCCCCAGGGCAGTACTTTATCTGGACTGGTCAGCAATATGGAAAAAGTATGCGTGTTCTGGAAAACATGGTAGATGTGGTCATCTACCCAGCGAAGTGCACATAAAGTAGGCAATGGTGCCATAACCCAGCACTTCATATCTCGCAGTACAGAGAAACACAAGGGAGCAGTAACACAGATCTATGCTGATCTAGTACCGGTACTAAGGAACGCTCCATGGCTGGTTGCCCCCTTTGCACTACCACATACCGCACCCCCTTTTCTGGAGATTGAAAACATTAATCCAGAGCGCCAAGAGTGCCGTGCCTAACCTACATTACCTACCCCCCTAACATTTTAAGATTGGGAAAGAGGGATGCTTTTTGTTTTAGGGGTGCGTGATGGGGGCACAGCTTTACAAATACCTTTTATGTAGCCATGTAAACTATTAAAAACCTTTTTTGCACAAGACATTCAAAAGAAGATAATACACAGTATTTACGCAATTCCATTTATCATCTCATTTTCTGTCCACCGAATATTCTGAGCTTGTAGAAAACAGGGATAGAGCGGTTTGATTCCTAAAAAGTGCTTGTTCCTCCTAAAGAGGACCATTGGAAGGGTATATAATATATATAATACAAATATTAAGTTTGGAAAAATTTTGGGATCAGAACCGAATATTCCTTTGTCTAATAATCAGCCGCTTGCAAAGAAAGCCATTTACGTGCTTCAAGCCCACGACAAATATTGTGTGTGATATAGAAGTTTATTGTCGTCTCCATCAATATTCTAGATCTTTGTCCTTACAATAATACAGGGGAAGCGACCGCTGTTGTACTTAGTCATACAAGTCATATTCAGTTCCAGATTTGCCGTGATTCACTTGAACAAACGATTTGTTCTGCAATTAGCCTCTAGCTGGGGAGCTTATTAAACCCAGAGATCTCCGGGGATCTGAGGCTTAAGGTCAAGGAGAAAGTGTAAATTACTATCGCTGGTGGGTATGAAATGCTATTGCATCGTACTGGAAATGTACATGTATGGAGTGAAAGAGTCAATAGTAGTCTGTTATTTAAGCAAACACAAGCTGTGCCAGTCTATAGTCTGTTATTACTTTTAACCTTTACCAAGTCTGGCAGTGGCTGGACTCCAGGCATTTGCTGAATTAATGGAAGCAGCTGGCTGTCTAGAAGGAATACGTCTAATACACATTAAAGAGAAAAATTAAAGAGAACATTTAACCATTTTTTTTTACGCTGGTAACTCTTGCTAATATGCAGCCGATATTTGATCGAATTTAGGAATAAAATGCTAATGGTCGTGGGATGGTCTTAATAAATATTAATATTTAATTTAATTCATTTGTAAATGACTAAAATATGCTTTAATACAATTAAAGCCATGATTATTAGATTTTATACCATTATTTTATAGCATTAATGTTAGCATTACAGTAGTTGGTTGTGCACCTTTTACTACTCATAAACAAGAACACCATGTATGATTAGAATATGTAATTATTATACAGATACACGTAAATATACTGTATTCATATATTTACCTGTTGTTTCTGTAAGTCTAATTGTTATGTTTTATAGTACTTGTTATGTTCTTTTTACCCATTGTACAGCGCTGTGGAATATGATGGCGCTATATAAATCAATAAATAATAATAACAATAATATTAATATTAATGATACTAATGATACTAATAATTTGTGTGTGGATGTATTGCATAAAACTCTATAATTTTAACCTTTTTTAGTGATGATAAAGTTAGCATGGAATCTGAAAAGGGATACCTGGGAGGTTAAGTAACATAGCAATTTAGTTTGAAAAAAAGTCCTGAGTCCATCATCTCCAACCCTTTTACCTATCGCTCCTGGTTTTGATCCAAGAGGCAGGGCCAGCCCTACAATGGAGCAGAGTGGGGCAAGCGCTTTTTTTTTTTTTTTTTAGCGGAGGAGAGAGGTTTTCGCTTACCAAGGTGTCAGTACCCGCTCGGTGCCCCTCTCTCTGCGAGCCCTCTAGCTCGGTCTCGGTGCCGGCTTGTAATGCTGAGCGGCGGAAGATGACGAAAATTTCCGGTGCTCAGCATTACAAGCACCATGGCAGAGCAGGGAGACTCGCTGCAGGACTGTTTAAAGGTAAGTACAAAGGGAGGGGGGGTAGATAATGGCGTCGGCGAAGTTTAAAATGCCGCCCCCCGTCAGGCGGGGGGGGCGGCATTTTAAACTTCGCCCCAGGCGGCATTATGTCTTGGGCCGGCCCTGCAAAGAGGCAATCGGATTTCTCCTTGAATCAAGAATATCTAAAATATTAATTTATGGCCTTTTTTTTCTTTAAAATATCCAGACCCTATTTGAAGGCATCCACTGTAATTGATAACACCACTTAATTTAGCAGTGAATTCCGTAACTTTATTGCCCTTACTGTAAAGAATCCCTTCCTTTGTTGTCTATGAAATCCTTGCTCTTCCAGTCTCAGAGGATGACCTCTGGTTGTTTGCACATTTCCGCGGTTGAACCAGTCACTGAAGGGCTCTTTATATTGGCCTTGGACATATGTATACAATATTATAATATGATAACTAGTTACGTAACTGAGTACATAGCTAGTAAGAGGAATTGAGAAGATGAATAATGTACTTTTACAGTTTAACATTTAATCAAATTTTTTTTGTTATAAACATAGTGTTAAGACTCTTGCATCTGTAGAACATAATATATTTGAGCCAAGTGAACAGTCCGAGCTCTCATGCTGGAATTGCGGTTCTCTTCCCTCAGCCCTTTAATCATTATTGTGAAGTTATATTTTTGCAATTCAACAAATATTTAACATTTTGCCACAGTTTCATTGATAAGAAACAAAGTGAGAGAGGCTAATGTTTCCTCCTTTTGAAGAGAGTCACATTTGAGGTTAAATTAAATTTGGGAGCAGTGGAAGGTATGGCGGGACTAATTCCAGTTTTAATGTACAACATGTTTTTATGGTTATTATTCATTAATTGCATTTTAATGATAGGTTTATACTGTACCCAAGTAATCAATTGTAACAAAAAATAGGTTTTTAGATAGGATGTTACATTAGAGTAGAAGAGACGTGTTACCCTGGAAAGTGGAAAGAACACGACAGAAAAAATAATTATATTGTGTTTTTTTGTAATATTCAAATAAATTTCCATAGGCTGTGCTTATTTCCAGCTTTCGTGTCCTAGATCTATGCCGGTCAAATCATTTTTGCTTTCACCACCGGAAATCTATAAAGCTAATTCTCTTCTTCCTTTTCTTATAGTAACTTTGCTTGATTCTATGTCTGCGCATGGAGACCTGGGATGGGTGGCATACCCACCAGAAGGGGTTAGTAAATCTGATTTCACAATTCTCCTATTTCTTATGTTCCTTGGCCTTCTTACGATCGAGTAGCAAGATTCTGTCAGACAGCTATGGAAAAGGCTGTAGGACTACATTTTTTGGATATTTTAGTGTTGCTTTTTACAAATATAACGTATTCTCTTAACAAGTTGTTCTTGTAACCTAATTATATATGCTTTGCAATACGATATTCAAGATATGACATCACAAAAGCGACAGAAACTAAATGTAATTAGCATTTCTTAAGCTTTTCAGCCTGATGTCGTGGAAATAATTGAAATATGATTTATGGGCTAAATATGGGACGAGGCAAAGTTTAGGACTCTGCATAGATGTGCTTGAGTTTCACAAAACTGGCTTTATTTTTCTTTGTGCTGTTGGCAGTGGGAAGAAATTAGCGTAATGGATGAAAGAAATACACCTATGAGAACATATCAGGTTTGTAACGTTCTAGAAGTCAGTCAGAATAACTGGCTAAGAACCAGCTGGATTCCAAGAGGAGGAGCGCAGCGCGTCTACATCGAAATTAAGTTTACTCTTCGCGATTGCAATAGTCTCCCTGGAGTATCAGGAACTTGTAAGGAGACCTTTAATATGTACTATTATGAATCCAACAACAACAACCTGTGGTTCATTAAGGAGAATCAGTATCTTAAGATTGACACCATAGCAGCGGATGAAAGCTTCACTCAAGTGGATGTTGGAGACAGAGTCATGAAGTTGAACACAGAAGTAAGAGATATCAGTAACTTGTTTAAGAAGGGATTCTATTTGGCTTTTCAAGATGTCGGCGCTTGTATCGCTCTAGTTTCTGTAAGGGTCTTCTACAAAAAATGTCCCATGACAATCCGCAACCTTGCCCAGTTCTCGGATACCGTCACTGGAGGTGACTCGGCACTGGTGGAAGTAAAGGGATCTTGTGTGAACAACTCGGTGGAGTTTGATGTTCCCAAGATGTACTGCAGTGCCGATGGAGGTTGGCTGGTGCCTATCGGCCGCTGCGCATGCAAGCCTGGATATGAAGAGAAAAAGGATACCTGCCATTGTAAGTACATTTTTTGTTTGCTCCATTTCTGGCATTTCTGAAAAAGTACTTAAAAATGTAGTTTCTATGTAAAAATATAAAGCGATGCATGTTTCCTAGATGCCATTTAAAGGATTAAAGGTTAAGACTGGTTGCAATCACTGTGATTTCAAACAGCTGTTGCATTCACGGACTTATGTTTGTGGATACACACTTGCCTCAGACAGCGAGCCCTTCCATCTTCCATCAGTAATTAATAGTGTCTATTGGCTGAGGAGAAAAAGAATGCATTAAAAGGGATGCCGCTTCTTTTAATAATGCATAAACACAAGTTACATGATTGGATAAATAAAAGCAAACAGACAACGTCGAAAGAGCATGGTTGTTTACAGCCATCAGGAAACGGGCCCTGTCGTCTAAACACTGTTTACAACCTTTGCCAGCCGATCATGTAACGTGTATGTGATAATCAACACATAAATGACAAATCTAGTGTAGTCTGTATGGACACACGGAGGTTTCAAGGAGGATTGAGAGATAATGACTGAGTGTTCAGATGATGGATATACGTTACCTTGGTACTGGCGGACGTTCTGAAGTATACAACAGCACTTGCTATCTTTGGCATCTGTTGGGGTACCACTAATGGACTCAGGCGTGGAGATGGTGCTTTATGGAAGTATGTGGCTTCCAATGGCAGGCTGAACACAGCTAAAAATGGGTTTTACAAAAGACTTTGGTAAAGCTGAGACAGTCCCACCTAATTAGAGACACTCGGGAGATATGTCTGATGTATAGTAATATCATCTAATCCAGAGATAGGCCGGGTTTGCAGATAGAGTACCTGAAGTTACCTGTCCCCGGTCCTTGCACCAGTTCCTTCTCTACCTGTTATACTCATCTATAACATATCCTCAGATTACAGTCCCCCTTCCTCTCACCACCCTCTATCCATTTTACTTTACGGGTATAATAATGTTTACTGTAAGATTCTCCCTATGAGGTCTTGAGTAGTTCCAAAGAATGAAGAAATAACCCAATTCTAACAAAATCCACACGATTTCGACAATTAGCCTCCGGCACTTTTGTATGGTTTGTTCTCGGAATTATACACAGAAGGAAATCATTCTTTTTAAAAAGTATTGAAATCAGTTAATAATTGGATGAAACGAAATCTTAAAGTTGAGGTAAGAGGAGAGTGTAATTGATACCTGCCTGGAAAAGCACTCGGAACAATTGATTTATTTGACTAAAATGTAGTGTACTTCCATATCCATTACGGCAAATTATAACGTGCAGGCTGTGCAGATCCCAATTCTATATTTCAGAGGCCAAGTTTGAGCAGTAATTCAGAAACTGAGCTGAGATCTGAATTCTGTATTAAGAGCGTTTACAAAGTTTTGCTATATTAGATTAGTATAATTTACCCTATGTATTTTGTTTTGTAGTAATGTAGTTTATCCCTACCCGTGGCTAAAAAAATATAAACCCTATTCTCAACTGACCCAGTTTCTATGGAGCAGATAATCTCGGCGCCAGCTGGGTTCGTAGAAATTGGAAATCTCTTAAGCAAAATAACAAAAATAAGAAAACAATGCACTGTGGCTCCAATGGACATGTTAATGCATAAGACACCTGTGTGGCCCCTTTTAATTTCTCAGTCTCCTCCTTACAAATGCCTGTTTGTCTCATTTTCCACCCCCCCCCCCTCAGCTAAATGGTGTTTGGCCAAAAAACATCTTCATACATGTGATATATTTATGTTATAGCTCCACCGCTGGCTCAGCATGCGCTACACTCAGGCCCCTGTGCCAGTGACACACTTTGGCCTAGGTTGACTAGGCCTAGGCTGTCAGGTCTTGAGGGGCGAGAGTCCCCCTGCTGCCAAACCAGGGGACAGATCAACCTCTGGGTTGCTCAATTAATGGGGAGATCTTTGGGCTTCTCAACCAGCCCGTTTATACTATGGCGGCTGTGCCGAATCAGTACAGCCCCCTTAGTCTGGATGAGGAGGGGGGCAGCAGACGGTAAATGCATCACTGCCCTGTCCTCATGTACAGAAAGCCCATTGATTTCAGTGGAAGTGCCTTCCTGTTACCAATCAGTGTCAAGAAACATCAGACCATGAAAGAGGAGGGCAGCTTCAGGGCTGCAGCTTCTACCTTAGTTAAACGCTTTATTTTGTTATTTTTTTAAGAAGGCTATTAAAGTACCCACAGAGAATTACCAATTATAGTAAATATTCAAGTTGTTAGAAGTAACTGTGCATCACCTTATTGAAGTTTTTTGGATCTTAATGTTGAACCCCCAACTTTGCAGAGCTTGCTCCAGCTGCTGCAAACAGCTGTGGTGTAATATACAATCTATACAATCATCTAGGAGAACCTATAACTGCGATGGTCATCATGTTCCCATTCTGTCTGCGTGCTCCATAAGGTTTAATACATTACAGCCCTGATTTAATTAATAGTGTCTTCTACCCCCAAACTTTTTTCCCTCCAACCTACTAATTAAAGTAAATGCAGGCAGTATGAAAAAAGACAAAATCAAAGAGAAGAGTAATCTCCACGTTCATTGTCTCCTACCTTTCACCTCGTTTCTCCTCCATTAATATCAATATCCCTCACTTTTGTTCCCGGCTCTTATATACCACTGATTGCAACCCCAAAACTTCAAAATGCCCTATTGTGGCAGTTCTACCCTGGCGGAGGACCATGTACACACTTTGTCTGCAGATGTCCTTGATGTTGACTAGTTATATCCCAAGTATGAACAGATTGAAATTGCATATATTGTTTGTATTGTGACTGAGATTCTTGCTTTGCTTAGGCGCTGCTGGCACTCAGAAGGTCGATGCACATTACCCACATCTATATGCCCACTCACAATGGGATGCTGGTGGAGATATTGCAGGTGTCTTTAATGCCCCAGTAATGCTGAACAATGTTATTAAAACTGCAAGCCCCTGGAAACCAGAAAGATACAAAGATTTATTGAAACATTATTGATAGACCAAAAATGCTATTTTTAAGCAGATATTGCTGTGGTCCTGGATTTCTTTCCCAAAGCGAACATGAACCTTTTGTCCAATGATTTTCTGATTCAGGGAAAATAAGACAAGTGTTCAAATACTCGGAAACGGCACAGCAAGCTCTTTATGGCAGACGTAAAATAGATTAGCCGCTGAAACCTTTGAAAAGACTGCCGTATATTCTGTGCAAACAGTCAGTATAGGTTTGGTGGTTAACTCGGACTCTCCCACAGTGATGGATTCCACTATAGGGCATTCCCCACCCTGCCTTGCAGTGCATAATGCATAGCCAGCCATGTGTGTGCGAACGCAGGCGTTTTTCCAGGGCTGAGCGGTGACGTCCTTTTGTTACAGGAAAGCGAACGATCTATCAGATGCTAACACTGCAGCCCTTCTCTGTCCCGATTCTAAACCATGAATAATTTACAGAGATTGCAAACCTAAGTTGAGTTTGTAGAATCTCCATTGGGATTCACTACCTTCAAGCTTGAAGTGGTGACCTTACAGCTAAAAGCAGCTGGCATTAACCCTGCCTGGCTGCACATAAACTGCGGTCTTAAACATACAATCAAAAGTAGGACACAATCCTGCCAGCTCCATAGATTTATGAGTCCTGGGTGTATGTCGATTAAATGCAGTAATTGCTGCTATGGAGACAAAACACCAACCCTTGACTAAAAGCCCATCAGTTTTTTTGTGAGAGAGATATGTGCATTGTACAGTATTGTATTCCTATCTGGCACTGAAAAGGTTAAAATATTTTACTGTTTTCATTGTGGAATCTAAAGATGATGTTCCATTTGTGGGAGAGATGGTATTTAAAAGGTATACCCCAATCACTACTACCAACTTCTACCTCTCCAGTGGTTGACTGGAGTTCCCATTGAATGAGCCTTACCCTGTGCCCAGCAGATTGATGGATCCCTCTACTAAATGGCCCCCAACAAACGCTTGAGGGGAAGCAAAATGTCTATATTATAAACACTGTTAAATTAAATTCACCTTTAAATATGATCACATTTACTTGGCTCAGGACACATATTGTAAGACCCATGAATATAATTTTGGTAACCGATCTGTTTTCATTACTTAACATTAGCCAATTCATCTTATAGGGTCAGCAGGTAAGAAATGAAACATATTGGGTTTACCCTTTGAGCATTAGCCCTCCGCCTCCGAAAGGGTTAATTATGTTCCAGCAACAAGTACAGAATGATTCATGTTAGACAATTTTCTGACTAAAAGGAGGTAGAGTGTAGTTGACAGCTAAAGTCTGTGAAGATAGGGTTACTTTATTCTGTCTTCTGGTCCGTGGACAGACTGTCACAAACTGGCGCTTTTTCACATTGGATGAGTGTCATTGACTGGATCTCAGCTGACATATAGGAAGCAGACCAATTAGAAGAAGTATTGATCTGTTGAATATCCAGCTTCTGCTGTGAAATAAAGGGAAGGTCTGTCCTAAAGTCTTGATTATACTGATTATAATGCACACGGTGCTGCCATTGTGTGTGTCTTCGGAAAAGCCAAGATATCATCTACCCGTACCAAGCCTGACTCTCTAGCGTGAATCCTCCTTTTTTTCCCACTGCTCCTTTCAGTCTATACTAACAATTCCTTCTCTCCTCAAATTGCCGTCAAATTGCAGTCATTTGCTGATCCCCTGATATAAAATACCAAAATATAGATCACCTTGTTGCATGACTCCCTCACTCTCGTCCTTTGACATCATCACATGCTAATTCCAGGAGACTTCAACACGCCTACTGACAATCCCTCAGACCCTGCTGCTTCCAAGTGTTGTCCCTCACCTCATCCTTTGTTCTCACACAGTGGACCACTTACCCCAAGTACTGTAAAGGCTGTTAAATTGACCTGATCCTTTCTCACCTGTGTACTATTTCCCAATTTTCCAAAATACTCTTCTCTAGGTCCATAACTTTCAACCTTGAAATACACCCCTTCCCACCCATGCTTCACCTAAAGGCCTGCAAAAACACACACAAACCCCTATGACCTTAACCCACAACACTTGACTCCTTCTTCCCAGTATCTTTACTTCCCCATGTTCTGATGTTGACATTGCCTGGTGCAGCCATATACTAGCTTAAGACCTTGTTGAGGTTGCCTCTTCTAACTACCAGAGAATTTTCCTTCTCCCCTTAGCCTCCAGTCTGCTGGAATGCTTAGTCTATATTTACCCCTCTTATTTAACATCTTAGTTGACCTTTTGCAATCTACTTCTTAGCCTGCAGTGATGGTTTTCACAGTGGGTAATTATCACTGATCAGGTGAAATACAGAAAAATGAAAAATGATGAATCTGCTAAATATCTATTTTATACTTTGCAAAAAGGCAGCATTCCATCCGGAGTCTTAAATACGGATGCTACTTATTGATTATGATATGCAACTGATTCTGAACATATGAATATGGAGAGAAATCTATAAACAATCAAGGATGTCTAGACAATATGTATATGTATATATGTATGTCAAGTCAATAATATACAACTGTGCCTTGGAAAGCTACATTAAGGAAAAGAAAATTCTACCAATTAAATTATCCGTGTACGTTCCCCAAAGTAGTGCATCAAATAGATTAGAATAAGAAATTAAATTGTGAAACATTTGCCATTATGAATATTTTGATGAGAAAGGAACTACATACATATGTTCTTTGCCATTTACACAATGCTCTTGTGGCACTGCATGGACAGACTATGAGATTTGTATGGCGAGTCAGACTGGACTCTCCCATAAAAGAAATTAACGTCTGGATGCTTGTGAGGATCAAAGTACTAAAATTTGAGTTGACTCCAAACCCTCCGCTTTTGATAAGCCACACCAAATAAGACATTGGGTTTGAGTGCCGGATCATCCGAATGTAAGAAACAGATGTTTTAGGTGATGTTTTTACTGCCCATGTTTTTTTACTCATGGATGCACAAGAATACAAAAAACACTATAGTGGAGACTCAGTTAACATCACAAGCCATGCCATGTCAGAAGTTCTGCTAAAGCCCATATTGACAAGTCCATGTAGCTCTATATAAATGGTAGGAGCTAAAAAAAAACAAACAGAAAAAAGCTAACTACTTAATCATGCAATTTTTTTTCTGTTCATCATTTAGTGAATTGTTTTTCTTCAGTGCAGTTTTTCTTCGAATAACATTAAGGAGTTGGTTAGTATCAACAGGAGAAGTCCCAGTTCCCATGTACCTTCTGTGAGGATGGATGGTGTAAAACACCAGAAGGAATATCACAACTATATATTTCTAATACACCGATGGGAGATGCCAAGTAATTTCCATATGTTATGTCGTTTGAGTGGAAGCTACAGTAATAATTCGGTCAGATTGTAATTTCTACTTGTGGTTTATTTATTCAACTTGCTGCTCCATTATCTTAACAAGAAAATGCCTTGAGAATTGATGAATGATTATAGCCCTCATATTTTCAGTAGTCTGTAGGACTTAGTACGCTTCATTAGATTAATATCACTGCATTAAAAGTTATCACAGCCTACAAATTATCCTCTCCCTCACAGAGAAATATAATTACAAACACACTTCCAGAAACAACATTTTAAAAAGTACACTTATACTCGTGAGGCATGTATCTCAATAACATCTGAGTTTATGAACCTGAGGACGACACGAAAGGCCATCAAATTTAATTGCTCTTCCGGCATGAGCTTAAAAATACTAGAAATGCTATTTTGGTGAGAAAAAATGTCTTGTTGCTAGTTGTAGCTGGACATTCTGCTATCTTTATTAATCAAATATCCATCCATTGGAACACAGTTTACGTAGAAAGTAACTATTACAAGGTGTGTCTAGGTTCCATCGGTTCTGTTCAATGTTCTCTTATTATACTACCCGTGGCACTATTACAAATGATTATTTTTATTATTTTTTAATATAACCCCATCATATTTTTCACACAAATATAATCACAATAAATAAAGGCTCCAGACACTCAAGGGTTCCAGCTCAGGCAGATTTATTGAAGGACAACAGCAACAACGTTTCGACCTCACAATGAGGTCTTTATCAAGTTATATAATCACAGACACGTTTAAGGTCCCTGGAACAATAAAGCTAAAAAATACTAAGACAACATGTTCCTTCACTATGCATCATACAGGGCCAGCCAAGTTCTTCCGGTAGCAAAATCTCTTGCTAAATACATTTTGTGATTTTCACAGGGTGCTTTATCCTATATTTCCGCTATTATATGATAAGTACATATGATGGCTGGAGTGTCCCTTTAATGTCGCTCCATTAATCCAGAACTAAAGAACCAGACAAGCTAAATGTATAACAGGAATCCATAAAATAACATTGTGACCTAGAATAGGAATATTGTGAACATTACAGAATACACTGGTGACATAAACACTGTTTGAATAAAAATTATGTTTTTTAACATTATGGTACTTTATTCGAGACGTTGATCAGTTTTATTACCTAGTGATTTTAGAAAACCAAATAAATGTAAATAATTCTGTATGACTGGATATGTTGTGCTTTGTGCCTGGTATTGTGCCAGGGATTTTTATTCTAGCTTTCCCCGGTCTGCTCCCAGAGATGCTCTCGGTTGTGTTTCTATGGAGAAGAAGCTCCAGTTTCCTCCCTGATCGTGATGCGCTCTGACAGTGCAGGTGGCTCTGCGGTCCCTTTGCAGCTGCTTAGTCTCACAGTTACAGATAGGAAACTTCTAAGGAGCGCCTGTACATGTAAGGGCAGCGTACACCTGAGAACAGAGGAATACGGAAAATGGAAATAAGCCCACGTTCCCTAATTTCCCGTAAATGACACATTCTGCCTTAAAACAAACCATGGTTACATGTATATATACATGTATACATTTTTTTAGTGTTAAGTGGAAAAAACATATATTTTTTCAATTTGTCCTTGTACAATAAAGGGATATACTCCATTGCCACTATCCATTATGGCAATCCATTATTAAGTGTTTGTTACAAATATTGAATTATATATTTGCATTTTATATTATTATTATTTTCTTTTATTTATATAGGGCCAACAAGCTATGCAGCACTTGTTACAGTCCATACATTCAAAGGGTCTGACAAAACTACACAGATTAAGAAAAACCGATACATTAGGTAGAGAGGGCCCGGCTCACAAGCCCCTGGCGGGCCATCTCTGGGGTGTAAGGGGGAAACACAACTCTTTCACCTTAAAAACACACTGCATTTTCTTGAATCTGGTTTTGTAGATTATTAAATCTTTATCCTATTAAAATCACTGTATTGATAAATTGCAGACATCCACACCGATGATGTACAGGGTTAGACACGTTCCTTTTATTTTCAAATATATGCAGAACATTTCTGAATGCTAAAGTAAGTTTTGGAGCAACAAAATAATTTAGGAAAAATTGTATTGAAGTCATGAAAATGTTTTGTTTCTGAACATGACAGTGCTGGTACCCTCAATGCACAGAAGTTATCAGTAGCTGCCATGTACCGTATTGGCTCGAATATAGGCCGCACTTTTTTCCCCCACTTTAAGTTTTTAAAGTGGGGGTGCGGCCTATATTCGGGGTCTAGCGCCCGACGGCCGGGACATGCAGTCCCGGGCGCCGGGCAGGCAGCGGGGTTAGGATACAGATCCCCCGCAGCGGGACAGGGGACCTGCATCCTACTCTCCGATACGCTCAGACAGCCTCCCCTGCCAGCACTTCCCACGGGGGGGGGGGTGCCGGCACGGGAGGTTGTCTAAGCGCATCATGCGGATGGTCACCGGCTGCGGAGGTTGTTTACCCGCATCGCCGCAGCCAGTGACCGTCCGCACGATGCGTTTTACCTCTGCCCCCAAGACTTACCAGAGCAGACTCCCGGGTGTCTTGCGGGGCCAGCGGGGGACATCTACGCAATACGCGTATACCCGGTGCCGGCACATCAGCTGAATGCCGGCACCGGAAGTTGTATACGCGTATTGCGTAGATGTCCCCAGCCGGCCCCGCAAGACACCCGGGAGTCTCCTCTGGTAAGTCGCGGGGGGGGCAGAGTGGCAGCATATCTCGGGGGGGGGACAGTGGCAGCATATCTCGGGGGGGGGAGGACAGTGGCAGCATATCTCAGGGGGGAGGACAGTGGCAGCATATCTCGGGGGTGGAGGCAGAGAGGCAGCATATCTCGGGGGGGAGGCAGAGTGGCAGCATATTTCGGGGGGGGAGGAGGACAGTGGCAGCATATCTCGGGGGGGGAGGCAGAGTGGCAGCATATCTCGGGGGGGGGAGACAGAGTGGCAGCATGTTTTTTTGGTGCTTTTTTTTAAAGAAAAAAACTTTTTCTTTAAAAAAGCACCAAACTTTTAGGGTGCGGCCTATATACGGGGGCGGCCTATATCCGAGCCAATACAGTATATGGTTTATATTAGGGATTCCCACTTTTGGTATGTTTTGAGGACTTCTGTTGTGGGAAATTGATGTCACGTATAGACGTACATGTAGAGGATACCGTGTTTATGTCTGTGGTTTTTAAATTTCAACTCAAAACTCTTAATAAGGCTGGATTGAATATTTTAATAAGGTGTATATCACACAGTAAGACACAGACACATGTGGCAAGACATGGTATGCAAAACAATTCTAAAAAGATAGAATAAAAAACATAGAGACACACAGCAGAGAGATGCCAAATGTGGTATCTCAAATCATGGACATAGCATCTTTATGATACAGCACTTACGGCTGAAGCACTACAAGGCTTGTCCTCTACTATATGGTTTCACACCTATATTCTGTCCCTGCATAATGGCATCATTTCACTTCCAAAATAAAACTGCTGTTGAAAACGCACCATATATTCCTGTCCTGGTTTAATTGATTTCTTAATTGGGCTTCTCTATTCATGTGTCCGAATTGCGTCACCTGTCAAAGCTGCCAAGAGCATAAGGTACTCCAAGCCAAGGCTTCATCCTTGCGGAAGAGCGATTTCCCATAGAAGAGCCTCAAAAATGTGTTTTATCCCAGTAGTGACAGGTACACGTAAAGATAGTTCACATGACATATGAGCACTTCATATCATGTCATGGGATTCCCCTTTTCACTGCTTCACACCCGATAACACCGAAAGTGTCATCAGAATGTTTTTGACATGATTTATTGCATCTTTTTTTTAACACAGGTGGTACGCAAATACTGAAAATTGGCATTTGTATAAAATATTCCCATTTTAGAATGTGGTCAGAGAACTTTGTTTTCACACAACAGTGAAAAAGGCTTCCTTATATGTTTCTGTCTCATCAGGATCTAGTTAATGTTCTGACCAAACAAATTTAGAAAAATGCCTGCGCAGGAAGCAGTCAGCAGGTTATCTGCTCGTGCTTTGAGCCTTTGTCTTCCCCGGCCTCCGCTTATTGAGTTGTCATGATATCTTGACAAGCTTCTATTATTCTCTTCTCTGCGGGGATGTGGAAAGTCTAATAGAGGCAACGAATTGTGTGTGGAAATCTGAAGGCTGGTTATTCATGTGTTATGGAGAGCACAAAACGTGCCTGGGATCTATGGGGAGAGATTGTGTTTTAATATAAAAGAGACAGTCCTCCGTGATGTGACATGCTTGGCCGCCATCCACATACCTTGAGGAGCAAGGCTTTTGACAACGAGATACACTAGGTTTCTTTCTTTGTGCTGTGGGCTAGTATCTTTCAGAATCTGCTGCCTCGTAGGGATAAATAAAGATTATCCAACGCGCATTATAAAAAGTAATTTGTTCGTTCCTTTAGGAAATATCATAACTGCAGAAATGTGCTAATATGAACAGAATACATCAGGAGTAAATAAGCGTAGCTTTGTGAGGAATGTTGTACAAAACATGACAGCATTTTACAGTCTACAGGTCTGTGGAATAAATGGGTTAAGTCACGAAAAAATCCTACCCTACCTACCTCCAAATACCCAAGGTATGAAGTCTATCCAATGCAGTGAGGTGAACGATAAAAATCACCCAAAGGATGCCAGTTGTAAAAAATAGATTATTTACCATTTAGTACTGTCCAGAGTTGTCAAGCACAGCCACACATCCACATATTCGGGCCACTCAAAAAACAAGAAAATATGAATAAAATGAGCGTCAGAAGGGAAGGACTTCTAAAAACTGACCCTGGTTATGTGGGAATCTTTTTATATACTCCGGTAAACCATTGGCACAAAGCGGTTAAAGGCATTGCATTCTCCACATGAGACCATATGACGTTTTAGTGACCACATCATGGGAGTCATAGTCAATAACAGCAGGAGTGCCGAAGGGCCATCACTTTCTCGTAACTATGTGTACATGGGCGAACGTCAATATGTGGACATTTAAATATTCAATGTATTTTTACTTACTGCTTTCTTTGCTAAGCCATGGGCGGAAAGTGAGTTGAGATAACACATATTTCCAGCTTCGGGTTAGGAGTCTTCTGCCCCTGACCCGATATTCTGTGCTGATGGGAAAACCCCAGAGAATTCCTCCTGTCATGGCAGCCCTGTATAATCAACTAGAATAGATTATAGGAGGTAGCTGGAAACAAGTGTTGACACCTGCATGTATACTTTGTATGTTTTGGACAAAGCTAGAATTAAGTATCATATATGCATTGATATAACTGTGAATTAAAGGTGTTGTTCCACCTACTCTTTTGTAACTATAAGCTGCATTACAAACAACATACACTTGTCTTATGAGCGGTGCCATCGTACACATGAATGCACAAGCCTTGTTGTTTTTATGTGATAAAACAAAAAAAAAAGACAGATATGTTAGGTTTTATTTGCTTATCATACCGGACAGTGCAGTTAATGTTTTGTATAATCGGAACAGAAAAAATGTCTCCTTCACTCTAATTAGTTTACTCTATTGAGGGCTGAGAGAGAAAATCATTACCGAAACTGAAAAATGATAAATCAAATGTATTGGGTCTATTTTCTGTTGTTTTTTCTACATGTTATAATCGCTATTTAATTGTATCAATTTAGTAGGCCATCGGATCCAACAGTGACCTTTCCCTCTAGAAATAAGTACGCCTTAAGACGGGATAAAGCACTCATGTACAAGCCATTCTTGGAAAGAATCGAATTGGTGTGATAAGCCAATTCCATGAATAATAGTTTATGACCAATTAGTACCTGGAGGTCAATATCTGTGATGTCACAGGCTGTCAGGAAAGGGTTCCTTTGAGTGACTCCTCACTAAGAGGTCCTGCTACACTATGTGACCATTCATACACTGCTTAACTCTGCTTTTCAACAGACCTCATAATTTCTTATATCTAATACTATCTTAAACAATGGATCATAATGCTATAATAATAGCTGTATGTGAAAAACTACTGTTTGGATTATTGTTTGGTAATTTGATGATTATGGTAACGTGTCACTAACATGCCAATAAAACAGACTACCTGTAGCACCACTGTTTAGCCGATAAGAGCGAGATCACTGATCTCCCCAGTCGTCCCACTCACAGTATGTATACCTGTGCCCCGACCCGGTCTTAGGGGTGTATGATATGTGCACTGACGCTGACGGCAGTAGGCAGGCAGACTTTCACGCTCTCGGCACGTATGGGGAAGTAAAAACGAGGGAGCAGGGGCAGCAGGGTGTCCGTACATGGATAACGGTGTCAGCCACCCTGCTAGCTCACTCCAGAGGCGGACTGGACTGACCGCCGCTAGAGGAACAGGGCTGGTTGGGGAGATCATTCATCTCTCTCTAACTGCCCCAAAATAAAGGAAACAAAGGAAACATGAGGTTTGCAGTGATACATTAGATATAGATCTGTTGATCTATATCTGCAAGGCTAATTTTGTATGTCATAGCCAATTGACCTATTCCTGCAATGCTGTGTTTCTATGTGTTTGTTTCATCTGTACCTGAACTACATGGGGCAGAGGGAAAGAGAGGTGTAGCACAGTGAAGGAGGAGGCAATGAGACCCCGGGGGTGCTTTATCTAGACAATCTAAGAAACCTTCATTTTACCATATAAGAGCCTGAGCTTCCCCAAATCACTACATCACAAGTGCTCAGCCCAGGAACATGAGGACACAACTCTTATAATAGCCTCTCATATTGAGCCGCCTTGCAAATTTGCAATCAGCTGCATGTAATATGGAATCCCGTGCTTTTGTTCTCACATAACTTTGCCCGCCCAATTTACAATAGAATGCAGAACATATTGTAAATTGTTTGGAATAATCCTTGCTAAATAGTAATAGAGACAAACTAGTATTTATCCCATGCTTTCAATTAATCTATATCTGCTGTTCCTTTCAACACTGTTCGCCTGGCTTGGCTCTGGCTTGTCTTTGATATCTGGAAGCACTCGTTACATATATATACTGTGTAATGCATTCACACATATGTGATAGATTATACACCCAGGCATCTATCTATCTATCTATCTATCTATCTATCTATCTATCTATCTATCTATCTGTCTATCTATTTATCTATCTGTCTGTCTGTCTGTCTATCTATTATTCTCACAATTTTAATAATCATCCAGCTTTGTCTTTAATTCATATCTCACTATTAACAGCACAACCAGAAGCAATGCCATATGTAGGCTAAAACATCATATTTTTAACTGATAATAAATCACAGGTTAAGAAAAGTTTCCCAAGCTTACCGCTTCTTTTACAAAAATAATTGTACATTTTAACATATTTGTGTATGCCTATGACTATTCTTCCAGCTCCATTCTCCCATGAAGTTACATATACTCAAAAATATAGATTCTCCTGATTCTCCATGTTGTTTTTGCAATGGAAAGCAGTGACAGTTTGGTTCTTATGCCCTGACGAGTGCCAACCATATACGTAGATATATTTTACTTGTTTAATGGATTAACTATACTGTTTTTCTACTGCACTCAATCAAATCTGAATAAATGATTTATCAGCAGAAGGACCTAGAATACGAAGCTGGCGTCATTAAATTTGCTTTGCTGTGAATTTTCAGCTGTCATATAAACCCAGAAAGTACATGGTTATAAAACAGAGAAGTCTGGGTCTTCAATTCAGTTTGTCATATTACATTAACGAGGCAGACTGTCGGACTGATGATTTACATAACATTTCCAATAAGTACTGTGCCTCACTGTGTGGAAGCCATTCTCGCCGTTTCATCTAGAGCGAGGGCACTGGCAACAAATTAACGTATCTTATTACCGTATTTATGTGTAAAGGGCTAGAGCGTCCCAAAAAAACAAAAAACTTTTATTTCAATAAAATTGGGTAGATTCCATCCCTTGCACTCGGCTTATGATCCCTGACTCCTCACCAAGGGTATAGCAATTACTATATCCAGTGCTCCTGAGCCCTTTATGTATAATGGGCTCTTGTGCTTCCTTGTAGAATGAATAAAGGAGCACATTGCGTGCCAAAAGGGATATTGCTGTATTGATTATACTTAGAAGTCCGCTCTTCAGATGTTTCCATTTGGAGATGTTTATGCGAGTCTACATCTAGTCACTACAAATTGTTTTTCTGATCACTTGTGCCTTTACAGAGAAAAAATATATCTCCATCGTCATCCCCGTCCAAGAAGGGCAGTCTAAAACTGAAATGAGAGGAACGTTTCCTCTACATGAGGGAACCAACAGCCCTAGCGATGTGTGGTGGCCTTCTAGGGCCTCATCAGCGCATGCCGCTGTTAAAAATAAAATACTGTACAGTACTGAACCATTGAGAGACATGGGGTCATTGAGTGGATGTACTGGTGCAGTAGGATTGATTTTAGACAATAAAAACATAGTAATCCATATAGGTTATTAGACAGATGAAGTCCTGAAGCCAGAAAGGTAATTATGTGGATACTTGGGTATAAGAAATGCTAGACTATTGTTTACCAATAATACAGCAGGCTTGATTAAGACAGAGACTTAGACATGGAGCCATGTCTATAAAATGTGACATGGAATCAGATTTACTAAAGACATTAAGTTGTAATAAATGCTTAGTCCTTCCCTATACTTATCTTGAAGAGAAACACTTTCTTAGTTAAAATAAGATCAAAAAAGTTAACCATCACATTCACTTTGAGCACCTCCTAGAATATAGTCAAATCCTTTGTAGGTCAACATAGATGCTTGCTCTCACACAATTATAATCTGTTAAATGTGGTTACCTTTACAAATGACCGGGCTTTTAGCAGTGACATACTTATACTTCCTCATGCTGGGCAACCTGGTTCTACCAAAGATATATATAGATATAATGGTATATATTAGGAAACCCACATAATGTATATATCTTGTGCCATCCATGTTAGCCCATCGATCTGCACACTCGTGGTTGACTTGGGTGAAGAGGATGAAGATAACTTTTTGGTATAGGCCCTACGTTAAAATAGCCCCTTACTAAACTAAATATGTGGGGGGGGAAGAAGAAGAAAACTCTTTAGCTTTGAAGGCCACCTTTCCTCTATACTGCAAACACACATTTTACTCTCTTGGCTTTTTTATATTTAAATTTTTAGATTATGATTAAAATGAAAACAATATCCTGAACATTATAGTTATGCAGTAACAACCCGGTAAAGCCTAATATAATAATTAGTTCGAGATGTCTTTTGGTTCAGAAGAGTTGGAGGTGATTACCCTTTCCTACTCTTAATCCCCATAATGTCAGCATTTATTTTCTATTTTATATTCTTTATACTTTGATTGCCATTTAAGAATTATTCAGATAAACATAGAAAATAAAATATTTTATCAAAATCTCCTTTATTTGATTAACATTTTAATAGTGTTGTATTAGTATACAGGTATAAAGTTTGTTTCTAGAACAGGCATTATAGTAACCACCAAACCACGTGATCTAGCACTAGGCCATTGAATTATTTATTAATGTACTATTGATTGCTTAGCCTTTCATCATTAACTACATTAAGTCCTGCATCAGACAATCAGTATCCTTTAAAAAGGCTCCCCAATTTTATTCATAGACTTAAAATAGCATTCACAAGCAGGCCAGCACATTACCTTATAGCTCATTGTCGTGCTGTCAGTTATGCTAATACTTTGTCGGCTAGTATTGAGATTTATTGGAGAATTCCACAATAGAAACCTTTTAGTTTACAACTATTATAGTAGAATATGTACACATTGCTGTCAATATCATTGCTGCCAGGCATGTGCATCTGTTTGGATATGTATAGTGTTTACAAGGCATTAAATTCAATACGGCAAGGAAAAACCAAACAGCATATTTACTTACGTGATCCAGATTCATGATAAAATATTAAAGCATGTGGTAATTCCTATAATTAACCCATTAATGCCGGCCATACATGCGTCTTTCACTGGAAGCTCCTGTCCTGGAACAGGCTGAATCCTAAATTCCATCCCACCTTTCACACAAACCTTCTAAAATTTGTATTCCTGGCTCTTTGTCCGGGAGCATTAAATCTGAAAGCTATTGATTCCGCAGAGCAGATATGACTCAGTAGGTCTTCAATATTTAATAGGATGGCTGATTTGAGAAGTTGGTGGTACCCACCGCGTCCAAGTTATTTGTTTATATTCCTTTGTTACCATTTGTTTGCTCAGCCCCGAGTACAAGTGGCTGTGTCATAAACTAGCACAGCACATGAGATTCTCAGGATATTCTCCAGGATAATGTCTGCGTGATAATAAAGCAGCCCCCTCCTACCCATTTAAGCTTCCGCTGTTAATTAAGCCATGTTTTACGAATGTGAGGGATATTCCGAGGTCCCATGCTGGTAAGACATGTGGGAATGGCAGCGAAACGATGGTAGCTTTTACTGTAACTGATTTAGAGAAGAGGAACACAGACTACAAAAAGCAACAATGTATATAACTCCCCTTAAATATCTTTTCTGCGGCTATATATATGCCTCTTTATTCTCGCAGTTTGAGCAAAACTATTTTAGGTACCCAGTTTCAGAAGATGTACCCAGTTTGTTGCCTAAAACATGAATCGTGAATCTCCTCTGTACTCTGACTGTAGCGTCTTCAGTTATTGTGCTAGACAGACCTCGTCTCTCTGTACTCCTTTACAGAAAGAGTACGTTAAAGGGACACTCCATGTACTTTAATGCGTATAATAGCTGAGAGGTCCCTTTAAATGTACATTGTGTCCCCCTTACAAATAAGGGGGTCTTCCATGTGCATGTGCCTCTTTCGTTACCTTCAGCTAATGCCAATGCAGAAGATGTGTTCAGTTGAACATATCTCCCGACATGTGATATGCTTACTGCCAGTCATCTCCAGCGCAGGCTCAATGATTGTCATGAGGGGGAGTACAAAGGAGACCTTTCCTTGCACATGTGCGGAAAGCGCTTCCCATCGATTTCAGTGCGTTCCTGCTTTTAAAAAATGCATATTAAAGTGCTCCATTTGTCTCATTTCCGTGTATGTATTGGAGCATTTCCAGTTACCACCACAGAAGAGTACAGGATAATATATATATATATATATATATATTAAACAGGAGGAATAACTGGAAGCGCTGTCAGTTTCCTTGTTGTAATGTGGAACCATGAGCTGACGTTGTAAGAGGTATAGGAACACACAGCTTCGATAGGGAGGCAGCTTTCCACACACGTAGTTGTGCAAGAAAGGTGAGGGGAAACCAAGTAGAAAGGGAACTCTCAGGCTCTGGCTACCCGGAGCCCCCCATGCAGAATGCAGGTAGGAGGCTCTGTTGTCGTCAGTGTGTGGACCTGCTGGCGTTCGTGGGCAATCCTACTGTCATGGAGGGGGGTTGGCGCTGATGTCAGTAGGCGCTAATGTTGATGTTGCAGATGGTTCCACTGACATCACGGGATACATGCTATTTTTGAAGGTGAAGCGTGGGGGGTAGTAACTCAGAGCAGGGGTGCCATAGTGTCTAGTTCAGGATGACTTAATAAAGGCAAAACTGATGTCATATTATAATTCAGTTGGACACCTTTAGTATTCTAATGAAGCAATTGACTGGTTAAACTTCTCTCAGACACCTGACTTAATTCTAAGCCAAATTCGAGATACCGGAATCCAGGTGTCAGCCAGTTTAGCAAAATGATGGGTGCTAAAGGTCACAAAGCAGAGTTGTACAAAGAGCTGATTTTGTCAAGATTGATTTGTGGTGCAGATGATACTGATATCAATATGAAGTCTAAATGAGAGTTTAGCCACATGCCATGATATTTGTCAGACAGGGGCTATTCTGTATTTTTTTTGTCTTGTTCCAAGAACACCAAGTATATTTTGCCAATATATTATCCGTCGTTACACCTAAAACATATTTCCCCTCAAACCCATTGGCACGCAGTGTCGACCATATTTTGTATTTCTCCAATTTTCCATCTTTTCTCCCCTCTCGGTTCCTCCCTCAAAGTTGAGCTTTGCAGTAGAAATGTGTCCTTGATTTCCACTGAAGCAGAATGAGACAATGTTTTATTGATGTCGTTTTTCCGTATCCAAGAAACCATGTGTCATGGCTGTAATGTGGGCCATATCTCTCTGTGCTTTCGCAAAATGTAAATCCATGTGTTTTTTAACACTGCACTTGCATATAAATATCTTCCCAGAGTAGAATTTGCATGCACCCGGCATATGGTGGCTGAAACATTTTAAATATTTAGTGATAATGCTTGAGAGATGGTGGCTTTGATTATAGAAAATATTGTATACAATTACACAATATTACTGATATTTTCATGAAAAAAATGCTTCCTTGCCGTTACAGGGATTCCATTAAAATGCTGGCCAATGCATGCTAACAGGGGGTCTATAGTTTGTATAAAAGTGATTCTGGTGCAAAGTTTGAGAAGTGGGCTTATCGCCATAGCAACCAATGGAATGTTCTTGCTGACTCAACCTTTTTACTATAGTTATACCTGGGAACTCTGGGTTTGAACTCTACCCTATGTAGCCCTCACAAGTGTCTGTATGGATGCTGACGTAGACTTTCCTATAGCCAGCTGTATGCGTGGTGATACCAGAAACCATTTTTTACACAACCCTGGCTGTGTCTTGTTGTCAACTGCTGTAAAGATGGGGTCCATATTTACCCTGTGCCCTGAGGAATAATATTTTATTCATGTTTCGTGTCCTCTCACTTTAAAACACACACATGGATTCTCTGCTGACACAAAGAGACATCCATGTCTCAAACAAAGCACACGGGAGAATGACAGGAAAATCGGGACCAAAACTATTGAGTTGAGATATGGATAAAGAGCAGTCAGAGATGAGACAGGCTGCACACACACAACCGAGGAGACATATACAGAGAGTGTGAGGACTCGCTGGAACAGTATGAATGTGAATGTACCGAGACTGACAGATAAAAGGACAGCCAGGAGAGAGACAGATAAAAGAGACATCTCAGAGGTTGCTTTTCAAGAAAAGCTAAATTTAAAAATTAATGAGTAATGTTGTTTAAAAATCCTATATCTTACTGAATCGGAGAAGTCCATGCATCTCTCCAGTGCATGTTCTTAGACGTGTCTGGGGGCATGCTGCCTTTTAACATGTTCTTCTACTTCACTATCACCCCTGTCTTAATGCTCATAAGACTGCTTGTCTCCGCATCTTATCACTGATCACTCATCATTACCTCTCTGCACTCTGGCCCCTGCAGTCTTCTATCTCAAAATAACATCTTCTCTTTAATTAAGCTCTCCCTCCTGCATCTGTCATCCGATGTGTATCCCCTTAATGATGCTGTAAAGAGTAAAGTGCTCATCGGCTAGCAATTAATAAATATAAGTATACATACATTCATATTACTCCCCTCACTCATCTGCGGCATTAAATGGCCTAGGGATAGCTGTCATCTAGACCCGTACAATGTTGTCAGTTTAAACCCACCATGTGATTGAGAGGTGGATCGATGGGTAAAACCTCTCCAATGGCTGTGATCATACAAGGGAACCTCCTAGGATAAGCTAGTCAGAGCTCTCCCTCTTCTGGGGAGTGGCTTTGTGAATGGATGATAGCCACATGTAGAGGGAGGGTTAGCCTTTAGTATGTGAAGTGGGAGGGAAGTTAGTGGGAAGTAGACGTGACCAAACTCCATGCCACTCCCCGGGGCCAGACTGGGAATGAAATGCAGCCCTGGAAACATTTGGAGACCAGCCCCATATAGTTTATCTCGCGGTCGAGCTCTTATACCCACACGCACCCCTTATACATACCCGAGTCACACTATTTGCCATACAAATAACTATAAAACATTCTTTTTATCACATTATTTGTATTAAAATGCCAGAAAGCAAAAGTGTTAAAAGGCTCTAATAAATGAAATACATTAGACATAATGGAATCAAAACATTTGCTACTGCAAACATTTTTTGATGAAAAAGTTCCATTTTATTGAGTGGAACAAAACAGTGATCACATTATTCTTCACAATATTCTTGTAAGAAACTTTTATTTCTTTATTAATTCATGTAAACTATTTTTTCATATTTAGTAAAAGATATGATTGAGAAAAATATTTTTTTGTTTTTATTTCCTTTTATTTGCCAACCTGCCCTCCATATAGGGGGTATAAGGCATTTCTGGAGGCAGAGTTGCATATAGGGGGTATAAGGCATTTCTGGAGGCAGAGTGGCATATAGGGGGTTAAAAGGCATTTCTAGAAGCAGAGTGGGATATAGGGGGTTAAAAGGCATTTCTAGAGGCAAGCCTTATGCCCCCCATATAACACCCCCCCGATTTACCACTGCTTCTGACTCCCTGGTGTCTGCTGGGGCAGCGGGTGGAGGCCTGTGTTCATGAAATTAAAGGGGCCGGCGTGCACGCACGGCGGCGCACAATGGCCATGCCTCAGCTCTTTTAAGACTTGGGACGAAGTGCTGAGGCACGGCCATTGGGCGGCGTGGTGCGCGCACACCGGCCCCTTTAATTTAATTAAGCGCCGGTGGCCGAAGGAGGTGGCACAGCTGCCACACAAGGGCTGCTTTAAATCCTGCTCGCAGCCGCTCAGCAGCTGTTTTAAATGTTGGTCTGCCGGCCACCCGGCCCACGGACCGACTGGCCCACTGGAAATTTCCCGGTATCCCGGTGGGCCAGTCCGGCCCTGGACTCCAGTTCAAACTTTACTTTAGCAACTTATATCTGCTTAAGAAAGAGAATAATCACTATTTATTATTATTTTTCTAAAGCAGATACGTAAGTTCTTAAACTGGTTAGCACGCAGCAGTCACAGACAGGCAGGAGCCAGAGTTCGTGTGTGTGACTGGCAGTGTGTATTCATGTGGGGATGTATTTGTGTGGCTATGTCCAGGGCCGAACTGGAGATGACCAAGCAGCCCTGGCATTTTAAGGCTGGCGGCCACCTGGTAACGTGAAATGTGACCGACAGCTGGATACTGCTACTTTTTTCTGCATATCCAGCCACTGACTTCATGCTACAGCACCCAATTTGCCGGTGATGTTGGGCAGCAGCCTACTGGGCATTTTCCTGGTGTTTCAGATGGCCAGTGTCCCTCCTAAGTGGATATCTATCTGCATGTTTATGCGTTCAGGCCAATTGTGATGTGATTACCTCTAGTATGAATAAAAAAAAATTACAAAATTGTAGAAAGGTAAGCTAATTATCCTCCCAGCAGCCAAAGGCTTGCTAATGCGCTTGCACCATGGTGTGTGTTTGGGTATGCATATAATTAGATTGGAGGGGACCGTTGTAATAGTTTTGACCTAGGAGCCCACCTGACCCTGATCTATCATGTAATTATTATGGCATCCCAAAATCACTTCAAATTGCCAATGCATTCTGATCAGCTATGCCCAACACACTCCAGCACTCTTGGAGCACATAGTAATGGAAATCCTTAGAAGAAAAAAAAAATCCACATTAGCCTAGAAGGTCCCTATGATCATCATCTATGATCATTGTGTAAAATAATAATAAAGTTGCTGGTGGTGGCTTAGGTTATTCAAAACAGAACAGTTTATTCCTTTTCTTCCTTCTCCCTGTTGGAAGGAATCTACATACTCTTCAAAACGGTCTAAAAGTTTGCTGTGTGTCTTGCATTCAAGTAAAATATGTTCTGTAAAGCATCTGTACATGAAGGAATAGTTTAATAGTCGTAGACTTCTGTAGGTTCTCATGGTCACCTTTGATCACGCTGTCTCTTTCTTGCAGCCTGTCGCCCTGGGTATTATAAGGCATTGCTGACGGATACCTACTGCACCAAGTGCCCTCCTCACAGCTTCTCCCTGCAGAACAGCTCTGCTGAATGCACGTGCGAGAAGGGCTTTTACAGAGCTGAATCCGACCCCAAGTCGACTGCCTGCACACGTAAGTCGAGTTCCTGATTTGTATTTCAAAGACTATAAGAATATGAGACTAAATGGTCAAATCACATCCATATTTTAAAGAATACCAAATATGAATTTATATGGTTTTCTAGGGGTTTCTAGGATGCTATTGGCTAAATAGCTTTTAAAATATTGTTTATCTTTATATTTAAGAGCATCTCAAGAAAAATGTAAACTAGGGACGGAAATCTTATTGCGGTGGCTGAAAATTAATAAATATGTACGACACCTCGTGCTGTCAAAGCATAAGCGACAAGACAGCGAATATGAATGTTAATCAGTGAGATGTAAAGTGAGGGTACAGTCATACTTCGTATTTTGAGAATATAATCCTGGTGATTTGGTGACTTAATGGTATCAATCAAACAGTATTTGCCCTGCCTATTCCATCTGCTTCATCCATCGGCAAGTAATACAAAAAAGAAAATAACTCGCCAATGCATCACAAAGAACACGTTAAAAGTGATATAAATGCATGCACATTCTCTGATCTTAATGCCCAACAGCTGTGCTTTTTATCTTATGCACTATATCTATACGGCTCAAGAGTAAAAATGGCTCTCTGGTGGTATGGAGAAATGGGAGTTTATTGTCGAGGGAATTATTATCAGATAATGTATTCTGAAAGGCAAGTAGCTGTCTCCTGGTACTTTACAATATCACAAGAACAAAATTCATTCCCACGTGATATGTAATGAGACGCAAAGGCTGTTTTTCAAGCGTTAGTGTATACAGCACTGGAAACAACTGCTAGTCCGCCTGCTTATGATGACCTAGACAATCTGGGAGTTAAGTGGAAAAGTTTTTATTTTCTTAGTAGACTACGAATGCTACTTCCTATCGTAGTTTTCTTTGCTGGCTGCCAAAGCCTGGTGATATGTTTGAATATTGTCTATCTGTCCTGTCCCTATTGTAGCATTATTAAGCCATAAGATTCACACTATAGAATACATTAACTGCTTCATGGGCATGCATGCTAGAGCACATACATGCGTATTCTTGTCGAGTTGCCCGTGAGAATTGTTTTGGTTATCTGTGCAAATAAGCTTTGGGAATGCCAAGAACCTTTGGTCTTATCTCTGCTAAAGAGCCGAGAAGATCATTCTCTTTCTACAGCTTCTTCTAAAAAATAATTATTTGCACCTACAACATAAAAAAAGAAATGCTTTTGTGCATCTAACATAAAATCTGTCCTTAAGAATAAATATATAGAATAACAGATTTCACCCATATAAAAGGAAAATGCCAGCTCCTAGTAGTCATTCTGTCCGTAGAACCATATACACGAAATTATTTTCCCTAATAGGAAATCTGATCATTCCTAACAAATTACTCAGTGATAGACAATGCAATATGTTAAATACATGTTAGAAAAATCTTAAAACTGTGGCAAGATAATGGTTGAGGAAGACCAAGTTTGACAACCCTTTGATAAATGAATGGGGCTCTGACAAGGCTTATTCGTTTCACTTAATATTCATTGGTTGACACAGTGTAATTGTGTGCTTTTCTGGATTTAGAATGAAAGTGAATATTCAGTTGTCAGTTCTAGACATCCAAGCACGATGACGAAATATGGGTTGTGCGTAATGGTTTAAAGGTCCAAGAATAGCTGAAAACTAAATTAGTGCTTTTTACTTAATTTATTACATAATGAGTTTCCAGAATTATTCCTAAATGGAAAACGGCGAATGCACACCATAACAAATGGGGAAAAAAACAAAAATTCCAAAATTTGTGGTGAAGCGGGTTGTAGAATCGCTCCAAATCAGTAATGAACACAAAGCATACTGCACACACTTGTTGAAAAAGTAATCCTAACTTGATTTATTTCGACCTTGATGACCTTCAGGCTAAGTTTAGTTTAAATATTTTCCCCAGAAAAGCTGATATTGCCTGCATCCGGTGGCACTGATTAGTATATGTCTCTTCGCCTACCCTTACAAAGACTTTCTGAATGTAATGGGAAGTAATTGTCATGCAGATTTTAGAATAGGGGGTTAACCTCTCCTATGGTAAACGTACCATACACCTCCACCTACTCTCCTAATGGTAACACTTGTGTAACTAAATAACCCCTTAGAAACATCTTTCCTGGAAATAATTCCTTAGTTTTGTAAAACGTCTCATTCGTACATTTGATACAGCACCTGCAATACAATTCTTCAGGATCTGACCCTGTCTTGCGTTAGTCAATCATCTAAATATAGAGTTGAATTTAGGGGTATTTTTCGAATGTTCTTGGTAACATAATGAAAAAATGATCATTAAACATGGATACGTTTTAAGTTAGTTGAAATCACTTACGTAACTAATAAATATGTATTTGTGTTTCCAAGAAATACTGCATATATTACGTGCGATTGTCACATCTCAAAATAGCCATGAATGGGTTAAAACAATCATCTTGTTTCCTGGAGCTTTGATGAAAATCTTAGTACTGCAGATCCTTCCTTGCGACTCTCCATGAAAACCACAGAGGGTACAAATAGTGATTCTTCACATTTTAAATTGAAAAATAAAAAAACAGCAATCACATTTATTGATTTCAGTCAGTTCTACACATCTGCACTTCTGGATGTACAAGTAACTTAATTTCCTCTTCATCATCTTATGATGGGAAAGAAAATAAGGTAAAAGCTCACTCGCTTCTCTTAATGATTGTGCAGCTATATGTCTTTGCCAGGCCTTTTATATTGTATGTATGATTAATAAAATAAAATACAATAAATACATGTCAATGTTTGCAGAATATTTAACGTAACCCTGTCATTTCTACCAAACCTACATCCTACAGTTCTATACAACACATACGTTCATGTATTGTGTTATTAATGTGACAACGTAATGTATACTATATGTATACTATATATATATGTAATATAATAAAACAAATATATAATATAAACATAGGAACACTCAGAGGATTGTGGTTTTAATGGAAAGCAAAACGCTTTTAGCAGGTTTCAGTCCATACTCAAGCAGGGCTGGTGCAAGGATTTTTGCCACCCTAGGCAAAACGTAATTTTGCCGCCCCCTGGCTCCACCCCCACAAGCCCCTCCCCATTTGCAACACCCACTTATAGTGGCTGACTTGCTCCCACTCCTCCCCATAGTGACCGCGAGCCGCACTTACTGAATGACCGCGGCCGGCTGTGCGGCTGCGGGCGCCCCCTCCAAGTAAGAACCCTGGACGGCCGTCTACTTTACCTATAGGTGGCGCCGGCCCTGTACTCAAGATATCAGGAGTGTATACCCATTCCTACAGATTTTTTTCATGTCATAAAAATGATACTAGGGGATTCTGAGTGATAATGGCTGAAACTTTTAATGACACTGTCAACCAAAACCATTTCCACGTGGTCTCTCAAGAACAGGAGTTCCCAATTCAATTGTCCAAGCACACCAACGGTCCGACTTTTATTGAATTTCCCTTTTGGAATAGAATGTGTTGGTTACTAAATGGTCTGTTAGTATGCTTTTGGTTACCTGAAAAATAGACCCTGCTCAGATAAAGCCACAGAGAATCCCACCTCAGCGAGAGAATGGAAAATGCTAGATTGTAACCAATAATTACCGTATTTGCTCGATTATAAGACGAGGTTTTTTTCAGAGCAAATGCTCTGAAAAATACCCCTCGTCTTCTAATCGGGGTCGTCTTCTAATCAGACCTCAAATAGAGTCTGATTAGGAGACTAAGATCCAGATCCCCCGCACCGCTGCAGGGGACCTGGATCCTCCTGTCTCACCCCCCCCCCCCATCATACACACACTTACCGGTGCTTCCTGCTGTATTGCCGGGGCAGCGGGTTGACGTCTACGCGATCCGCGTAGACAACGTCCGCTGCAGCCGGAAGGAGGTGTGGCTAGCAGCGGGGGTTGTCTGCGTCCGTCGCGCAAACCTTCCCCGACTGTCAGAGATCAGAGTTCCCCGCACCGGTGCGGGGAACTCTGATCTCTGACAGCCGGGGAAAGTATACGCGACGGACGCAGACAAACCCCCGCTGCCAACTCCACCTCCTTCCGGCTGCAGCAGAAGGCGACGTCAACCCGCTGCCCCGGCTGGAAGCACCGGTAAGAGAGGGCTGAGAGGGGAGGGGAGAGTGTGTGTGTGTGTGTGTGTTAGTTAAATGGGGGTATAGGGTGTGTGTGTGTGTGTGTGTGTGTGTGTGTTAAATGGGGGCATAGGGCATTTCTGGAGTGGCGTTAAGGGGGCATTTAATAGAGCACTCTGCCTCCTGAAATGCCTTATACACCTATATGCCACTCTGCCCCATAATATGCATTTTAACCCCCTAAATGCCAGAGTGGCATATAGGGGTATAAGGCATTTCTGGAGGCAGAGTGCTCTATACAATGCCTTTTAACTCCCTTAATGCCACTCTGCCTCCTGAAATGCCTTATACCTCCCTATATGCCACTCTGCCCCATAATATGCATTTTAACCCCCTAAATGCCAGAATGGGATATAGGGGTATAAGGCATTTCTGGAGGCAGAGTGGCATATAGGGGTATAAGGCATTTCTGGAGGCAGAGTGGCACATAGGGGGTCAAAAGGCATACCATGGGGCACAGTGGCATATAGAGGGTTAAAAGGCATATCATGGGCCACAGTGCCATATTGGAGTGACAAGCCTGGGGGCAGATGTGCGTAACTGGGGGACAGGTTGGAAAATACAAGAAATAAAAACAAAAAAAATATTTTTCTCAATCATAGCTTTTATTAAAAAAAATAGTTTACATGAATTAACATTTACTGGTAAAACTTTTTTCCTTTAGGGTCGTCTTATATTCAGGCTTTTTCTTTTTTTCCTAAGTTAATATTCAGATTTTGGGGGGTCGTCTTATAATCAGGGTCGTCTTATAATCGAGCAAATACGGTAGTCTGGATTACATGTCCGAGAGAACTCTATCACAAGTACCAATATCAATCCTCACGTAGATTATAATGGAGAAAATTATATTTAAAAACAGGTATATATTGGCCCAGAAGAATTCACCGATGTTTCACTGTTTGTAGCTCTTTTTGGTTTTACTATATGGGAAAATTGCTATAGGTACTTGTGATGGAGTTATCTCTGCATTGACTCGTTGATAATTTGCCATTGTACCAAACTTTGCTATCCTAGTTATAACAAATAGTGTGTTTCTGGCTAACAACATTTTTAATTTAGAGAATGCAACACAAATAAATTGAGTTTCCCCTAAATGGTATTGTTTAAATGGATGCGTTCATTTTTCAGTAAGAACAATCATTAAACAAACAGTGGAATCATGTATAACATTAAGCGTCCTACCCTTAAATCCAGATCATACTATGAAGGCTCTGAAAACAGATCCTTTTTGTTCACTTTTCTGACAGGAAGATGAATGGTGAAAGATGTTCATAATACTGGGATGAATGGAAAAGAGGTTGAGTTTCCAAGCAGGAGCTGTCATAAAATTTGTGTTTCTATCAGTGAATGATTAATAGTGGCCCTCTAAAAGCCCTATTATGATGAATAGCACTTGTCTTCAAAAGGTTATCTGTTACAGTGTCATTGATGATGTCTTAGACAGGTGCTGCATCCCTCTGATTTCCTCTACCTCCTTATCTGTCACCCTCCTCAATACTTTTCTGTTTTTTTCTTTTTTTTTTCCAAGAACCACCATCTGCTCCAAATAATCCAATTTCCACTGTCAATGAAACGTCCGTCATCATGGAATGGGGTCCTCCCGAAGATACTGGGGGTAGATTGGATATAATGTACAATATACACTGTAGAAGATGCCAAGCAGAATCCCAGAAATGCAGCCCTTGTGGGAGCGGCATCCACTATATACCTCGACAATTCGGGTTGTCTCACCCTCGAGTCCTCATCACGGACCTGCTTCCTTATACCAACTATACTTTTGACATAGAGGCTTTGAATGGTGTGTCTGAACTGAGCTCCAGTCCTAAGCAATTCATTTCTGTCAATGTTACCACCAGTCAAGTAGGTGAGGCATTTTTCATTGACCAAGACAAAACTCTATTCTTCTTTTACATATTATAATGGAGGTTCTTTGTTCTTTACATCCCACTTTCAGAAGATTGTTTTTTCAAGATAACGTCAGGTGGAAATACAGAAAGTGTTTTGTTGTTATACATTTAAATGAATGGACAGTGCTTTAGCATCCAAGCAGAGGTCGCATTAATACCATTTAATATCAACACCTAGTGATGGTTTTATGAAATGTGATCTCTAAATCCAACATAGATTCTATTTGATGGTAGACTGACTCTCCTTTGTGAGCATTATAGACAGACACTCTTTTTAACTTTTTAGGGGAAATTCAGAAATGGAAATGATTTTAAGAGTTAGCTGGGAATTAGTTATAGAAACAAATACAAATAATGTATGGCTTATACTATGCCAAGTATACAAGACAACCATTCAATGATGAAATCTATTGAAATATTATATTGGATTTTTTGTGTATTTTGTACCAGTAATGGTCCATATCACAATATTTTAATATACCTTTGCAGTATTGTGGGATGAGTGTCTGATATTGTCAGGCTCATCATATTGCAGCCCTTAACTGGATGTTGGAGTCCAGAGCGCAGGAGTGTAAGAACGCAGTGATTGAAACAAACTTCACAGCTGACACAAGCAGAATGTTTGGTTATAGGTTATATTACAAAAGCAAAGCAAGGCATCTCACCAGAAGCAGCAGAGTAGGAGGCATATCATGCATATAGACTGCTGGGGAGTATGAGAGTAGAAAAGTCCAGGTAAGTATTTAAAAGGGTCTGGGACAGGTAGCATGCAAAAAAAGGGAAATCCAGTAGGCAGTCCGGGTGAAAGCAGTAACAGGCAGGCAGGCAGGCAGGCAGGCAGGCAGGCAGGCAGGCAGGCAGGCAGGCAGGCAGGCAGATCCAGCGTCTGTCATGAACTATGGCTCCAAATAACTTAATGAACTCACACCTCTGTTACTGGGAGGCAGGGATATAAAGCCTGTTCATCAGATCAGGTGTGAGTTGTCTAGGCTTCAGATGAGGGAGGCAGGTTATTGGTATAACAAACCACAGCTGAACATAAATACACAGCACATTAATTATATACATAGCAAGACATGCATACATGGTACAGGATGCCACAAAGGACAGGCAACAAGGCAAAGAAGAAAGGGATGGAGTGAGGAGCTGAGATGTATAAGGGAAAGAGGGCAAAGGTACATAAAATACAGACAGAAATAAACAGGACAGCAAGCTGTAGAGAGGAGTTCAACTCCAGGCAGACCACTTAAAGGGGCGGCCACGCCTGGCAGTTTGCAGGGCTGGGGCTGGGGCTGGGGCTGAACCCTGACAGATATCAAATCATGTAGAACATTCATGCTACATGCATCAAAGTTTTTGTTTTATTATGTGTGGTCTGGAAATCTGGAATCAAACTAGATAAATGTGAATGACAATCTAAATTTCTTTCAATTCCCCTTCCAGTCAATGTGATCCTGAAAGAAAGGAAGAGCAAGGACAGTGTCACATTGGCTTTCCAGGGACTGGAGAAGACTAATGACATTGTTGTGGAGTATGAAGTAATTTACTATGAAAAGGTTAGTACTCAAAACACAGCCATCACCCACCCTTTATGCCACAAGTTAAGACACAATGTTCCATAACGTGCATCACTCCAAACTGAGTGAAGTCAGGAAATATGCATACAAGATGACCTAATCAGATCATTCTCCCTTACCCTACAGTTGTTGAGATTATGCTAATTGATGGGATATAACTTTATGTTTGGCAACTAAGGTCTGGTGTTTGTATGGCTGAGAACCATGTAGTACCTGGCTCTTATCAAGGTCTCCTTAAAACTTTATCCACGCATTGACATGAGAACCCTGTTGAAGTCATCAGGTAGCTGATCCGGCTGTTGCACAGTATGAGTGAAGCTAGAGCCAAACGAGAATAGTTTTATTTGGTGAGTTTGCATGAGATGAGCTGGAGGTACCAAAACCTCAACAAGTGGAGGGTGTATTGCCCAGATTTATATTTTCCTAGTGGAAACAAACAAAACTCTTTTCTCAAAACTCTTTGTCTTGACAACAGTAAATCTGTTGCCCAGACAAAGAACTTCATACTTATTGAATTTGCTCCACATTTTCGACACATTTTTAGTTATCTTTTGAGTTTTAGTCACTAAAACATACAAATTACAAGTTTAAAAATTGCGGCACTAACAAGGAGCATGGTTTAGAGAACACAAAGTGTTCCAAAAGTGCTGTTCCAAAAGAGGAACTAATTTAAGGCAGTGTTTTCACCCAGATCTGGTTCTTCATTTTAAAGTTTTTCCCAGACCTTAAGTTATGAATTATTTAAACTGCATTATCTCTATGAAATTAATATAGAATAATAATGAAATTTCAAACATTGGAACATGTCTCGTGCTGTGACTGAGTTCTGATGTGCTGAGGGATTAACATTATCACCTTCTTCCTAACAGAATCAAAAGGAACAAAATTACACCGTATTAAAAACTCGGTCTTCTTTTATGACCGTGGATGGCCTCAAACCAGGAACGACTTATGTCTTCAGAGTCAGAGCTCATACAGTTGGAGGCCAAGGGATTTATGGAGGAGAGATTGAGCTGGAGACTAGCACCGAAGGTAATTCGATTTTCTAACTGAGAGGGACATTAGCTGTAACACTTCTGTTATAACTGTGAACCTTGTGAATTGACTGTGAATTTTGGGGATATAGAATGATACACTCGTGCCCATCAAACTTTATAAACTCTTAGGAAAGCAGGAGATTGGAGAGGAAGGGCTTTTGGTCCAAAGTAGAAGATATGGCAGTAAGATATTGTAATATTCCCACTTCTTGGCAAATTTTCGATGTAGTTAAAGCGTGTTTTCTTTTTGTTTTGAACTGGATCAAATTGATTAGGGGTATCTAGGAGTGGTTGAGCCTGTCCAACAATCCCATAAACATTTTGCTTGTTATATGTTTACATTTTTATGGTTGTCAAAGTACAAAATACACAACCTGGGTTAATGCTTTTCCTTTCTTGGTACACAAAACAGTCAAACAATTTCATTGACTTGTTAGTATAGGATCAAAGACCTTTTACAGTGAGAGTTACATTAGACAATACACTATAAGGGATGTGGGAATCCCTGTGAGCTGTCTGGCACAGACAGGATTATTTTATTGTTTAGCGCTCACACTTTTGTCAAAGTGAAGGCATTGATTAATATAATTCACCATGGTTTAACCCAGTAATCATGTCACTTCTTCCCTGGAGGGCCCAAGCGCAAGAATGAGCAGTAAAGTGCATGCTGGCAGCTTAATGTTAGCAGAGGCCATTAGCCACGTGGCACTTAAGTATTGCTAACCACCCCTGTGAAATTACATTGAGCTGTCAGCCATCAACTCTTTATAAAAAAACCAGAGTATAATGAGCAGTTTGCATGTAGCTCCTCACACCTTGTTCTCCCTGTCATTCAAACTACTTTGCTGAGCTTTGTCTCATCAGCAGGTCATGCATAGAATACCGTCTGGGACACATTTATTAAATGTACACATTGTTGTCATTATACAAATCCAACTATAAGTAACCGCCCTATACTGTTCTCATAAAACTTTAAATTGTTTAAATACATGTGAATATGGAACTCAATACTAAAGAATGAAGCTGAATATTGCTAATCTAAGATGACATTGCTACGTTTTGTTAAACATTATATTGTGTAAATTACACTGAAAACTGTTTAAAAATATATTTCATCTCAAGAATGTTCCAAAAAGTTTGAGCGGCTCTGTGTTGTCCCAAATGACAGATATTACCTTCGACTTAATTTTTTTTTTAAATTTGTATTACCTTGTTTTATAGACTAAATTTATAAATATACATGCACTAGAACATTAGAGGTTCTTCAATTTTTCCTTTTATGTTGTTGAAGATCTGTTTATACAAAAAAAAATCAAGAAAATCAAGTACAAGAAAAGTTTATATAAAAATCATTTGGATAACTTCAAACAATAACCTGGTCCCAAAAAAATAATCTGGCCATATCATTTTTACAATACCCATATATAAATATATAAAATATAAAAATAAGTATGTAATATAAAAATTATCCAAAGTATAGGAGATAGGCGTAGCCTTCATTAGATACACAGCTTTAGGAACTGACAATATTATTATTATATTATCGTTTTCTTATACCACTCATTAATTATCATTGGCCCAATTTTCTAGTACATTCTAACGGTACAGAAAAATCCATTGATTAATAACATTTCAAAAATAAATATAATTCTTTTGATCATTTAATGACCCCATAATATTCTCTTCTTTTCACTCTTACCGTGTCAAATGATGCCTGAACAACATGGACATAATTGATCATTGATAGAGCAACGCCAGTGCTAAAAGCTTTTTATTTACGTTTTTTTTCCCAATTAATATATTATAAGAAAGTTTCTAGATTCTTCAAACGAGCCCCGTAAATGAATTTGTCGGTTGTCCATCTGAAAGTAGTTAAAACGCAATCAAGATTTCGTATCCTGGGTAGCAGCAGAGAAAAACAAAACGTGTAATGCAAGATATTTAAAAAATAAACTAAACGTGTGTGAGAGATGCTAAACACCGATGTGATACGTGAGTGTTTTAGAGTATGAGCATGTTAGAATACTGCATGTCAACAATAGGTTAACCACTGCAGAAAGACATTTACTGTAAATTTTTAACCCCTTTACGACAAAGCCCGTACATGTACGGGCTCAAAATGCATTGTTTTCAAGGGGTCTTTAAGGGGTTAATAGAATGTAAGTGTACCGAGAGCTTTGGTTCTTGTGTGCTTTGGTGTTGAAGCCTGCGTCATTCACTGTTAATTGTGGTATCCGGTGGTTGGCACCATTTCTTTGGTTAATACAAATCCTGTCTTAAGTTGCTTGTTCTTGCCTTTCAATATGTTCTGTTAGGGTCCAGGGATGTATATCAGTTCCGATGTATTAACGGAGCCATCAGCGGGAACATTCCATCCATTGCACAACTTGGTACCGGAATTGTTCTTTATATATATCCACCAGTGACTTAGTCTGCCACATTGGGAAAGATTTATTAAGCTACTGCCGGCACAACACCTAAAACCATGTTTGCGGCATATATTTTTGTTTCTGTTTTGAAGGCAACGGGTGGTTACACCAAAAACTGATTTGATTTTGATTTTCTTCCTCTTTCCTCTTCTTCTTTCACTTACTTTGTGTTTTGTTAATGATAAAAAAACTTTTAACATATCTGTTTTTGAAAGCGTTCTCCCTTTACACCCTTCTTACTAAACAAGCCTGACCTGTCCACCTGGTGGCATTTGGTGGCAAATGATTATACAGCTCCCTGGGTCTAGGCAGTGGTACAGCTACACTGCGCGGTGAGACCGGGACAGATGGGAGGTGTACGTGTATAGATATTATGCATAGTAAGGTCATTATGATTTCAGATATTATGACATTTTGTTTTCTGACAATAAGAATGCAATTTTGGGCAGTGCCAGCCTCTCCACGATCATGGCTGGCAGACAGCCTGCGGCTCAATCTCTCTGGGAGCAACTTCATTTTCAACATGCCCCATACTCATGTTAATGAAGGAACTCTCTCACCTTGTAAATGATGCTCTTTACAAATACAATGCGTTAGAATTGGAAGATTGTAAACTCCTCAGAGTATCGCGCACAGGGCCATAAATAAATACATTACAATCATTGTTTCTTTCCCCTTTGTTAGTGTTTAGATGCGCAAGTCTCTATGCAGTTAATTAGCTACGATACTGTACGTACATAAATCAGGTTAAATCTCTCATTTTGGCATTCTCGGTTGTTTTTAACAAGCCTGCATTGCAGAAGGATTACTCTTCCCAGTGGATCTTTGTATAATCTGTAATAGTTAATCCAAAATCCCCCCTCATTTCATTGTGTAGAGTGACTTGTATGCGGACGAATTCATTCCCAATAGAGCCTTCCATGAAAACCACCTTATAATCACTACTGCGCTGTAGTTTTCTTTTTATGTTACTCATAATAAGCGTACCATTGGTACTCGCATGAGTATATTAATTCAATGAAAAAACATGTTTACAATGTAATAATGACTGCTCTTTGTTGAGAGATAAAGCATGGCTAACATGAAAAATACCAATCATATATAAATATTTCATTATTTTCTATAATGCCTAGATATAATATCATAAATATACTGGATTACAGATCCAAATCGCAGTTACAACAATCCAGATCTCTGATCCCACGTTGACGTTTGTGTGATTAGGAGATAGGGAGATCACATAATCAAGCTGACCAATCCAAGACCTGCTCCCTAGTAAAAAAAATAAATTGGATTTTATACAGCTAATCATTAAGTTAACAATTTAAGTTAAAGTTATTTTGCTGTCCCATGCAGCATGTTTTAGGCTACCTTTATAGTCCCAAAGTGAAATCACAGATATCTAGTGCAATGACTCATTGTTAAATGTGAAGATTAAGCTAAAATCTATCAACATTTCTACTCAATTAGAAAACCTTTCCTTGAATATGTGTATGTATATATATATATATATATATATATATATATATATATATGTATATTTCATGTCTGCTGGCGCTATATAAATAAATGTAATATCATATAACGGTGTCAGCGCTGTACCACTCACTTCAGAGGGAACATTGCTCCTCACCTTAATTTTCACAAGGCGCATTATATATAAATGTAGAATTTCCTGCATCAGTTGCTTTGGCATCATTCTAGCAACTTGTATCATGATAGCAAATTGCCCTTTCTTTGTAGTTTCCATTTCAAAGAGCTGGCAATCAATGGAAAATATAGTTCTTTGGGGTTATTGGGTAACCCTCCTCCGACTTCAAAAGCACAGATTGTATCATTATACTTACTCATCCCAGGTCATGTTTTTGAGCTCTCTGTGTTTTTATCTTTCAGACATGATTGCCATCACTGACCCAAACCAAATCACTATACTGGCCATTTCTGTGGCAGGAGGAATCGTTCTGCTGATTTTCCTGGTGACCTGCTTTTTTGTCAGTGGAAGGTAAATTGTCATGTGCAAAGCACATTGTTGATAATGTCATCATCATCATCATCAACCTTTCCATCTCCTGCGTATACTGGGTTTAATCTCCCCATTACGCCTTGCTTGACTGCCAAGATTGTTTATCAAATGACCTAAGTCTGCACAACTGATGCCAAATTACCACTAGCAATATCACAGTAAATTGCATTCTACTCCTACACCGCTACCTTCTTACCCCCTAATAAATAAGTCACCGTAGGAGTCACTGAGTAAATGCATTGTGATCTGTGTTGGTAATAGCTGGAGCTTGCCCAAGAAGAATATAAAAATAAGATAGTATAGGTTCACTAATTATTTTCATGTGAAGTTGAACATAGTCTCTATCCAGTTTGGGAATAATAATATGTATTTTGTACAAAGTCTCATGGATTTCAGTATGGCTGGTATTCATTTTCTGAACCAGTTTATTGCTTTTGTGATTTTCAATATATTTCAAAGAGCACGGGGAACGTAGTATTGATTTTCAAGTAAATGCTAAACTCACTAGTCCAGAGCAGTGATTCTCACAAAAGCGGCTACAGACAAGCTTTGGTGGCCACCTAAGCAGCTACAGCCCTGTTCTACATATAACGTATGCATTTACATACACTCTCTCAATCCCATACATGTACACATATACACAAATTATCAATAATTACAATATAGCCATTGAAAGGATGCCTGTGGTTTGTTCTTGGACTTTTTTATACTTCCTGAAGAAGATTCACTGGGCTGGAGGTTCCTCTGGATAAATGCTACTTCTCTCCACTACCTAGAGGCTAAAGACTGGAAGGCTTTGGCAGCCGATGACTCTGCAGGGTAGCCGTTCAAACTGGTATACTTACTCATGGTCACTTACTTTCTCATGAACAAAATCATTTTGGACTTTTCTTGTGCTTGTTGGAAACTTGTTTCTCGTTGTTTTTTCGGCTAACAAGTAGGGCTCCTCGCAATAGGCTGGGATTCAATTGCTGGGGATAAATCTTTCACAAGTAATTTAATTGTTGTCTGCCCACCAAGTAAAATGTGCACTACAAAAAAACAGTATTCTTTAAGTGAGATAAAATGTATCACTGTTACATAGTTACATATAGGCTGAAAAAAGACATGCGTCCATCAAGTTCAGCCTTTCCTATGTCTGTTAATTTTGCTGTTGATCCAAAAACTGTGTTTTTAGCTTGTGGAGGATGGATATTCAATGACATGTGATAGAGTTATCCATGACAATTGAATCCAGTCTAATGTGTTTATGTATGGTGGTCCTGCAGGTTTGCTATCTTAAGAAGTGACCTCTGAGCTCCTGTTCACCCGATAAAAGGTATCAACTTTTACTAAAGACTCGATCCTACAGGGTAACATTTTAAATGGGGTGCGTTGGATACTCACTAGGCTATACTTAATATGCTATAAACAAAGTCCAAAGTTCACATCAGGTTTTGCTATGTGACTGTTGTGTCCTCACTGCTCACATAAAACCTCAGGCTCCGATGAAATACTTTTTTCTTTATAATTTGCAATGTATTCCAAGCCTTCCTTTTTTTCTACGACCACAGTCATCTCCGCTCTTCCTCCCTGTCTCCAGTAGCATCTAAGCCAAGGTTACCTTGCAGAGTATATTTATTTCCACTGATTATATTATTGATAAGATTGTACTGTCTAATTATGACTGCGTCTCCTTTTTTAGGTCTTTTCTAGACTCTGATCAACTAAATTTGCTGGTTCAGCTCTCCTAACAATCAGAGGTTCTGATTACTCTTTATTCATAATTACAAGTGTCTCTGCTTTATATATATATATATATATGTATATGTATATATATATATATATATATATATATATATATATATATATAGTTGTGTGAAAATGAAAGTACGCCCTCTTTGAATTCTATGGTTTTACATATCAGAAACATAATCACCAAAAACAAACAAACTACCAAAAATGGTAGAGATACGTGCACTGTATATATATATAAACACCAAAACCTAATGTAAGGAGAACACGTAAGGGAAAAAGGTATATACAAAGTAAATCTTTATTAAACAATATGATTTAAATACATATAAAAAAAATATATAATAAAAAAGCATATAGGAAGGTACATATGAACAAGGGCACAGGACTACAGGAACTAGGATGGAAATACGTATGTTTAGGAAGGCACTAATAAGAAACACAAGGATGACCACAGCAATAAAGTGAAAAGGAAAAAATGAAATAACATACAGCAATGGTACATCGGTGCTCAAAAGTAAATAACCAAACCTAGAAACAAGGCTGAAAACAGCAAAAAGCCTGGTGATAAATGGTGCCAAGTCCAAACGTACCAACCCCAACGTACGTTTCGCTGCAATGAGCATATGTTTCTTGGTGCCGAGATGCTTTTTTATTATATATATTTTTTTTATATGTATTTAAATCATATTGTCTAATAAAGATTTACTTTGTATATACCTTTTTTCCTTACGTGCTCTCCTTACATTAGGTTTTGGTGTTTATATCAGAAACATATCAGAATACACAGAAACAAAGGTTCGAATACAGCACTCAGTTGTGAGATGGTGCATGAGCCAGGGTACCACCAAGTCCTCCAATAAATCCCAAATAAAGAAGCAGAGACTCAGCACTCAAATGGCTCAAATGGTAAGGTGAGTTTATTTCACAGGCAATGTTGCCTGTGAAATAAACTCACCTTACCATTTGAGTGCTGAGCTTCTGCTTCTTTATTTTGTACATATTACACTGTGGCATGATTTATTCAACAAAAATAAAGCCAAAATGAATAAGCCATGTGTGAAAAATTAGGTTAGAAGACGTGCAATACAGTACTCACTTAACCAAGTTGTCACTCAGTTGACTGGAGGCTGGAGGCGAGATGCATTGTTGGAGATTTTATGGTTGAGCATAAAAGGCAAAGGACAAAGCATGGCCCAAACCTGGCAATGTATTTTTGATACACAGATGTTTAAATAAACAAACTGCTTGTCAAGCTACTGCTTTTTAAGACAAAACATCGATAACAAAGCTGAAAGGAATAAGGACCTTTCCCAGCAACCCAGCTAAATGTTTGAATGTTCTCATTAGCATTAGACCTGATCTTAAGCAACACTGAGTTCTGGCCCCAAACTGGGTAACATAAGGAAGCTGAGGCCTTAAATAGCTAAGATTAAAGATCAATATTTAGAGGATATTACAAACCTATTTTAATAGACAAAAAATAGATTAGTTAGAATTTTGTGCAGTTTACATGTATGGGCCAAGTGTTTTGTGTATTATATAGTGCTTGTATTAACTGAGTATGGTAATCATTTGTGTTGAGTAGTTGTTCTAGTCTTTTTAAAGATACTTTAGGTCATAGCTGTAGAACTTGTAGAGTCTAGCAATATCCTTGGTTCTGTCATTTGGCCATGAATATTTCGGCCCACTATGCAGTCTAGGCATATGCATAGTGTTTCTTGGGGAACACACAGCTTTGAATGGTCTGCTGGGCTTCATATGGAAACCATTTATCTCCAAAAGGTAGCATTACAGCTGAAGTAATGTAGGTAACTTGACCGTACTGCAATATTTGCAATTATTTTTGTAATATATGATTTTTGCAGAACTTTGTTCTTTTGTAGCCAAATGCCTCGTTTCAAATTCATGGGTCATAAACCAATTGACTTTACCATGTTTGTTCATATCTCAATTAACTATGTACTTCTATTCACAATACAGATGTGAATGCATCATCACCTTGGTCGTTTAGGCAGCTCTGACACCAATTTCAATACATGTGAAACATGCCATCAAATGCCGCTTTTCATACAAAGATTCCATGTGGTTGTCAATCTAGTACATAAGCACAGAGGGAGAAAAAGTACAGTTTAATGGAATAGCAGAGAAAAATCCCAGCAGATATGAGTCTCATTAACTGGCGGTAAGAACTGATTAACACCTCTAGGCTGTCCTCCTGTTACTGCAGACACACTTTAACATACAGATATTACAATATATAGACTTGCAAGGAAAGGCAGGCTGGCAGTTTTCACACATCCAATACTTTCATCAGTTCCACAGCCACACTCTACAGATGTGAAGCATATGCATGAATGTTATCACTTGTGAATGTTAATATCAGCAGGGGTCGGCTTAAAGAATGTTGTGTTCATAATTCCCATCTCTGTCTATTCTTTAGCATCTTCTTCCATGTGAACTACCAGTAGGAGCATTTAATTCACACTGAATTTGGATCACTTAATACTAACCCATTCGGTACCAACTGAAAAAAAACAACTATCCTGAACAATTTAGATGAGCAAGACATACTTTAGCGAATAGACCACAGAGAACGAGAAATAGGGCCGAAATAGATATAAGAGAAAAGGGAGCCCGTGAGAAGAGAGAGAGAATGCAAGGGCATGAGAGGAGCAAGCATGCTTATCTATGCTAACCTAGGTTGGACACCATAAATGATGGATGGATGTCCTGTTTCAAAAAAAGTTAGAGGGTTGGTTTGACAAGCAGTGCACCGCTGAGAGATAATAATATTTACAGGCGTGGGTGCCACTACACATCTCCAGGATATAACAGCGTCTTGTTGCCAATGAGACTTTCACACCAAACAAGTTAATGAACATCAAATTGGAGATGTGAAAGTAGGCTAATGAGTGAGATAGAGTGTCTGGAGATACATTTCATCTGAACTGATCTGCTGTAGGCAGGGTGGAGATATAGAGAAGTCGCAGACACTGTCAGTGGATGTGTATGCCTCAAAATGCACTCTATCTGGAATAATAAGATGCAAGTAAATTAGTTTGGGAAAGTAAATATTTTACTGCATATACCGGTATAATGTGCCCCATAAAATAAAGGTTACAAGAACTTGCAAGCTGCCATAAGGAATATATAGTTGAGGTGTGCGTTAGTAGAAGTGATTATGGGGAGGGAGAGCATTTAAATGCCTTGACCTTGTAGTACGACCCCCCTCATGTATTGCCTCTCTACGGGGTTACCCCCACCCTCCTTCCTCTTGTTCCGCTCCCTTATTATTTGCACTGGAGTCTCGCAGATGCTTCCCGTGCCGTGGAGCAGCGGGGAGTTACACACTTCTGATTGCAATCATCTGCTACCTGTTTCCAATGGTCATGGTCAGATGAACAGTTTGTTGGCAACCTGGATCCTTTAATAGACCCCTGCAGGACATAGCGCACCAGAATAACACCGAACACATTTCCTACTCCCAACTTCTGAACATTTATGTATATATGCGTAATTATTTTATAGTGAGGGGCATAAAGACTATTTTGTTTTATATCTATTTTAAATAGAAGGATTTGAACAATTTCCTAGGTGGTGAGAGAAGCCTGGAAACCATTTATTGAATGCTAATAATTAATTGTGTATGTACACAATGACTTTATTGCGTTGAAAAGCAGATCAAATTTATTGAGAAATGCTGAATTAAGTGAATCAGGGTTAAAAAGAACAAGTGATCGCGGAAGCAAAGAACACTTCTGTAAAGGATTTAGCATCTGGTCTCGCTAGTGGGACTTGTAACAGTGGGTGGGCATTATGTGGGGATAAAGTGAATAAAGATTTGTCATTGTTTTACGCTCAATATCTCAAAGACTGCCATATGGTGCGTTCAAAAAATTAACACAACACTTACATTCAGTTTTTATGCTTTATTGATTAATGGCAAGTGTTTATTTAAAGGTTGTATGGCTAGTTAAGCTGAGGACGCGTGGATAAAAAATGTTTCTCATAGGTAGTCACTGTTTTTGATGGAGCCATCTTCCATAATCATCCCCTACTTGTTATGTCCTGTTTACCTATTGTAAAGTGGAAAATGATGGCACTATATAAAATAATAAATAATATAATTGAAATTATGTTTTTAAAAATATTGCGCTTTAAAAAACAGTTTTAGTGTTAGCATAATATACTGTGTGTATGTGTTCTAGTTTTGTTATCTCAGCTCAACCTAGACAAACCTTACCATACTGCGGTATACAAGTTAGTGGCTCATGTTAATCACCCAACCAAATGCTCTGACTTTGAAGGGACTTCATTAGCATTGCCATAAAGAATCAGCTCAGTGTGGTGATGGTGCAAGGAAAGTCATCCAAAATATCACCTGACCGACAACAATGCCAGCCTCCAGGTCTGCAGATAAAGGAAATTTTATTAGAAAAGGAGGAAATAAAACCATTTTTTTCCAGCACTCACCAAAATTACTGTATACAACACTAAAATTGATGCTTAAGTTGAAAATTATTTATTGACATTAGACTTCTTTAAAAAAGTGATTTGGCTTCCTTACTGCAGTTAACGCCGCAGAGTTCTCTTATAAGGCTCAGCTGCCGCATACTATTAGCCGTTCATTGTGGTATTATATACAAGTTGGTAATTATTTTTTTTCAACAATTTTCTGAACAATGACCGCCTTGGTATCAAATCAGCAGAGTGGCCGCGCAGGTGCCTAGTGAATGGACCCTTGAGGGTGTCAGAAAACAGATACAATCTTTTCATGTGTAGTCTCTGAAATGTTTTTGGTTTTTTTTAACATCGATTACAATATTTGTTGTCACAGAAGTTTAGCTTGTCTAACATTAAGCATTGTCATTTCATTTACTACTACATTCTCCTTGCTGTGCATTTTCAGAGTTGCAGAAAAAATGTTTCCACTCCCTGGCTGTCTCCTTATTCTGATTTATGATAAAATACAGTGTAATAAAATCAATGTGAACAGCTGCTCACATTCGTTTTCATTCCCTTCAGCTTCTTCAAGCTCTTTTTTTTCTCAGATGGCGATTCTGCATTTTTCAATTAAATGTTATTTTTTTTTTTGTTTTGTTTTTTTTTGTTGCTTTTTTATTGTGCAACTCTATTTTTTATTTTTTTTGTGAATGTCCACATATATAAATACAGAAAAAAGCATTTCTATTGATGTATGGGATCTACCTCTGTTGTCTAAATAGTCTGTTTCCAGGTGATTTCAAATGCTGTTCAGCCAAGTCGGCTGGACCTTTCAGATGACACAGAATCATACTAGCCCAAGGGAGTATCTACTGACTTTTATACAAATGATCTGCCCACTCCTTTTGCCATATGCCAGTTTTTTGAATGAGTCCACTTATTGTCAAGTATGTAACATTTTTAGTGTTCTTTTGTGCCTTGGGGTATAACTAAAATAGTCCTTGTAACGTCAACGACAATGACAACGGCTGTGCAAAGCAATAAGAAGATTACTATGTGTCTCCTTACGAGAGGCAGGTATGGCTGATGCATAGACTTAAAAGGGGTAGGGAAGAACCTGATATATATATATATATTTATATTTATATTTGTCTATTAGCCTCTTCTTAAAGTACGCCTGTCACTTAAACAAACATTAGTTAAGGGACAATAACATTGAATGTGTTAATGTTTTAATGTAACTTTCATGAACTCATCAAAAATTGTGAACTCCTTCCTACAGCAGTTGACTTCAAGTTGACTTCATAAACTGTAAGCAAGAACAAGAAAATGTTTTGCTCTGTTGGGAAGCGCGAAAGTTGGGCTGTGGCACAGTATGAGCCACGTATAAGATGAGAAAGGGTTCCATGTTGGATAGAGAAGATCCTTTTGGAGACATGATAGGACCCAGATATGGAACGGGGAAAGACAATCTCATACTCCCAAGTAATAATGAGTCCAACTGGGCAATGAGCTCAAGCTTGCACCAACTTTAATCTTCTTGTTCTAAATATCTACGTAGATCTTTAATCTCCTTGTTTTAAATATCTAGGTAGATGAAAATCAGGGTTTAGACATCCCAAGGGTGTGAATAAAGGAGAAATCCATATCTCTAGATGTTTTACAGTTTAATTTTATATTTGTTGCAGAAACAACACAAAGCCTAGTGACACGGTTCTGTCTTTTGAACGGCAATCTTGTTACCATCCATTATATAATTAAACAAGATTCCTGCTTTAGAGCAATTACCCTGATTTATTTGCAAAGATGAATGATGAGATTGTGCGGCACAAATCCGTAGGTCACCCTGGATTATCCATGGGTTATTTCCTTCAATGAAGGAGACGGACAATACGAAAATGTACACCTCTTAAGCATATTAGGATAACTACATGTACATTTCACCCGATAATATTCGGATTTATAAAACAGATGAAACAACCATTTTAAAACATGCCCTCTATGCATTAACATCACCTAGAATGCTCTTCATTCCTTTATGAATACAAACACCAAGATCCAATTAAACCCATCCAATATAATGCTACATAACACATTAGTCTGAGCTAGCATAAAGATACTTGATTAACTATTTGTATAAGGTTGGATATGGAAAATTGTACAGTTCTGAAAATGTCCGTGTCCTGTACAGTGAATGTATATCAGGTATATTAGCATCCCCTCAGGGTAATGCTTTATGGCCCATGATGGATGGGTAAGAGACGGTGTTGTACAGCTTCTTTCTGCATTGTGCATAATTATATGATCACATGGAGCATAGCAGGGGCAAAGGTTAATTGTTCAAAATCTGCCGTATTTTGTGCCAGAATGGCCCAGATGACCTCACAGTTAAGTCCTTCCTGTAACCGTAGTTAGTAGTTTCTTGTTGGCGGTAGAAGTGCCTTTGCTCGATAACGATATTGCCCAGTAAGAAAAGGGTTAAATGTATGCAAAGAAGTGTAGCAAAGGTAAAAGTAATAGTTATATTTTTGTTGATCTGAAAAATAGGAGCAGCGATTTCAGAGGAGGGGATGACACCCTACCATCAGCTGGCTTCATCAAATTAACCTTTACAATAATATGGAACGCAGGAAAAATGTCAAGAAAAGAGAAAGGAAGGAGGAATAACAGCAGGTTGTAGATGTAGCCGGTTTCTTGAGTTATTATCACGCCCTAGAGGTGCGGTACAGAGGAGCTCGGATTTATTACTGCGTTAAAACAAATGTGTTAAAGAGATCTTCTGTAGTTTAGAGCCTTCACATTAGCACTAACTGCTCTTCCTTTATGGGTAATCTGATCTCACAAAGTAAAAGGACTAAGTATTTTTGTGTGTCACAGGGGTTAGGGGTGTCAGGGGACACAGAGCATAAAAAGCCAGCAAGACTACCAATTAAAATGCACTAAAACTAACTTTAAAGTCACCTTGTTTTGTTTTTTTTTATACTGGTTTTAATGGAGCTACTGGGAGTTAGTGGGAAGATATGAGGAGAGGCCGGACAATTAACGTATAACTGATCGCTACTTCTGAGGCTTGCTTCGTTAAACACAAATCAGTGTTTATGAGTGACTCATAGTTTTAGGACTCTAATGTAAAATCATCGCCGGTATATTTGGCATGCTCCTGGGGACAGAAAAAGATTGCAAGTGAAAGCCAATAGACCTTGGGATGATGTCAACAGCCGTTTGTGTGAGAATTTAGATTTACTCTTTACGAACAGATTGCATCATGTATAATGTATAAATTTATGGGAAATTGGTAGGTTGTCGGCCCCTTGAGCACAAAACGGAATAATAATGGTGCCGTGTTAAAGTTGAAATAACACACAGCTCTTAAAGACCAATATTTCAAATTCGGAAGACTGGGATGTGCAACAACGTGAAAGCTGTATTAACACAATAACCATTTTGTATACGTTTACCACTAGGAGATATATGCGTGTTGTGTGTTTGCAAACATGTTGTTCTATAATTCATAAAAATAAAAAGATATTTAGTCCGATAGGAAATCTTGGCTTCTGGATGTAATCCAAGTCTACCCTATGACTCCCAGTTAATGAAACCTTACGCTATTCCTTCCCGTCCATATTTTGCTGATTAAAATTCATCTATCCATTGAAATCCAAGGAAACACTACAAATCTGTCATTTCTTTTGCTGGAAAAGTTCATACCCTTTGGTGCATTCTCACGAAGGGAAACCAATTTCTCTTAAATATAATTTCTGCACCTGCATTAGTAAATTGGCCCTATTATGATGATTCTATTATCCCGGAGAATGTATCTGTCAGTATGGGGCTTCGACAGCAGTAGATACAGTGCAGAAAATGATTGTATCATTCGAGGAGGAGCATCATTATCTCGGCATGTACCCCAGGATTTGTGGAGGGAATATGTGGGTTACAGGCTGTTAGATAGGTGATTATGTATTAGCAGCACAAAGAAAGCCAGTGTGTGCCCTATTGGCTTGAGAGATGTAAAAATCTTGTAAAACTCATTGACAGATATAATACATCCTTACACCATTTTCATGATATACGTAATGAATAGTACTGCCCAAACACACTGCTCCACCACCTTTATTAACCTAGCTTTGTGTCACCAAGTATTAGCAAAAAAGTGGTGCATATTATTTCTAGGTCCATCAAAACTACTCATGCCCCATCGCAGTGATATTTTCTCACATGTAAGCTCCCATAGGGACAACAATGGACAGTCTACGTATCTTGGTTAATTCATCACTTTTTAAAACGTACCATAGGAGTTTCCTCTAGTTCTGAGTCGAATTTACAAAATAAAATTGGCTTGCACATTACACATTAGATGTCAGTCTGCGCCTTTAATTTTATCCTGATGAGATCCTACCTCAACCCGAGGGTTCTTCATAGATTGAAGGACAACGTGAAACCCCAGGGATCGACCATCACAGTGTGCTTCTCTTATCATATACCCCAGATAACTGCAAACGAACTAACCATTATTCAAAGCACTATCGTATCAGATACACACATCTGTGATTATCGGTTCATAAACAAAACTGGGAGTAAATCATTTTGTTGCGCATCGTAACTGAAATGTTCTTCCTCCTGGCTTATTTCACTGACCTGTGTTCTGTGCAATGAGGCAATGTTTTGTAAGTTCCATTTGTGCTAATTTCTAGTATTTAGACATCGCTTCCACTTAACTGGAGTTTGATTGACAGACACAATCAACAAACACATACATGTTTCTATTTTCAGACACTGCGGATATATCAAAGCAAAGCAGGACCCAGATGAAGACAAGATGCATTTTCAGCACGGTCGAGGTAAGATATACTAACCAACTGAGAATGAAGACTCAGCATTGTGTTTATGAAGCCACCTGACTGGATTGATATTGCATCTGGAAAAGCCACATTAACCGCTAGTGGCTCCTGATGAGTTCTCTTTATTCTGCTATCATTTGTTTTTGGGTGGGGGGGGGGAGAGAACTAATTCAAGCTGTAACAGTAGACTGAGTAAAGTTGGGTTCATGAATAAATTCATCAGACTTTCAGATTCTGAAACCATGAAGTTCTTTAGAACACTGTACACTGATTTTATTATGAATGTTTAAATGCCTGAATGTTCTCATGACGTCTGAAGAGTGGGAAACAAACTTAAAAAAAAACAAAAAAAACCCAAAAACATAAGACTTATGAAAGACATTAAACGTATACTTCTGAATGATCGACAAGGTATGGTTGACATCTGTCCATTCTCGTTGGACCTAAAATATGATCCAATAGTTTAAACCCAAATGAGGTGTTATATAAAACGAGAAATCCATTTTTTTTGAATGTATCACTCTTATTACAATGTTTATGTTTTTGATAAAATATCTCATTAATGTAATGTTGTTTATATATGGGTCAGAAAGTAATTGTGGTCTTGTTTCTAGATAAAAAAAAAACTTTGTTATTTTGTTACTATTGTTACTTGTCACAAATGTGAAGCAGTTCATTCTATAACATAAACAAGAACTACAATATGTACCTCATCGAAATGTTTTGTAATACTATTTTTGTGCCAAAATGGTCTGAAAAATGTTTGTTGAAGTCTGAGCTTGTAAAAGGGCTTTTATAGGCCCAAAACGTGACTGTGCTCTGTGATCTCCCTGACGCTGTACGTGTAAAGTACTTGTGGATAACATTAAAACCCACGGTCAATGAGCAAGTAGTACTGTAATTTGTCCCTCTTACATACAACTAGGCGATGTAAACATATTGGTGATGTGGCTCGATGGTCACATAAAGTAGCTAAAATATTCCAAATAAGTATTTGGCTCTAAACAACACTGGGTGTAATTCACGTACATATTATTCTCGTATATTCCTTACTATGTTCTGTACAGAAATATGATATATATACTTAACAGTTTGTCAAATATAGATAAACTTATAAATACATAAACATACTTATATTTCAAGGGGGTGTTAGCATGTACACAGGGTAGCTCTTAGATTTTTGTGGTTCCACATAGATCTTCAGGGGGCATCTGGAAAAACATATAACCCCGTTGAAAAGCAACATCCAGGACTGTATCCTTTCGATGTTCCTTCGTAACTTTTTGGGAGTTGTGTTAGTTTGTATACAGAATTGGTATGGATTCATTGTTGAGAACGCACATGAAATGCTTGAAAAAAAAGACGTTTCTCATTACTTCTACATGTAACACAATTTTGACCATTTAACAATAGTCCATTTTGTGTAATAACAAAATGCTGTCATTCTCAGTGATGGAATATATGTGAGATTGGATACAGGAGAAACATAAGTCTGTCATAGTTATATTGTTAATATATATGAAATAGTGCAGAATAGAACAAAAGGTTCAAGGCATACTTAGTACATTTTAAAGTTTGAAAGATATTATTTTAACGGAAATGTACATTACTGGCACATAGTGCCTTTAAGAGATTTGCTAAATTATTGCACACTTTGCCATCAACCATTGGCAGGTAGGTTCTCTAACATTAGCTATTTTTGTTAATTGCACCAGAGGGCATTTCCAGCACTGGCGAAAGATTTTTATGTGCATTTTTCCAATATACAACAAGGTATATGTCCACAAACATTCTTTATCATATAACTCAGTTACATAGTTATTGGGATTAGAAAAAAAGAATATAAAACAGCTATAATAGCAATAAAAACAACTAATATATTTAATGACACAGTCAATGTAGTCTGAAAGTGGTGATTTGTTTACTTCTGTTATTGTAGTTCAAATAATGATGTCAATGATGTTATTAAAGAAATGTGTTTCCAAAGTTTTGAAGAAAGGCAGGAAGATCTTAGTTGCTTTTGTTGCATCAGCTTGACATTGTGCAAATCTGCTCCACATTAGCAAATACTCCCCTGTAAACCTGTCCTTATCCTTATGAATTGACTCTTTCATTTACTTTCCTAGTTCATGTTTCTACCCCAACCAGTATAGCCTTACCAGAGCTTACAGAAGCCTCACTGGATCAAAAGCCTCTGGGAGATTAAAATAAGCAACACCTTCAGAACTACATTTACCCAATGCTTTTATGCAACATGGCGTACATTTTTGGCTAAGGGTATGGATTTGGAAATTTAGAAGCTACAGTCATGAAGTTAGTTCAACAGTTCAACCGTTCAAATTTGCAAATACACTTCTTTTGGTGTTAGAATTGAATAAAACTATTGAAACGTTTGCAAAACTGTATTGTAGATAATCCCTGTGTTAACAGAGCACCAGCCAAAACGGTTTGTCTGTCAAGACCCAATCATCCACGTCATTCAATGAGCTGCAGTCAGACATGCTATATCTTTCACTCTTTCCCATGAATGCAATAGCAATAATAGACCCCGAGTGTTCACAGTGATATGTGAAAAGGACGATCCTATTTACGGTGGTGTAAATTTGATCTGATTATATAGCATTTACCTGGTGTATTGGCTCCTATCAGTATATGGTACGGCTGAATAACCCTCAGGCTGGATAAAATGAGGGTTGGATTGCAGCAGGTATTGAGAGCACCATTCAGACAGCTGTGATGGGACATTGTCCAAAAGAAGTGAATGGGGCAGGTAGTGATAAGTCCTAGTCGTAATAATACTGATCTGAGCATTGAACTTATCACTGGGGCAGCATTTCATTATCCTCATATATTTGTTCAGCATCTAGTCTGTGTGCATTTCAGATATTTCTTGCGTTAAGTGTAATTTTTGCAAACGCATGTTTGTGCCATCTTCCCATGTGCCTGCTCTACACATGGAATTGTCTCAGTGTGTGTGTCCAGAAGATGATTCATTTTTAAATATAGCGGATTAATATAGCATTATGCCATAATGGAATTATTGTTAACACCCCTGTGTTTGTGTTGCTAGTGAAGCTGCCGGGCAGTAGAACCTACATCCACCCTCACACTTATGAAGACCCCAACCAGGCTGTGCGAGACTTTGCTAAAGAGATTGACGCCTCATCTATACGGATCGAGCGGGTCATTGGTGCAGGTACGTGGATCTTGGCTCACCTCTAGGGGCTGTGATAAAGTGCTAACATAAACCTCTTTTTTGGAGAATGGAGACTACAGAGGACAAACAGTGGTTATCTAAATGTATTTGTGGAATGTGTTTATAATCCAAGAGTGAATCATGAATATACAAATGTTAAATCTGCTATTATTGTCATCTATCGGTCTGCTTGTCTGTCTTGGTAAGCACCCAATGCATCACTAATAGATGCTCCAGCTTTAGCATTGTGGCTTTTGATCTAAAAAAACCCCACAACATTACAGACCCACTTGTTCTGAGCTATTCTCCTCTACATTATCAGTGGGCTTTTGATCTGCAACATCCCCAATCACATTAGTTCCTTGTTCCTATAGAAGGACCTTAAGTACCTTTATTGAGAGAGCAGCCCTGATTACTGCTGCTGTGTCCATTACCCATTCACTGCTGAGACGTTACCTCTCATTGAAGAGGGAAAAGAAGAAGTCCCAGCTCCGTGACTTTGATACTAAAAGCTCCTTAATAACATTTTAATGGTTTGGCATCGAAAAATCTACCCAGAAACAGCTAAGAGCAGGAAAGCTGGCCTCTCGAAAGCAATGTGCTCCGGAATATAGTGTCCCGCGCACAGCATTTTAATGGAACGAAAGCTCGCTTATGAAAGAGAATAAACAGTGTGTATCCAGAGAATTCAGTAGCTATTTCTGAGATTTAGAACTCTAGAAAAATCTATATTTTATATATATTATATGAATATGGAAATTATTTAACAAATTCTATAATATATGTCACTAGGTAAAGTGTGTTCTGTCGGTAAAAGGGCAATCCTAATTTGAACGCGTTCTCTGTGTCTTCTGAACGGCCGTAGACCAACCAGTGCAATGCTGCCGACATGTTTTTTTATCTAGTTATAAATGTGTGTTAATAGCTGCAAATTCCCTTTAGCGTAAATTGACTGCAGTTTTGTAAAAGGGGCCGATGTCTCCTGCATTTTATGTCAATCTCACGTGTTCTTGCATTACATCCAGAAACCTTGATAGGACTGATCTTTTACAACATGACTTCTTGCCTATTGGGTCCTGTGACGATATCTATATGCTCCTAAAATATAAAACGATACAACTTCTGCTCTCAACGTTCATCATCGCAGAGTTATTGTAACAAAGTCACGGCTACGCTTTGAGAATGGAGATGCATTTGGCCCTTTTCGTGTTTCTATAAAATTATGCATGGGTGAATTTTTTTTCAAATCTATAAATTAATTTTATCATTAGTGTGGTAGGGAGCACGATAATTTCCACCGACCGAACAGCCATTTGTGCTGTCAAAACCATATCTCTCTTTATCCATAGCATGGCTGCCCCTAGAGGGTAATTAAACTTCAACGTGGCACTTTAGGCCACTTTTTCATTTATTGTTTGAAAAAATATAATAGCAATACTTGACAAGGACACGGATCAGTCCTAATATTTAATGATCTCCTATGTAAACCTATTGGTGGCGAAAGATCACTCTACGATGTGGATGTTTTCTCTTAAACAGGCGAATTTGGAGAGGTTTGCAGTGGGCGTCTCAAGTTACCCAGCAAGAGGGAGATTTATGTGGCCATAAAGAGTCTGAAGGCTGGATATTCAGAAAAGCAGAGAAGGGACTTTTTGGGAGAAGCCAGCATCATGGGCCAGTTTGACCATCCAAACATTATCCGACTAGAAGGAGTCGTCACCAAATGTAAGGAAGCGTGTTTATTCCTCTCACCTTGAAATCCATGGAGTAAGCTTTCACTGAGAACTGCTGCTCACCACCTTAACCCGGAAGACGTGCTAGTCTTCATCATATACACAGGTTTACCCACAAAGTATTGTGTTTTGGTGTAGGTGAGTGTAGGGGTGATTCTGTATTTTTTAAAATAAAAATCAGATCAAGTTAATGAGACTATTTATTTAGCCTGGTAACTAAGGTCAGCAGTTTGACAGCAATAGAACATCTGTATCCACACAACTCATGGGTCTATCCCCATCACCTATTGTTGGCTAACGAGTTCTGTCGATTATGGGATATAAAATCTGACTAGAGGTGACGGTATTCTGTTTTTTTCACATATATATGTATATATGTATATATATAACAGAAAACAAGTGTTTGCTTCTATATGTATTGCTTGAAGGTGAAAAGGTCTAGGTCAGTGGTATTCTAAAGATATGGCCAAGACTATCCTCAGATTAACATCTTTGGTACAAGGGATTGTGGATGTTCTTTAAAATTAAAAGTAAAATTATAATTAGATTTTTGGGACAAAAAATTGTCAAGCATTTCTGGTTAGTTACATGAAATTGCATATGTTATTAAATGACCCATGTTCTTCACTTTCCTTTCCACTGCTTGCGAGAGATGTCTAAGCGTGACACGATAGGTACACCAAATGCCAGCTTTGCTAAGAGACACATCTCTCACCTTTTCCGTACCACTTAGGAATGGTGCCAGAGACTAACAACATGTATTAAAAAAAATCAATATTCAATTGACACTGAGGTTACAAAAAAGTAAGAGTAAAAAAATAAAAGAGTATGGATTTAACAAGTTTACTCCTCTATGTTATAAAAGGCAAGATTAAAAACCTCCTTCAGACAGTCATAAGATGTTTGTGATTTGTGGTTGACTACATGGAACACTGCAGTCAGTCTTTACCCCGAGTAATCTGAGGTTAGATGAAGACTTTTTGGGAAATATACTCAGTCATTGTCTGTATTTTACTACCAGCTACAAAGTTGTTTGCTTATTTTGTATTCTGACCACCTAGGAGAACTTGGATGCAAATACAACTCTGCTTGCAGCTGGATCTTTTTTTAAGAATACCTGGCAGTTGCTGGTTATATATCCTGATTATTTCATAGGTATCAAATATTAGCAGACTAGAGCGTAAATGGCTGTTATCAGGTGTTGGATTCTATGTTAACCCCTGAATCGGTATGCATTACCACTCCGCCTGGCTGAATATGATTGGGTTCCATCACCGTGACTATAGTAAAAGTTATGTTTATGGCATGCTTATGGGTTTGCTTCAGGGTTCAGCTAAGGTCAGGCGATCTTTAACCGGGAAGGCTTATTGAAAACGCACATGGCAGGGATCCATTAAATCACTGCTGCAAGATCTCTTATAAGTATCAGTTTGTAGGAGAGGTGGTCTGGTCTCTAAGCTGTATCTGGCATCAGATTGCCGCCGCTCTCCCTTCCGTCGTCATGCAGCAAGACGTTAGAAATTCTGCTGTTCGGCAAAGAGAATCATTTATCACAGCTGACAGCTTTTTTTATCTAGCAGCTAAACCCTAGACTAATCTGGCATTATAAACAGAGAAATAACACAGAGCCATCCACCTGCTGCCTTCCAAATCACAATAAAGGCGCATACAGGAGATGGAGAAGATATGTTTTTGTTCAAGAAAACAGACGCCTTGATATTGTTAGTGTAAAGAGCAACATTTGTAAAGGTGCCATGTGTGAGAATGAAGGATTGATGCCAGTGGGATACCCTGTTTCATGTGATTACCGTCTACTGGAACCAGTCGAAAAAGCCATTTACTCCTGAGAACAAGAGACAGGAGCGTGCTTCAACTGCTATTAGTAGATTTTGGCTTCTTGAGGGGCTGCTCCTGGCTTTATCAAGGTCTGACCTCAACCGGCCATAGATTATTAAATCCGATACCTCCATTGAGTATTTGCATATTAGTTACTAAAAGAACTCCCTGACATTATAACCCCAACATTCATTATCTTGAGCTGACACATTGTCATCAATGGATTATGTTACTTATTTACTCCTTAAAATCTAAAACATTATATCTATTTATCTATCTGTCTATCTATCTATATATATATATATATATCTATATATATGTATATATAGATATATATATATATAATATATACCAGCTTACCAAATTTCACTAAATTGTGAAAATCAGTATTTACACAGACTTACTAAGGTTTTTTTTTTGTTTCTATTCTTTAAAATATCTGATTTTTGCATTAAAGCCGTTTACAAAGTTAGTAGACAGGCACTTATTTTTTTTTTGATCCCAAATGCTATTAGCCACAGCTGAGTTTTGATTTAAATATTGTAATATTCACCAAAGGTGTTAGCGGGTTTTACATGTAAGCATTGTCAGCCACTTCTTATTAAAAAGGATTTTAAAATGTATGTGCAGTATTGTATGAAGCTGCCAAGCCTTCCTGTAAGTGTAAAATGTGTTAAGAGTAACACTATGAATGATATTAGCTGAAAACAGAAATTTAAATGGCAACTTGTTCACTGCGGCTCACGCCAAAGACTTATTACAATAATGTCAGTATTAAAATATACATTGCAAATGATTTAATGTTAAACTTTGAGGACAACTAGGTGGCCAACTATTTGATTTGTATCCACCTAAAGAGCACATTATATTGTATCCATATTCCTTAAAGAACAAAGAAGCTCCATAATAATAATTGAAAAATGAGAGGGGAAAAAAAATCGAACTTTGAGAAAGCACAGCAAGAAATACTTAAATACCGTATTTGCTCGATTATAAGACGACCCTGATTATAAGACGACCCCCCAAAATCTGAATATTAACTTAGGAAAAAAAGAAAAAGCCTGAATATAAGACGACCCTAAAGGAAAAAAGTTTTACCAGTAAATGTTAATTCATGTAAACTATTTTTTTAAATAAAAGCTATGATTGAGAAAAATATTTTTTTTGTTTTTATTTCCTTGTATTTTCCAACCTGTCCCCCAGTTACGCACATCTGCCCCCAGGCTTGCCACACCAATATGGCACTGTGGCCCATGATATGCCTTTTAACCCTCTATATGCCACTGTGCCCCATGGTATGCCTTTTGACCCCCTATGTGCCACTCTGCCTCCAGAAATGCCTTATACCCCTATATCCCATTCTGGCATTTAGGGGGTTAAAATGCATATTATGGGGCAGAGTGGCATATAGGGAGGTATAAGGCATTCCAGGAGGCAGAGTGCTCTATTAAATGCCCCCTTAACGCCACTCCAGAAATGCCCTATGCCCCCATTTAACACACACACACACACACCCTATACCCCCATTTAACTAACACACACTCTCTCTCCCCCCCCCTCTCACCCCTCTCACCCCTCTCTTCCCTCTCTCCCCTCTCAGCCCTCTCTTACCGGTGCTTCCAGCCGGGGCAGCAGGTTGACGTCGCCTTCCGCTGCAGCCGGAAGGAGGTGGAGTTGGCAGGGGGGGTTTGTATGCGTCCGTCGCGTATACTTTCCCCGGCTGTCAGAGATCAGAGTTCCCCGCACCGGTGCGGTTCCGGTGCGGGGAACTCTGATCTCTGACAGTCGGGGAAGGTCTACGCGACGGACGCAGACAACCCCCGCTGCTAGCCACACCTCCTTCCGGCTGCAGCGGACGTTGTCTACGCGGATCGCGTAGACGTCAACCCGCTGCCCCGGCAGTACAGCAGGAAGCACCGGTAAGTGTGTGTATGATGGGGGGGGGGTGAGACAGGAGGATCCAGGTCCCCTGCAGCGGTGGGGGGATCTGGATCTTAGTCTCCTAATCAGACCTCTATTTGAGGTCTGATTAGAAGACGACCCCGATTAGAAGACGAGGGGTATTTTTCAGAGCATTTGCTCTGAAAAAAACCTCGTCTTATAATCGAGCAAATACGGTATAAAAATGAAGCTGTTGAGGTCTGTAGGGTTCTTACCAGCTCCGAACAGTAGGATGAGAGGTTAGTTAATTGGTTATGCAAATGAACCAATATCATGCTTGGCTAATGCATCGACTAATGACGGTGTCTAGCTCTCTATCCATTTGACATTTAGAAGGGGGGATCTATAGTCTTGAATGCCCTAGTCTAATGTAGGTAATTAGAACTTTATCTTGATAGGAATCATTAAAAGAAACATCTGATTGCTATCTGTTGTTGCACTAAATCCGTAAGTGTCGCTCATGCAGTGAACATAACCATTAGCTGTCCGTCCATCTGTCCTGGGCACTACAGGGAAAATGGGTGATCAATTAGCAGGTACCTCTAATTTCCCGTTCTAGCCTAATAACACATCCCACTAGCTGAGCAATATTGGATTGGCGATTACTCTTTAAATGACTCTCATCCAGGCAAATGAGCAGACAACCGAATGAACCAAAAGAAGTCATTAAAGCTAATTAGATGATCATCCTTAGTTTGATATACAGTATATATAAGGCTCAGTATAGACGATCTTCTAATTCTAGTTATGGGATATCATTTCTCAAGACAAAATACAGTGTAGGAATTAGGAAACCATCTAACTGCACCTTAAAGGCATTGCAGCATTATCTACGTGCCCAGGACTTATGTCCAATTAAGAACTAGTCTATATGATTATGTACACCGGGGAATTCAGTCCATACTGATACAACTCAATTGGTGTTAATCTCTGATTCCTCAACAAAATGATGCCAAAATGCGTTCAGCATAATATCAGGTTTAAGGTGATATTAATCATACCGTGGAAAGCCCAGCAGTATGCTCAGAGTCAACGCTCAGTGTGATCATACAACTGTATACAATGCAGTTACTCACGCTAACGCTTCTTTTCATTACAGGCAAACCAGTCATGATAATAACAGAATTTATGGAAAATGGATCATTGGACTCGTTTCTAAAGGTAATGAACCTGCTCACCATTGTTGATATATTACATTCATGGATGTAAATGCAAAGTTTTTTGGGAGTTCATAGATGCATTGTGTGGCTCTCCAACTCAAAAGCTTTTTTTATTGCAGGTTTGGGTTTAGCAGGGGTTGCATTTGCCCCCCCCCAGGTCACTCAAAATACTTCATGCAGGCCCAGTCTGATTTCTTTAATCAATCTATTATTAAAAAGAATGTCATTCCACATTGGGCCAGTGATTATTTGTGACATTTAAAAGCATGGCTGCTTGTGCATAGCGGTAGAGCAGAGGGACAAGCTGGTTGTGGGGGAGCGCTGATCAGGGGACCAAGGCAAAGGGGGCAAGCTATTGGTTGGCAGGGTGCCAAGCGCATGGTGGGGCACTTGGCTGTGTATTTGGTTTTATTAATATAGGCTGGCTTAGAATCATGGGGGTTTTATTTCTACCACGGCTGAAACTCATTTGGCTGTTGTCGATATGTATCTGTTGCACACACTATTCTTGAGTGCATGGTGAGTAAATCATTCTCCGCAATCAATCCTCTACAAGGCACAAAAAAAATCTAGTTTCACACACCAGTACTTTTTCAGCACCTAGAATTGATTTGAAGTTAAAATGCCTAAGGATGCCTTTCAGGTCATGAAAAAAAAAGGGTAAAGTATTAGAAAAAAATCAGTGAAGCAACACTTTGAAGAAGATATAATCAAACAAGGTATGAAAACACTTCTGCGCTGAGTCCAAGTCCACACATGGGGTCTTAGTGAATGATATTGGAATAACAGATCAGAAAATTATAACCTGCTAAAGATTTAGAAAATGTCAAAACTTCTGAGCAGGGTATTGTTCCGTTTGGATCTGCTTCTTTAAATCTGCCATATCATTTGGGTGATAGTATACTGTGTTTGTGCAAATTACAGTGCTCTACGTACTGGACCTTACAGATGATTATAGTAATAATTTTAAACATCTTTAAATACAAGAAAATAAATTACGTGTATACTTTCAAATTCATATCACAATCAGTGTTGCCTAAAACATTTTTTTTTGCCATTTCTCTTGAACCTTCTTCTTCTATTATTAATATAATATATATATATATATATATATATATATATATATATATATGTATATATATATGTTTTTTTTTACAATGACTGTACTTACTAAATAGTCCCTTTGCAGTTACATATGATCAAATTACGTGTCTTTCTTTGCTCAGGTCCAGCTCCCGATGTATCATTACTGGTGTACTAAAAACCATCCCAATGGGATCTATTCACTAACAAAGACGTTTGCAGGAAACTTGTACATATTACTATGCAGTGTATGCACTACCACTATGCATTATCAAGGGAAAAACTCCAGTGGTGTTATACTATAAGAAAGTCTGAGTTGGCCCTGTATGATGCATAAGTAATTTTTTTTTATTTCTTCACTTAATTAGCTATCCTTAAAACAGAGCTAGCTCAGCATTTTGAGCAAGAAAAGCTTACTAAAATCTGCCCTTCATAATGCACATTGAGAGAATTTTCAACTCTCCTGCAAAATCACTGTTTAGTGTACTGACCTCAAAATTGTATATTGAAGAATTACATAAACTGCATCCTGTAGATTGTGGATATATTCATATCTGTAAATGAATAACTTTATTCTTTAACACTTGGACTTAGCCCAGTGAAAGCCTATTGGGGTAGCTCGTAAAAACTCTCAAACGCTGAGAGTTAGAGTACTAGGTGAACTAAGTTATGGCCATGCCTCATCTTGCGCAACAGCCAAAGACGTCAAGCAATCTTGCTGGGTTTCACTATGTAAAAGTTAGTTTTTAGCCCAAGAAGAGCTGCTCTTTTGAACACAATAGACAGTATATATACTTTATGTGAACATTTTCATTTCAGGTATTCTCAGCCCTCATGTACAGTGAGCTATTCAGCCATATTTTCAATTTGGATGACCCTCCGACTAAGTTATATGTCAGCAAGATATATACTTGGAGTGCTGTGGAACACTCACTGTTCCGAGAAATCAAACTATACTCTCATTGACAATAGAAATGATGGAGTGTATTTAACACGAATGACGTGATGTAGCAGCACAGGGAAGTGTTACAAGATGTGCTATATGTTTTTTTCTCTATTGGCAGGTTGAACATCACTTGGAAAGAGACATCTCTGTGTAATACACATATAGATCATAAGGTTAAATCAATCCATCTACTGAATTTTAATATAATATATTGTTTGTAATAGAGAAACCCATACTGCATCACAATGATTAGTGCTCCTGAAACCAACGTCATCCCCTGGTTCTTTTGCTCCTTTTATTGCATTGGCTTCATTGTTTTGAAGGAGTAATGGTCCTACTGGTGCCTCATAGCTTTAAAGGTCCAAGAGACAACCTGGATTTTGGGAAAGTTGGAGTTTCAGTTTATATGTAGCAAGAGGACACTGGGTTTGAAATTGTTTTGTAAAAGGCAGGTTTCTTAAATTAAAGAACAGAGCTCATTCCGTGTGTATATATATATATATATATATATATATATATATATATATATATATATATATATATATATACCCTTGAAGTTAAGCCTTCTTCCTTAATTACCTACATCAGATGCTAAACTGCATGAAGGACATAGAACTATGAGCCACAATCTCCATCATTCTTCATCAGCTGAATCAGCACACACAGGTTTCTTTTATATGATTATGGTAGCAAGGTATGCCTAAAATTAGAGTTTAATTAGCCATGTCTAACTTTGCAGATATGCTTCATACTGAAATTCATTTACATTCTAAATTATATTTGACCTTTTTAAATTTTTAAGTCCTGTCCTTTGAGGATCGATCATAACAATTGCAAAAAAAATAAGCTTTTTACAGAAAAAAAAAGTTTCTGTATTTTCACCCAACAGCAAAGAAAAACTGCTAAATGTTAGCAGTTTCTGTTTTAACCCGTTCACATTATTGCACATTATTGACACCGTTAGTACAGAGTAAAAAGAATGGTAATGCTGATTTCATACAGGGGGAAATAAGAATGCATTAAATGTTTACAGGAAAATGCTTTATTAGGATTAGGATTTGATTAATATGTTGAAGTAATGAAAGGAAATCATTTTTTCAAGAGCAGAATACTTACAAGCAGCTATGTTGCTAAGAAGCAGAAATTGTATGAATAATTTTAGAATTATGCCTCTTGTATTTCTTTAATTAAAAATGAAAGTTTTTATTTTTGAAACACTGAAAAATTTAGGCTCATTTATTGGAAATTAGGAATTTCAATTGTAAAAGTAAGTTTTGTTCCCATGTTGAAGTGCTGGTTACAACCGGTTAAGATGTTCATTGTTAGTGCCAAGAAAAATGACTATAGCAAACGAATGATCGAAAAGCAGAGACCGCCTGAGACCCTCAAAGATTCGGCCCACACGGCTTGCATGATGTTTGGGCATATAATAGATGCATGCCTCTCTACATACAATAAAAAAGAAAGCGAAACATACATAGACAAAGGTGGCGATTATTGGTTTACTTGGGAGTTTTTACACAGTGTGGAAAATAGTTTTTCAGCATGACCTTTCTTTGTGTCAATGTAGCGTTACATGCCTCACTTTTGTTTCCTTTGTATGCTTTAGCAGGCTCAGTAAATCCAATGTTTCATCTCTTTCTGCTTTAATTGTGCAGGTTTAATAACATTTGATTTTTTTCCTTGTTATCCTCTTCTGCCGAGGTCTGGAATCCAGGTTAATGCTAAAATCAATTTCTAGTAATTAGTTCACCGCTTGCCCAATGTCCTTCCCTTAGATTTTCCTCAGAATAGAAATTGAGGCTTTGTAAAATCCCCTGTGTTATCTCGGGGGTTTTTAGATTTGGAGATATATTGTTTGCTACAGGTGGTTCATCTAAAAGCAGAATACATTGCACTCATGAAGGTGAATTTACCTTTGCTGTAGAACTGAATCTATTGTACCTATAGTACTTACATTTAGATTTCCCTTTGAGGTTGCTTGTGTACCTCAATTTTTATCATTATTGTTAGTGTTTCCTTATTGTTCCTTAGGGGTCCCATAGGGGAATAGTACAAAGTAGTCTACAGCATAGGTAAACAAAATGCGTCTATCTTTGAATGGAAAATGTTCTACAGTTTATTCCCACTTTACTGTACATTGTATTGCTCCAGAGCAGGGATTCTGAGAAATTACTTCAAATGCTGAGGGCATTGATGTGGCCAGGGTCATGTTCTGGTGGCCACTAATTTAACTATAATCATGTTCTCGTAGCTCCACATAAACACACACACACACACAACTCTGGCCTATAAAGAACTGCTTGATATAAATGGTCTCTAATAAGGCACTTAAATGTTGTAAAGAGACTGTCATGAAAAAAAAAAAAAAATATATATATATATACAATATATATACAAGTACTTATGTTGTATAGGAGAACATGGTACATGTACCAACCAGCTCAGCAGGTCAGCAGACTAGTAGGGCCATACACCATTTGTATGGTGAACCCCAAATAGCAACATATATTTCACCTGTGTTTTTTTAAATAACTCATGCACAGGAAGTGGCAACAGCTTCCCAGTACCAAGCAGCTAAACAGTGCCACATTTGTCCCCAAACATCTTAACAGTGCCATATTTGTCCCCAAACAGATTAACTGTGCCATCCTTGTGCCAAAATAGCTTGTCTCTGCCATCTTTGTCCCCAGCTTCCCAGTGCCATCTTTGTGCCCAAACACCTTAACAATGCCATCTTTGTCCCCAAACGGCATAACAGTGCCACCTTTAGTCCCAAACAGCTTGGCAGTGTTACCTTTTTTCCAAACAGCTTGCCATTGTTGTGCCCAAACAGCTTTCCATTGCCAATGCAAATGTCCTGTGTCCTCTTTCTTTTTCAGAAGCAGTTGTGACTTCAGAATAGGAGGCCCCCTCCGATTCTGCCTCAGGTGCCACGAGCCCTAGTTACAGCTCTTGCTATTCCTAAGTATTGATGTACCCCCAGCCTTCCCATGTTCTGGGGAGAGATACTTGGTCCTGGTATACTCCTCTATTTTTGCATTCCTTTACCTGTTGCTTGAATGTAAAATATTTGCTAAATGGGCCAGTGATATAGCTGACCCCCCAAAAACTGACATGAATTGTACTTATTGTGCTTATAAAAAGAATGTAGACATATGGCAATGTGTTATCCACAATTGTCCCCTTCCCCCACACCATTGACCAATACACCAGAGACTGGGTTATGAATGGCCAGCTCCAGTGAGCCTCTCTTGTAAGAAAAGCTGAACCAACCCTGTATAGTGCATAGTTAAATATTCCCAGCTCAGCTCTTGTTCATAAGGAAAAACACACTTGAAAATGCCTGCAAAGTCTTCGTTTAACCCCTTCATTCCCCTATAGACGTACCGGGACGTCCAAAAAACGCCCACAAAGAAACCCCTATGGACGTCCCGGTACGTCCAGCCCTTCGTGCAGCGTCAGGGACACATCCCTGCCGCTGCATGGGAGACCAGGCTGTCGTTTGACAGCCTGGACTCCCCCCTGGCAGCAGAAGCCGGCATCGCCGGCTTTCTGCTGCCCGATCTCCCGTAACAGCTTCCGGCATGAAAGCCGGTAAGCTGTTACGGTTGAAAGTGCCCGATCGTGCGATCGCGCAGTTGCAAACACGCGATCGGGCATTCCCTTCCGGGTTATGCCTCCAATGAGGCACAGAGACGCTGCGATCTCTATGCAGGTCTGTGAGGACCTGCATAGAGATCACAGTGTGATCGGTGCAGGGGGATCGCGGGGAGGGGAGTGAGAAACCATCTCTCTCACTCCCCCTCCCGTCCTGAAAGAGAAAAGCAGGAAAAAAAAGTTAATTCATTTAAAAAATAATATTAAATAAATCATTAAAATAATAATATATCTAATACAAAAAAAAATTATAATGTGAGCTGTGATGTCATTGTGACATCACTGGCATGTTCAGGAGGTCCCTAGGAGGACCTCTAACCATTTCTGGGTAAAAATAATATATAAAAAATAAAAAAGAAATGTAAAAAAATTAAAATTAAAAAAAAGTAAAAAAAAATCTATATAAAAAAGATAATAAAAAAATTATTAAAAAACCTTACTTCCCATTGCCCTAGCATAACATCTAGCCAGTATAACCCCTCTGCCCCCGTTCACAACCCCCAAACCCGTTAAGCCATACGCATAAAAATTATATAAAATTGTACACCTTATAGTATGCTCCCTGGTGCTGGGAAAGTCTGGAAAATCTATATAAATTAGGTATTTCTGAAATCAGGACACCTGAATTAATAAACTTGGAGGGGATTTTCCATCACTTTACCTAATTTTGTGAGGATTCAGAGGGAAAATGTAAAAAAAAATTAGTTTATTTTTCTAATCTTCGCTAGTTTTTACTAAATTTCTCATTCTAAATTTTCAGCTAATCATCCAACTATGGTATCAAACGAAAGCTCTATCTCTCCTTGAAAAAACAATATATAGTTTACATGGGTACACTATTCACAGGAAAAGAGAATCATCGCTAAACCGACATACCCCAAAAATGGCAAAATTGCTCTGGGCTTTGAGGTACCAAAAACCCCTGGGATTGAAGGGGTTAATGAAATATGAGCAATGGCCCCCCTGTATTGCAATTCCACCTGTTTCTGGGCATTAATGCTGTTTTGTGTATCTGGTCATTGTAAGACATAACCCATGAAGCAGTTAAATCTGTGCTCTTAAACTGCACAGTTGTGTTTTTTTTATTCCTCAAAAGAAAGCATTGTTTTATTTTTAGAAATAAAAGGAAGTAAAAAAGCGTGTTTCAAAGCTTTTCTGAAAATTACTTTCAGTTTCAATTTTCTTATAAAACCACAGGAGATGAAATTACACTGGGAAAATCACTTTGTTGTTTTAGAAAGAAAAATACATTTTTCTATTTTTAACAGCGGAGAGAGCCGAATATGCTGAATGTGATTTAAATTTGGCCAGTGGTAGCCGCTACTACTGATTGATAATATCTGTCTAGTCAAATGTGTGCAATGGGGTAGGAAGTAATAGAAATAACCCTTAGGCAGTATACAGGTCACCTATACTCCCCTCTTACCTCCATCCCATTCCGGGGTAAAAAAATATGGGACATGTTTTTAAAAAGGTTCTTTCTTTAATGTATAGTTGTTTGGTGGTGGGTTGTGGCTCGCATTTCAGCTCACATTCCACAGTGGATGGGTTAATAAATTGCTTGCATTTTTCAGCACACATTACGTCGACGGGATTTAACTGAGTGCTAATTTGCATGAATGCGATTATGAGTTGCCTATAGCTAATACCGGAGTTGGAGTTTTTTTACAAAGTCTTTTGCATGTTCATTTTAGAGAAATTACTTAATGGAATTTGATAACATATATTAAGTTCAATCTATCAAGATCTGTTGGGGCTTAAGCATTTTTATGAACCACTATCTTTATATGAGGTTACATCGGTTTCATTGGTATATTAAAATAAATATGTTTATGGCATTTCCATCCATGGATTCGCCTCCTTGAATTCATCACATGTAACCCACTCCATACCAATTTTCCTTAATGGCCCCGGTGTTAAAGAGCTAAACTTAGGTAAAGTCCATTAGAGGAGGTCTTTCCACTGACTTTAGAATTAGCCATTACAATGTATTAGTATTACATACATGTACTCCTATGTAATTTAAATGAGTGTACCATTATTGTGTACATATTTTCTGTAGGAAATAGATGAACTTTACTCGTACTGTTAATGTATATATTCTAACCTTAAGTAGCAGGCCGATTGGCTTTTTCTTGAAATAAAAATTGACAGAAGTTGTAAGAGGATGACACGAGTAGATGTTACGTGCAGTAAACAGATTAAATTCTCGTAATGATTTTGTAGAATGGCACTTAGAAAAGAAGAATTGGAGAAAAAAAGAGACATCCTGTAAATTTAGAAAATTAGGAGCATCTCGAAGATAAGACAATCTTCTTGCATGGAACATACAGTTAGAACAAAATATCAGTCAAATAATGTGATATATTTATACATACATACATACATACATATATATATATATATCAGTCTATCCAGATATCTGTCTATATAGATACAGATAGACATACAGCAGAAAAAAAGGATAAAACAATAAGTGTTTTGAGTACTAGAACTATATATAAATGGTTATTGATGATAGAATGCGAGGAGTAAAGAATGACATACTCCATCACATTGTCACAGAAATGAATGCATCAGTAAAAAAAAAATCTGCAAAATGGCACTTAAATTAAATAAAACATTTCGCTATATTACTTGCATTTAACTAGAAAAATGATTATAAAATATCTAGCAATTTAAATTATTTATAGCACCATTTTAAAACACATTACAGTAGTTCATTTAAATACATTAAATCCAGGTGGGTAAAGAATAACCTATTGTTGGTTGTTAATGAATGTAGCAAGCTCAATAAGGAAGGGCTATATTGCAGATTAAATCTAGAAGTAATAGGTTTAATTAGAGAATATTAAGAGCTAAAGTTGTTCAGTATGCTTTCAAGTTAATTTTGTAAATGAATATTGTGGCAGTAGACTTTTTCTTTAGGTATAATTTAGGTATGATCATTTCTTTCATTATTAGAACTAAGAGCATACTTAAAAATCAGGGTTTTTTGGATTCTATCAACAAATTCAAAACATCCAGCTGGTTCATATAAACGGTACACCCTGTGTAAATAATGAGTGCAAATCACTAAATGCCAAATGTCACCTCATTTCAAAATAATACATTTACATTTTATTTCTAATGTTAAAAAGCAATGAGTATTTGAATACAGTGTATTATTTCCCAGATGTATAGGCAAAGAATACCCTACGGTTCCCATGGCTGATGGGTATCCTTGACTTCTGCTCACTGGCTTGCTGAGACTTCCGTGATATGGTGATGTTCTGAGATGAGGCAGGCATTGTGACAATTTAGTCACAAATAAATCCAAGGTAGTCAGTCTTTCACAATCGCAGGAGCTTGCCCTGGTCTTTCCGAGTTTTGAAAAGACTGTATGTTTTAGTATATCCCCTGTCTTGTTCTAGTCTTGCATTAGTCATTGTTCTCACAGGAGTGCCTACTGTGGACCTTGGAACATCTGTCCAGCTGCACAGTGCCACTGATACAATTGCCAAGGGGTATCTGTGCACATAAACTACTTGCACGGTGGGCACCACGTGCTTGTCTTCTTTCTGGCTCCTTGTCTGCCCTGATTTAGTCTTGTTCCTTCATCCTCACGTCATTAGCCTTGGGTGTTTTATCCTTTCCTTGTTTTCTTTTCCTGTTTTTCATGGAATACTTGTGTTCTCCAGTCTCCATTGGTTCTGTATATGACCATAACCTGAAATGTATTCCCTTCTTAGTTGACAAGGATTATATCAGAGGGTCTTGTCTTCAAGTGATATACCTTGCACCTTCTTCTTATGTTACCCTAATGTGCTTCTTAGCATTTGTAATTTTAAACAAGGTGAATTGTGGCCCTTGAAATTAATAATAGGGCCACATTCTTTTTGTGAACTCCCAAATATGAAAATGATATATACATCACTTATTAATTTATACTGGGCTTTATATTGGCCAGATTGTGATGCCACACAGTAAACTAAGTACGTAAAAATACTATCCTGGAGGGTTAATATTCTATTGGTTTTTATAGATTTGTCTTCTTTACAAACTTGTCTGCAATCAGTAATTTACTGCAGTAACATTATACAGAAAAGATAAATCCACATAACAGTATGAATGATGTGGGTCAACTTTATTATTATTACTATTTATTATTTATTGTTTTATATAGCACCATCATATTCAGTATCACTGTACAATGGGTAGACAGGACATAACAGGTGAGGAGGGCCCTGTTCAATCGAGCTTACAATCTTAAGAGATCACTTAATTTTTTTGTAACTTTGAAAAAGAATGAAGATTGTCAGAGAAAACTGCAGTTTTCTTGAAGAAGAACAATGTTAAAAAACATAAAGGGCAATGATTTTCTGATTATTTAATACTGCTAAAAGAAGTAAGCGGTGGCTTCTTTACCTGTACCTTTCAACATCACATTACTCTGCCAACAATGTTTTCTGGATGAAATATGGCCAGTCGCTCCACCAACGTATCGTATAGCACTTTATATAGTACTACAGGAAAAATCCGTCCCCTAATTAAATCTTTGCAGTGTAGGCATTCAACAAAGGTGCAGCTAAGATGATTTTAATATGTATATAAAGTTTTATCTGACATCCATTAAATCTTGGAATTGTATAAAGGCCTTAATTATACGTCGCATTAGTGCTGTAAAACATTGTAAGTGGAAAGATTCTATATGAGATCATCCCCAGCTCCTCGCATAACAGACTAAATGCCTCGCTATAGAATGCTTCAGATTTTGGTATCTGCTTGGGTGGGGTGGGATTTCAAATTGTCCTCCCCTTTAGGCCTTTTGAACTTCCCACACTTGCGCTCAACAAACTACTTTACTTTGAATTAAGAACAAGTAAATGTATGCATATTTTATTGTATGCGCTTAGATATTTTTGGAGCTACCAATTTAGATTTTTTGTGAGCCTCCAAGAATACCTACACATATATTTTATCATACTTAAAAATGTCAGATTCTTTATTACGCCAATATAAAAAATTATTCAGAGTCATAAAAGGTTTCAAGACCTCCAGAAGGAATTAATGACAAAGAAGACACCTCTAAGATTTGAGGAAGCTTCTGTAACATATTTTTCTGTGTTGTCCCAAGAAATGGTTCCACTACTGGTTATCTTCATTGGATATCTTCTCTTGGATCAATACAACTTTATCCATTTTCCTATCCAGCACTGTTGGATATATTTGGCTTCTTAGCTAATTTTGTTGTGTAATTGGAGCTGAGCAATTTGAAAAGCTACATATGCCATCCTGGGATCTGGAGGCAAAGTATGTGCAAGTTGGCTTTGCATGAAGGACAAACTGTTTATTGTCTTTAACTGAATAATACTATATATCACACGCATAAAATAAGTATGCAAATTGCACTTGCTTGACACACATATAATTTAGTCTTCAAGAGACAGATTTACTTGTTGAGAATTTGTTTTTGAGAATTACACACTGTATTATCACCAGAAACCCAATAATTATTGTGATTTTTGTTTCTATTACTTGTAAACAAAACTTATATAGTGCAGGGTATCTGCTGGGAAGGAGCACTGAATACACAGGACACGTGCCAGCAAACACTTTGATATAAAATACCTACCTTAATGGGTTTACAGCTGATCTTAGGTGGCTAATTATGACTGTTAGACACAAAACGTGTACAAAAGTCAACAACAGTATATTTTATGAAACCTGTAATTGTCCATGAAATGGAAACCCTGGATCCATGTTAAAAGCAGCTTACAACTCAATGGTATAAATGACATTTTAGTACAATGCTGTGCCTTTAAATGATACCAGCTACAAAGGAAAGCAATGACACTTGTGAAACTGACTTCTTTTAACCAAGCGCTATTTTTTTCATCTTCTGGGTTTTTTTATTCATCCATCCTACTGTTACCTTCTTATTATATACTTTCTCCCTCTTTTACTCAAGCTCTGTCTCGATCCTTTTTATTACCCACAATCTTCTCTATACTCTCCCCACTCTTTCTCATGTACTATCGCCTTTCATGGCAGGTGAGCTGTGTTGGTCTATCTATCTATCTATCTATCTATCTATCTATCTATCTATCTAATTCTGATGTTTTAGACGTGGTGTATACAGGAGAGTCTGACATACCGTCATTAATGTGGTACAGTTGATAGGATTTTTACTCTGCTTTTATCTGTTGTATGTTATTGCCCCTTGTGTATTCTCCCAACTGCTCTCCCTTCTGACCAGGATGATCTCTCTTTATCTTCCAGAAGCACGACGGCCAATTCACAGTTATTCAGTTAGTGGGTATGCTGAGAGGCATAGCATCTGGAATGAAATATTTATCTGATATGAACTACGTCCACAGAGACCTGGCTGCTCGAAACATCTTAGTCAATAACAACTTGGTCTGCAAAGTCTCTGACTTTGGCCTTTCCCGTGTACTTGAAGATGACCCTGAAGCTGCATATACCACTAGGGTATGTTCCAGAAGATCAAAGAATCATACAAAAATTTCAGTGGGATGATTTTACATCTGTAATGAGTTTTTTCGTTGAAAATACCGTAGTATGATGGTCTAATGAAGTTGGGGAAGTGAAAGCTTCACTGTAGCAATGTATAATTTACATATGCATACATCCTTTACAACTCTAGAAGATCTAACATACGCATTTCCACTTTGATAGGATTTCAAAATGTGGTTGTTGCTTAGTATTCTAGAAAGTGTAAGGGTTTAATATAAATATAATATACTCTTATTTCCATTTAATATTTGGAATTGTAAATGAATAGTGCCAGAAGCTAGTTTGCAGGAGGTCTAGGAGAGGTTCTGGATTCCTGCCATCACGTGAGATGCTGAGTCCAATTTACAAGGTCTTTAGAGAAGTGTTTTACAACATTTTAACACAACTGAAAACATACTAGGAAAACCATGTAGTGAGAACAAAGAACAGGTAGACCAGTGTGTGTTGTGTGTCTGTCTGTGAATAAATATCCATGTGTTTCCTTTGATAACATTGTATCTCAACAATCTCCTTGTGTGTCTCTCTGCGCTGTCACTTCATTATCAACCTATATCTATCTTGTAAAGTGCCTTCCACTGGCTGTGTCTTGTCACTTTTGTCTTTTGTATTGTCCCCTTTGAATTTCTGTTCATTTTGCCACCTTATATATCTTGCTTTATCGTCGTTAGGAAATACTGTGTATACAATATGTATGGCTAGATAGAAGGGGAGAAGAGATTAATAGGAGGCTTGATATATATTAAAGCTGTCAATAAAATAGAATATACAATAATTCTTCTGTGAGGAACAAGAACCACTTGGACAAGATAGATGAGCTGATGGGATCTTAGGTGAAATAGTTGTCTACTCCAGATGCAAATATAGATTATGGCAGTCATGCTTCACAGATTATATATAACAAAAGATCCATTACCATTGTTTCTTCTTCTTCAGAGCACTGGTTTTGTAGACCTATATAAATGCATATAATAGCGCACTTTTAATTAACATATTTCATGTGTTTAATAACTTTATTTTTCCACATTTAACATCTCTATTTCTTGTGCCACAAGGGGGGTAAGATTCCAATTCGATGGACGGCACCAGAAGCAATAGCATACCGAAAATTCACATCAGCAAGTGATGTGTGGAGCTACGGGATAGTAATGTGGGAAGTGAACTCCTATGGAGAAAGACCTTACTGGGAAATGTCAAATCAAGATGTGAGTCATCCGACAACACGCTTTTATGGCCCCCACCACCAGATGTATTTTGGTAGAACAAAAAATGTATATATAAAGAGCCTTTATGGTGCAAAGCTATGAAAGTGGAGCAATGAGATGGCACATTCCATTGGTTTCCATGGCCACTGCACCATTTTTACTACTTTGCACGGGGATGCAAAACTTCCAATATCCTTTTGTTTCTTTAGGGAAACATGTCTGTTACCTAATCTCATTCATAATATTGGGAGAAATTATCTGATGCAATAGACCTTACGTTTTGGGTTTATTTGCTTTCTGTTCATTGTTATTTGTAGGGCATCAGGTTATACTGGCCCCAGCCTACATAGGTTGAATTGCCTTTTTAATGTAATAGCCCAAAACAGCAACCATGATTTTGGATGATTTGTTACCACCCACAAAAATATTTTATAGCCATGTCCAGTGTATAATTTCATAATTATTTGATAAACACAACATTCTTATAGAAGAAGGTAAAGTTCTTGTTGTATTGCATGATCTCACTTTTTAGAGGTTTACATTTCTTCTGCAAGCACCCCCCTTGCTCGGTTCCATAACAGCGGGTTCACTTTGGCTACTTTAAATACACTGGAATTGGAGAAATGCTTCCAGTTTGTCTCTAAGTAGTGTATGCATCTATTTTAATACCCTTAAGCTGCCATTAATTTTAGATTGTATGTATTTGCACTTCTTTGTCATACACCGGTCACACCTCTGGGGCTCCAAGAATTTGAAGAGTAAGCGGTACAAGAAAGCAATTGCCTTTAATTATATCAGATGTGAACTTGTACCCTTCAGGTACCCGTCTATTAAAAATAATGAAATTGAAGTTTAAGTTGCATAGATTGGACAAAATCTGATTAGGTCTGACCTATAAGTGATATCACTCCAATCAGTGAGAGGCTTGACATATAATGTCATTCTACCTACCCGAGCAGACAGAATAAAGCGAAATTCTATATCCAGCTGTCACACTACAACAACGTCACACCTACATTTATTTGTAAAATATGATGAAAAAAGTACATTTATAATACCAATATTAGATTTCAGAGTCCTTTATATGATGCAAATGTGCACCCTTCCTCTTCTTCTACTTTTTCTTCTTCTTCTTCTTCTTCTTTTTAAGTAAAAAGTACCATAGTATTCTGAAGGGCTGTACGAGAGACGCAGTTAAGTAGTTGGTGGAATTATAGTGGCGTACCCCTAGTGAGCTTCACCTACAAGAATCACTGAAGTCGCCCTGCATAATATTTAATTAAAACAGTGTGATAACATGTGAGAATTATCACTGACTTAAGTAAGCTTTGTACAACATCAACTGTGCTGTTCTTGTAATCGGTAACTCTAAAGCTCATATGCATAATCTCATTTAGTGAATAAACCCCCATAGGCTATGGGTATCCAACCACACTCAGTTTAGCAGTATGATATAATGGAAAAAAAACAGATATTTATTTTGCCAAGCGGAAATATACACTTAATTCCATATTTAAATAAGTTTAATAAGTTTAATAAGATGTTCTATTTCCATCAAAAAGTAAAACACATTTAAGCTGCTTTAAACGTTAACATAATTAAAATGTAACCGAGATGTCATCTGGCTTCTTCCAATCTTCTTTGTAAATATAATGTGATGTAGCACATGTATGTCTATCAAATAACATGCAAACTATGGCGCATGTGAAGATCTGAATGTATTCTGTTTAACCTTATGGGTGGATGCTTCATTTTAGGTAATAAAAGCCATAGATGAAGGTTATCGTCTCCCTCCTCCTATGGACTGTCCAGTAGTGTTACACCAACTCATGCTGGACTGTTGGCAAAAATGTCGGAGTGACCGACCCAAGTTTGGTCAAATTGTCAACATTCTAGACAAATTCATAAGGACCCCGAGCAGTCTGAGTGAGCTTGCCAATAGCTCTGAGTGGTAAGAAATGTAACTAAATATTCTTTGGGGAGAGGGATGGGTAGGCAAAATTCATTCAAAATAGGAGAACTAAAACTAAGGGGTCGGAGGCTTACGAGTAATATAAGGCCGTTTTACTTAACTGAGGTGTTAGTTAAGGGGAACATCATCTCAGCAGATATGGTAGAGACTAATACAATGAGGGGATTTAAACATGCATGGGATAGACAAAGCGATATCCTGAATCTAAGATGAGACCAAGAACTTATTGAGGTCCAAGACTTTAAATCATTTAAGCAGACTAGATGGACTGAATAGTTCTTACGTGCTTTCTATATGTCACGGGAGCATGGAATTTAATCACGGTGTCATCACAATTTGCATGATTATTCCTCCCCATGATATTGTACCTCCTTTTGGTGGAACTGATTGATCCTGGGAGTGTTAAAGGACATGTAGTGAATAATAAATTAGTTTACGTCTGATAAAGTAATTTCTTATGTTTCTTTTCCAATCAAACCCAACGGTGATCGTCATATATTTTAAGGAAGCCGTCTCTATGAGAAGAGGTTGAGTAGCTCGTCGTAATGGTTAACAGTCTTAAGCTTGTTTAGGATGATTAGCCTTATAGCGCATCTATGAGTATGTTCAAGTTATGATAATAACGGTATATTCACAGGCAGGACCCTGCCATGTCTGACTCCTTCTCTGTGACGACTATTGAACAGTGGCTGGAAGCTATCAAGATGATCCAGTATAAAGACCACTTCACAATGGCGGGATACGACACTCTAGACTCTGTCATGTTTCTTAACAACAGGTAGGAGTCCGATTTGTGTTGTCCTCTCACAATATGAAATGTATTTCCATTGACACGTGTTACCGCTACAAGGCTTACACATTCCTCACTTTTGACCTTTGGTGGAACATGATGCGCAGAATCTTTCTAAGCTAATTATTTCATATCTCTCGGAATGTGTTAAAGGGACACTTTTAAAGGTTGTAGGTCTCTCTTAAATCCATTACTTTCCATTCAGATTCCCCTGATTGCCTGTGTTGATTTCATATAAATATTGGTTTTCTGTTGTACACTTTTTTGTTATCGGACGTTATACGTGAACATTTATACATAAACTACATTCACAGAGTCCGTTGATAAAAGCCTCTATGATGCACGTAGTTGAATCCCTCAAAGATACTCTATATTCTGAAAGCGTCCATTTTCTCTAGTCTGCCAGAATACATATTGGATTATGTTGTATTTCAGAAATAGATAACATTTATTGAAGGGACACTGCCGGTGGTGGCGTTGTGCATCTTGGTCCGTGGAGACCTTCACAGACACGATTAGCCATTGTAAAACTGTTCGCTCAGCACCATCCTTTCATATGTACTCCCACAGTTACATCTGAATTTGTTTATTCTTGATCCTTACAAAATCTTTCTGTACATGCTTCCTCAAAGTCAAGTCACTTCAATAAAATGTGCATACCATGAAATAATTTAGATAAAATAGTAATATATTAATTTCAAGGTTCTTCTTTTTTTATGAGCACAATTCATTATAGCAGGATGTAAAGTAAATCAGACCCCTTCCTCTGATTAAAAGCTGTTGTGATTTTGTCTTTCAGTGAACTCAGCAGAATGGGAATCGCATTAGCTGGACACCAGAAAAAAATCTTGTCAAGCATACAAAACCTTCATGCGCTAGGGACCCAGCTGCAAATATAAAGTATTCCTAGATTCCTTGATATTCAGAGGGATCTTCTCTGCTCTACCAGAGGCAGTATCTTCACAGACGATAACTGTGCTTCACCTTCCAATGACAAGTGTACTACAGGGAACGACAAGTTTTTTGAAGGGTGATTAAATATGCCAGTAGTCCTAAATTATGGCTAATGGTGCCTTTTGAATAGGTGTTTTGGACTGTGAAGTATCTACGAAAAGTAAAAAAAAAAAGCAACACGTGAACAAAATGAAGTTATTTAAATCAAACTATCATTAACAATAATACAATAACAGAACAGCGTCACAAGAGGTGGAATGGTATACTGGTCAACGGACAAAACGTCATAGATTCCTGAAGAATGTTGGACCGCAGCTACATGAAACACTAGTGATGATGATGATGACGACGATAGAAGATGCTGGTATTCCGGAACTCAAACAGCCAATATAATGAACCTGCCGTAGACTTGTGTTAAAGAAAGCCCCCTCAAATATTGTGAGGCCGACGCAGGAATCCTTTGCAGACATTGACTTTCCAGCATAACATCTTCATGTACTATTATTTATTCAAAACAGCTCAACCTCTGATGGCAAATGCATTTGAATGCATTATATGTGTGTATTTAAGAATAAACAATATGTATATTTTGATTTTCATATATGATTTTCATTTCATATCCGTTGCTATCGCACTTCCAATCGCTCACAATGCATTGTCTACAAACTCAATAAAATTCATGTAGCATTTGTAATGTTCCTCTAGCAGTGTCTTTCAATAAACAGCCTTGTTCCATATGGGGGGGGTTTGATCGGTTATTGTATTTGTATGCGTAGAGGCGCATTGTTTGCCGTTTAATGTCACATGCGGTCTGTTCATTCATTATACTGGAAATGAAGCTATGCTTATTCCTTTTAGCTAAAAGAACCGAGGTATCAAAACAGAGCCTTGAGAGTCTTTAGTATTATTGTTGTACTATTATTATTACTACCATTGTTATTATTTTTATTTGAATGCATATAAGATATAAGGAATAGATTGATGAAGTAAAATTATTTCCATTACTCATTCTGTTGCTCCCAGGGTATATATAGATAAGAGAATAAATCTATAGCCGTTCATTTATTTAGGGATAGACAACCTCTGGAAATTCTCCTGGCCATGAGATCTATCCATAATTAGAATGGCTTCGCTGCATTACAGGTTATGTATCGTAAAATTGGATATCAAGATGTTTTGGACTATCCATGCTTAGCTGTGCAAGGGCGAGATAACTACATCTTATTTCTAATCACTCAAAAACATGATTATGACCCTAAAGTAGTAGACATTCCTTGTTATGAATGTATCTATCTGTGATGTGATTATTGTTGGGCTTTTTCAAAATGGTACAAATTTATCATTAGAGGTTGTAACAGAGGCGGGGGAACCAGCTTCAAGTTGCTGCAACTGGATTCTAAGCTCACACATGAGCCGAGTGGAAGTGGGGTCTCAGCTCTGTCTCGTCATCCTCTCCTACTGTCCTGCACTGACTGTATCTGAGCTATAAAATGGAAAGGGGATTTTTAATCCAAAAAATGTGACAAAGCGTTTCCGCTATTGATGTATTGACTTTGTTCATCACAGTTGTTTTTGTTGGTTTGCAATAATGTTTTTCTGTATTTTATCCCATTGCAAACCAAAATGTCAAATGTTTATGGTTATTTACACAGGAGATTATCTACAGTAAAGAATAACAATATCCAGGTTGTACAGAAGTTGGAAAATACAGTAGATACTTTGGATTTTCACTTTATGAGTCCACACAAGGGCAAGTATACATTGTATCAAATGTAGTTCAATGGGTGTATATGGGGATTTTTCTAAGGTATTTATAGTCCTACGATTCTTAGTACTACAAGTCAAGAGCTCCTACAGTACCTTCACTTACAATCCTATACTCCAGCCATTCTATTGGGTCCTTGGCAGTAGCCAACCAGTCTATCGTGAATATTATATAGTGAGTATGTGATCCACCTGCCACTTATCTACTAACTGTAGCGCAGTACATGAAACACTATATAAGTGTCCAGAAATTCACTGTTTATGACAGTCCAGCTCAGTTGACAGTTTGAGTTGTTGTCAAACATGTTGAACTAAGCACTCTAAGGTTTGTCAAGGGCTTCTTTTAAGGTCAACCAAATCCATTCAATTTAGTGGAGGAGGACTCACCTTGAGATTACTGGTAAGTGCAAACTAGAACATACAAAAGAAAAAAGCACCAATATAGACAGTGTGGTCCTGTAGTGCTCCAGGTACAAGTCTCTTAACTTGTCCGTTAAAAGGATGGCAATGATAGATGATGACGACTATCACCCAGATTTGGCACACCCACATGGGAGATAAAAGAGGGGATGTTCTTCACATATAAAACATAACTTTTATTCCCTTGTAAAATCAAAACATCAAGGTGTGATAAGGAACATGTCCCCCAAACAATGACTCATCCATCAGACTTGTGAATTCTAGATTCTGAAGCGTGAATAATGACTCCAGAGAACACCTTTCCACAGAGTCCAGTGGTGGTGAGCTTTCCTACACCCCAGCAGATGCTTGGTGTTATGAATAGTGGTTTTCTGGTTGTGCAGCTGCTCAGCCATTCCATGAAATTTCCAAAGCACAGAGCTTTTGCTGATGTTACTTCCAGGACCAGTTTGGGATCCTGGCAACTTTTACATGCTATTTGCTTCAGCACTCAGCAGCCTCACTTTGTGAGTGTTCATGCTACCGCTTCGTGTCTGAGCCGTTGTTACTCCTGGACACCTTCACTTCACAATTCACTTGTGGCAAAAACTAACTCCAATACTAATGCGTCACTAAGTTCTGGCATGGGCATCTAAGATATAACAAATGAATTGAGAACATTCTCTATATCTGATAATCAACACCTCTGTAGGGTAGACAGGTTTGACACGTACACCTAAATTTATAAAGAATAACAATTTGTGCATACCTTTGCATTATATTTATTGAATGTGCAATCAGTTTTGACCTTTTTAGCTTCACCCTTCCAAACATTCAGAAACAAATGCTGTTATAACTGCTTACCTCACTGGTATATAGAAGGTTAAAATTCAGCACTAAATGCAGAAAGCCCACATTTTGTCAGCAAATGTCCTTGATGTTTCCATGAAACGTTCTTACATAATCATTGTGGTGAATGCCTTCCTCCGAACGAGCACGGTCTTTGCTTAGCACAATCAGACGTGTGCTCTTTCCTGCTGATACACGTGCTGAGAGCATAGGATGATGGGAGTATGATGCTGGCAAGGGAATTTGTGCTCTGATTAGCTAATGTGCTGTTGATGTCATGAATTTCACTCTTTAACTGCATTTTAGAAAGTGATGAGATCTATGCTCTCAAATGCTGAATTATGAGCTTCGCCACACTAACGGGTGGGCACATGTTTTTAAATGAACAATGGAATAGCATCTGGGCCATCACGACCTTGTCGTTCTTTATTCAACATAGTTATACTGGATAAAGATTAACGCTTCTCGAGCAACAACTGTTTTGTCAGATACATTTCTTTGTGAATCGTCAATTTTAATACCACACCAAGGATGAAGAAATAAGTCACTTTTCCCACAAAGTTGGAAGCATAGCATTGTCCAAAATGTCTTGGTTTGCTAAAGAGGACATACCAAGAAATTTTAGACAATGTTATGCATTCAACTTTGTGGGAACAGTTTGGGGAAGGCCCTTTCCACCATGACTGTGCCCCATTGCATAGAGCAAGGTCTATAAAGACATGGTTGGATGAGTTCGGAAGAACTTGACTGGGCTGCACAGAGTCCTGACCTCAACCCCATCAAACACCTTTGGGATGAACTGGAGCGGAGATTGAGAGCCTGGCCTTCGCATCCAACATCAGTGTCTGACCTCATAAATGCTCTACTGGATGAATGAGCAAAAATTCCCACAGAAACTCTCCAAAATCTTGTGGAAAGCCTTCACAGAAGAGTGGAACCTGTTATTGCTGCAAAGGGGGGGAACCAACTACATATTAATGTCTATGTGTTTGGAATCAAATGTCAGAAAAGGCCCTGTTGGTGTAGTGGTCTGGTGTCCCAATACTTTTGTCCTTATAGTGAATTAGACTGGCAAGACACGAGCTTCAAACTCCACTTCTCTAATTCTTAACAATTTTGAAATGTGATACCTATGAGACTTCTTTGTTGTACTAACTGTTTCCACTGGTCATTGTCTGTGTGTGGTCTATAAAATCATTTCCATCCTCCATTTACTGTGTTTATTGTGATTGTGGATATGTTCTTCTGTGTGCTTACCAAGCTTTCCTATCCACTCTGGGATTCCTTTCTCTCCTTACCAAGGTTAGATATTGACTCTTGTTTGCTTACTCCCAGTTATCCTAATATCTGTTTACTAACTTGGCTTATCTGACCATCAAGATATCCCCCTGCCCATTGACCAAGGCCTGTTGCTGGCTCTGGTTATCTGCAAACTGCTGTATATACTCTTTTGGTTCTCTGGTGAAGACAGAGGCTAAGTCCAAGGAAAAGTCCTGGCCTTGGGGCTTAACCTCTTTGAAGGGATAGTTCTTATTCGTTCTTTCTGTTCACTCTCACAGTGCACCAGTATAGTGATACCTCTGCTAAAAGTGGAAAACTAAAAAATATCACTTGTTTTATATTCAAACATCATGTTTGTTAGTGTTCTTACATAATCAGATTTGTATTTTACAGCGCTGCCATCACATCTGTTTACGCTAAAGGCAAACTCAGACCATTTGCAAATTTCACGGAATTACCTCCAATGAAGAATCTTACTGTCAGTCTAGGAAAGAATCAATAACATGTTTCCTACGGCACACACTAAAGATTGCTTACAACATTGAATCTCCTTTGTAAAATTATTAACACAAATAGCTATTTAAAATAGATGATAGCTCTCACATACACAAACTTACAGGTCACTTTTGTATTAATGCTTCCATTAAAAGAATACAAGGTCATTATTTATATGTTGTGTATATGTGTATGAATTAAAACTGAGCTTACAATCTAGACTAGGGTTGTGTCTATTGTTTACTATCCCCACCATTGCAACCTAAAGTTTAAAAAAATATCTTCTGCAAACCAAATAGCTGGGGGGTGGGAAAAAGGGCAAATGTATACGGGTGATTCTGTTGAATGCCCCTATGCATTTGCAATAGGAAACACCCAAAAATATAAAGGGACCTTGCAGCTATCACATGTATTAAAGTGCATTTGGTAGCTGAAGTATCCCTTTAAACAAAAAAATGGTATGCTGTATTTAACTTATACAATATAATAATGCAAGTTATAGCTGCAAACAAAAGATGTTTAAACAAAAAACACATTATGCTCTCCTTTTTATCATGTAAAACATAAGGCAATTTAGGCATCCCCTCCAACACATCAGTACTGGTACAAGAATGTGCCTATAAGGGCTTTAAAAGAACATAACCCGTATATTTTGATGGTAATATAATACGGCTCATAGAACATCACATGGACTTAACTATAAAGGCTACATATATAAATACGCCCGTGCACACTAAATGCTTTGACTGTCGGGAATGGACACTTGCTGTCCATGGCGCTGAAGATTAATGTAACTGAACCAAGGAACAGCGTGGTTTAAAAAGAATGAAATTCTTAGCCACCCTTCATTTAAAAATGATCTTAAATTTTGGTTCCCAACAGTTGAAAGGTTAAAATTCCTCCCCATAATATTACTTCACCCGTTTGTTGAATCTTATCTGTTCTATAATTTTCCCACAGCTAGAGAATAAGCAGATGATTTATATCTTCATGTTTAAGTTTGGCTGCATAGAGCAATGTAGTTCATATATTCGAAGGGGCGACTTGCTGATACTCAAAAATAGAGGGATTCACGATTCAAAACCATGTTCCTCTATACTGGGAACAATAAATACATGCTTGAGATGTGATGGTAAATTTATTCCGACAGGGAGGTGGCATATAAATAAACGTATGCATCATATATAAAATGTACTACTGGAATTTGGCAAGGTTAAATATATCAACATGTCCAGAAAACAGTTCACAATATTTTTTATATTTTACTAAATCTGCCATATGAAGCTTTCATCCACTTCGCCCGTGAAATTTAAATTCAGATTAAATCTCCAGACGGATCTTCTGCCGCATGCTGCAAATACTCCAATAAATCCTTAGTTTATAATTATTGAAGATCACCGTGATCACACGAAACAAAGCAAAATGAAGAAATGTAGTAGTATGAAATTAATAAAATACATTGCAAATACAGAACTGATATTTTTTCTAATGGACTGGATTATATGACGTTCCAATCAAGCACATGGTCGTTTGTTCATATAACTTTATAATTCAAAGAATTTTAATATTTTGATAGATGTAGCCCAAAGCATTCAAGGCAAATCATAAGAGATTGACCTAATGGGTGAAAAGACTCTGACATGTTTCATAGGGTTGTAACAATTAGCACTATTCCCTTTAGGTGTTCAAAGCATCAAAGAGCATAGGAAACTATTGAGTATCAAAAAACTGATCTGTAGAGAGAATAAGATTCTAGCAGTGAGTCTGTCACGCTAATTACCTGCTAAAAGATGAATAAAACAGAACCTGAGACAAAGTACAAGAGATAGAAGTGACAGAAGATTATGTGGAACGGTGTAAAACTTTGGACATGAGTACAGCTGTAGGAGAAATTAGCCAATACTGGAAAGTCATCCAACTTTTTCATGAATATTTCTGTGGACATCACGGGGATTTGCTAAATAAGATTTCAATAAGATTTAAATAATTTAAATGAGATTGTTGAATGGAATGTCTAGTTATGGGTGCATTTATTTCTCCTGTCTCCACACACTCAAATACTTCCAATAGCTCACTCATACAAGTGTTTTGGTTTTTTAAGAAATCATAATTTTATAGGCTGCAAAGCCAGAGTATTGGAGTTAACTGAGCAGGTGAGCATGGAAGAAGGATCCATGAAAATGAGTAGAATAATGTCTGAAATGGATTTATCTCTAGACCCCCACTGGAGCGTTCTTCACCAGTTCTGGAGTTGACTGGTGGTAAGTATATCGTGTCAGAAGAATGTTCGGCCAGACATATCTCCTGCACGTCAAATACACAGTTGTCGAATAGACAACAGTAACAGGGACGACACAAAAATGTAAGGGGACCACTCTATTATAAGCTTTAAAACAATGTAGATCTTTTTTTTAGTTTAAACCGTGGCCAGTGTTACTTCTTTTTTCATATACAGTAGTGTGAACAAGAAACTTCTTGGAATTCTATGGCTTTACATATCAGGGCATTATACCAATCATCTGATCCTTAGGTGGTCTAAAAATTACATAAATACGACCTCAGATGAACACATGACACATTTATTCAACAAAAATTAAGCCAAAACGGATGCTCTTTTAAAAATCTGCCCATTCTCCCAACCATTTCCAGTGTCTAGGCTGCTCCTGCAAAGTCAATTTTTATTTTTTTACAGGATAAGGACACTCTTCCTTATGCTTTGGGGCACCTGGAATATCTCTAGCCCACATGATAGACATTAATCATCAAAGTGTTATTCAAAAATATGCATGAAAATCACAGTTAATGCAATGTAAATAAGTCTTAATCGCTTGTCTCTCTTGACTGCTCTCTGATGATATATGAGCCGTTTCACCTCCTCTGCCTTGCTGTCCTGAGTAAAGCAACCTTATGGACCTGCTGCTACGTTTAATTAATTATGACAGGTTTAAAGAGCAAAGAAAGGCATATTTTAAATCCCCACTGCTGCAAAACAACACAGAAGTAACAAGAGCATGAAATGCCATTTGAATCAATCAAGAGGAAACATGACACATGGATTCGATCACAACCTGGCTAAGTATGAGTGTGACAGACCAATGTGACTCTCAAATGATGTTTCATTCATGTGCCATAGCAGCTATTACACGCAGTCTAATTCAGAACAGATGTACACATCTGTTTTGTTATAAAATGTATAGCACATTTTACTAAAGTATACATCATATAACACATTTTCCAGTAACATTAATGTGCATCCTCCAAGCATCTGTGAATGAAGTGGGACAAAAACTATGAATCACCCATGACACAAGCAAAGAGGACACTGTATTAATACACAGATGGGGAAGGTGTATTGATGTATACACAAGGAACAAGTATGTGAACCCTTTGGGAATTCTGGATTGATGCATATATGAGCCATTAAATTAGATCTGATCTTCAACTCAAAACAATATGCAAACCCAGTCTGCTTCAAATGATGAGACACAATTATACATTTTAAGGTATTTATTAAACACACCATGTAAACATTCCCAGTGTGTGGTGAAGGGTAATGACTTTTCCAAAAACACATCTGCAGTCAACTAACATGGAGCCCAATCACTTTGACAAGATTGGAAGTGTTGGCCAGAGCCGCCCTATAAAAAGTCAGAAAGTTTGAGTTTGCTGTTCAAGGGAGCCATACCATATCTCTTTGGACTCAACATTAATAATTGTTACAAAAAACTGGAAAAGGATACAAAGGTATCTTTAAAAGCCTTGATGTTCACCAGTCTGTGGTAAGACAAAGTGTCTACAAATGGAGACAGCTCAGCACTGCTGGTACTCTAAACAAGTTTTTGTAAAAACAAAAGCAAAAACATTTCTAAAGATCCAAAAAGCACCTGGATGTTACCCAGTGCTACTATAAATACTATTCTGTGAACATATCTGTGAACATAGATAAAACCAAATGTGAGTTTGAAGGAACACACAACAGTAAACTATACTGTAACGTATAGAGGGGAGGGGGGCCATCATGATTTAGATTTCTTTTGCTGGCTCAGGGCCCGGGCATCTTGCTATTATTGACAAAAACATGAATATCCAAGTTCTGCAAAAGAATGCAAGCCCATCTGGCCACCAATTGAAGCTTAACAGAAGTTGGGTGATGCAACAGGACAAAGATCCAAAGCACAGGAGGTAAAACAACAGAATGGTTCAGATGCAATAGCATGATCTCCAGGAAACGATTCACACAAGACATCCCAACACTATTGCTGAGCTGAAAAAGTTTTGTTTAGCGGAATGGTCCAAAATTTCTCCTGATGGTTGTGTGGGACTGATCCACAACTACAGGGAATGTTGGATTGCTGCCAAAGGAGGTTAATCAGTTTGCGATTGAGGTTATTGCTGCCAAAGGAGGGTTAATCAGTTATTAAATCCAAATGTTCACATGCTTTTTCCACCCTGCACCATGAATGTTTACATGGTCTGGTCAATAAAGAAATGCAAAGTATAATTCTGTGTTATTAGTTGAAGCAGACTGTGTTTGTCTATTGTTGAGAATCAAATCACTTTTAATGAACAATATATGTAAAAATCCAGGTAATTCCAAAGGGTTCACATACATTTTCCTGCAACATAAATATAGCTAGATAACCAGTGTTGAGTGGAGACTTGATTGTGCTCTCATTGATATCAACTGGAATGATTTCCTGCCACTGATTGACTGTTTCAACAGAGCAATGCTTCATTTTGGGACTTTACATTAATTTCAAAATGTATTATAGTGACAAAACATGCCCACTTTGCGTGTGTATAACAGAAAATCATATTAGTTGTTAAAAAGATGAAATTGCTTTTATTGTGTTAAAGTGTTTTTATCATATTCAATTACAACGAAAAATACTTTGTAAGCAAATGTTTCTGTGTTGCATATTTTTTATTTATAGCAACTCTGAGACAATCCTAACTTGGAAGTACAGAGTCACGTAAAACTCAGGACTTCAGAGGTGTCTTCTTCAAATAGAGGTATGACGTTCAACCCTAGACTCCATCTTGAACCAATACGGCTAAATCAATTTTCCTAATTAAGATTGAGCCTAAAACAAATAAGAATTGGGTATTTTTGATGTCAGATGGAAACTTTATGATTATACTAGAATATATGCCACAGATAACTCAAAACATAGGTGGCTATCTAGCTTGCTCATCTATATCATAATGCAAACAAATTGGAATTTAGTTATAACTGTGGTTCATCTAGTGGAGAAGCTTTTAGTATATTATACCCCACGTGTGACAAATAGCCTTTCTAACAGATTTATGACAATGCTGAATCTCCGGGGTACTTAAATGTAAGTTAAAACTATTTCCCAATGTACAAAGTATTGATTTTATTGTTCTACCAATGTACAATACACTTTGTGTGGTATCTGAAGAATAATGCATTCTACAGCTGTCACAAAACTGAATTTATAAGCTTATCAATTTAATAAGTGTACTTGTAAAATTTAAAGCATTATGTCATAAAGGATTAGCTGCAGTCTAGCTAACCATAGAGATTAATGTCTGGGAATACATTATGGAAAGACAAATTGAAATAGCTACTGAATCAAAATAAGTTTGTTTACTTTAGAGGTGTCCAGCTTTGGAGAAGTGAAGACCAGTGGCAGAGCCTGTCCAGGTGTGTGTTTGGGTGTCAGTGTGGCAGAGCCTGTCCTGGTGTGTGTGTTTGGGTTTCAGTGTGGCAGAGCCTGTGCTGGTGTGTGTGTTTGGGTGTCAGTGTGGCAGGTTTTGTGTTATTTACTCTATTTCAATCTGCATCTATTATTAAAAAGGATCAGTGGTACTAAATTGTGTCTTCAGACGTATGGTGACTTTTTTAGTGTACTGATTACTCCTAATCCCGTCACATAAGATTCTATTTTATATTATCTGCCAAGCACTGATGTCATCTTTATCCAGTACACATGGATGCCAAGGAGTTAAGATTCTGTCTATTTTATTTATTTCCATAAAAAGGAGTCATAGAGACACAGTGGGATCACCGCTCAAACTACAAAGTCAATTAAAAAATGATATTATTTTATAATTTGAAAGGGTTGGAAATAAGGAACTGAGATGCTAGAACAATTAAATATTCAAATGGAAATGCTGTGCCAAATCAAAATGTCACTACTACAGCCACTTCTGTTAGTGATTAGTCTCAAGAGTTTTGTTACAACATTTAAGCATACAAATCTACTGATTTCGGACATAGAAAACAGAAACCTTCTTATTTTAGTTACTGTTAATTAGGACCCTTCCAAACATCCAACACAAAGAGAGATTAGCATGGAAACTGTAGTCCATAAATGACCCATAGAATTCTCCAGTATCTCCATGAATAGCCATAAATGATGAGCGTTGTAACCTATAAGAGCGGTGGTGCCAAAAATTACATATCCCTGGCGTAGTGTCCTCTTTTTATTCAGTGCCAGCAAGTCTAATACATCAGGTACAATTTTAAATTTCCATTTAAAATCCAATACAAATTGGAATTGCAGAAAGTATCAAGTACAGTTTTACTGGAAGAGGTGTGTGATCCAGCTGGATGTATTTAATAATGTGAATAAGGTTACAATCTAATGTATTCCTTAACCGAAACTCACCAGGCCCTTTCTGGGCAAGATCAGCCAGTCTTAATTACGTTGTAGCATATGACCTTGCATTTTGAGTGAAACATGTGCATGGAAATAGAATTACTTTAATAGATAGAAATATGTTTGGAAAGGCTATATTTTTACTGGCCCTCCTTGATATATATATATCAGAATCCAGCTATATATAAAAGTAGCCAGCTATCAATAAAATTTGTTAATCCAGGAAACAAGCAGAATATAAAATACAAATAGAACAGTATAGCCAGTTGAAAATTGCCCAAATTACAAGCCTTATTCACTGTTTTATTAAACATGGAACCTTGGAGTTATAGCTCTTAGATAAAAAAAACTCCTAATGCATGCAATACAGCTTCACTTTCAAGCCAGTGGACCCCATAGAAAAAACAGTCATTGCTGAATTCATCGCCACTACTTTCTTTTACATCACAAAAAATGTTTCCATTAGGCTGAAGGAAATTAAAATTGGTCCAGAAAATGTAGAGGACTCGATTTTTTGAAAAGGAAAATGCATGGCTAGCGATTCAACCTCCTGACTAATACCTAAATAGCAATTATGACTGATAATACATTGATATATTTAAAGTTACAGTTGTAGGAAAAATAAAGCACACCCTCTTTGAATTCTATGGTTTTACATATCATTTATTCAACAAAAATAAAGCCAAAATGGAGAAGCCATGTGTAAAAAAACTAAGCACACCTTATGATTACATTTAATTTATTTATAAAGCGCCGTCAGATTCCGCAGCACTGTTACAGTCAGAAGAACAATTTAGAAACACATACAATAACACATACAATAACAAACTGGTGCAAAGAAGAAGAGGGAAGTTACACCAACCAAAAGCAGAGATAAACTGAAAGTTCTGAGTTAATATAGGCCATGTAGGTAATTTGAGGTCATAAGAGCTAGTATGTGCATGTCCCTCGTGTGCGCGTGTAGACGTGTTTCACATGCGCGGCCGGCTTGCAGAGATTGCAGTCTGAAGAGCTGCAAGGCACAGGGCTTGTCAAAAGAACCCACTACCTCCGAGGTACCCTCAACAGATGGTGGCCACCGAGAATGCTGTAGGTAAGTCAACTCACGGTGTAATAGGTCATGTGTTGTTGTTCATCTTAGGCTGTATTAACCTAATTGTTAGATCTGCTAAGGAACTTCTGAGATGCATTGATTGTTAGCAACAGCAGCAAAACCTGCGGCCACCACTAAGACCAACCATATTAAACATTTTTATTAACAGAGCCGCGTTAGTTCATCTACATTGCTCTTATATTATATCAACAAGGATCATGTACTATGGGTTCACAAACCCATCAGAGGTATTTAGATCTATACATATTATCAGATGGGATTTTCCCATGGTACACTGTATCACCTTTCAACATAGTTTTTCTTACAATTAAGTAGCGGGGAAAATCTTTGCACCTCAGTCTGAAGAAAGATTACAAGCTGTTTAAGAAACACTCTCTAGAAATTATCATTCTAAGTAACAATTTAAAGCATTCAACTACTTTAATAATTTGTCTAATCACCAGTGACCACAACCTAACCATTTGATCCAGTCTTTGCGGTGTTTTTTTGTGTATCATTTACTTTGTGATGTGAGATGATTGGGAGAAGACTCGCTCAGCAAGTTATACAAAAGCAGCAAGCTGCATAATTAAATAAAATTATAAATAGGCACCCCGCAGAAATGCCACAGCTTTCCTGAAACTGATACTTGATGAAAAGTTGGACTTTAAATGCCTTAATGAGATGCACAGTAATGGATGTGGTGGATGCCTTAAAGTACATTCAGCAGACAAATTGCTGTTTATGTATTTGAAACCCTCAGGAAAAGCTGTGTTTATTAATTAACCTTAATGCTGAATGTATAATGAGCTTTTATGGAGAACACTAATATGTATTATGTCATTTCACCATCTCATTTATAAGTAGTATCGCTATGTCAGTATGCTTCAACCAATAACTCATTTCGTGGAACTGAAGAACTGTGCTGCACCCTTCATCCGAGGATTTAGCTAAGCAGTAATAGCTAAAATATCCTTCTTAGAAATAAAAGAGAAAAAAATGTCCAGAGAGAATGTGCATCATCACTCATGCACGATGAAAATAATAATCATAGAGTGCATGATGTCCCACTCCATGTATATAAATGGTCCATAAAGTAGATTAGCCATTTTTTATCATTCCGGTGTCCCAGGGACAAAACAAAAGAAGCATATAAAAAAAAGCATATAAAAAAAAGTACTTTGGTTTTATAGGGACTCAGTAGATGGGGACCTCTTGGTTTTTTAATGCATATGATGGCTGGAGTGCCCCCTTAAGTAAAATAGGAGGGGATTAGTAACTTAGAACCCCTCTCATTTCTGTCAATATCCATATCTTACCCCTTTTCGATCCCATTTCCTACAAAGCTTCATTAGATATTACTTATTTGATTTGTAGACAAAGGCGGGCACTAGTAATCGTTGTGCCTTCAGGGGGAAACCAGAATGTTAACAACCTTGTGAAAATTCATTTTTTTTTTCTGTATATGTATAATCTCATATATTGTGTGGGAAATTATTAAAACAAAAAGAAAATTTATAATTTTCCAAGAAGGAAAAGAAAAGATTAACAATATGCATTAATAGCAGAAATAGCAGACTTTTTGCCCACATTGGACATCAGATACAACTGCTCAATTGTGGCTCCATTTGAATATAATCCTTAGAGTAAAGATTTAAATTGACTTTTAAATGAGAAATATATTTCTAAGTAATAGCAAGGCATAATCCAAAAATTATTAACATTTATGCGGAAAAAATAGTTTTCAAAAGCTAATAATGAGTCCTATGGTTCAGCAATTACAAGAATAGTTTTCAGCGATAATCTAACAACTGCTAATGGTGCTTAGAAAAAAAAAAAATTTAGTTCTATGCATAATTCATACACATTCTGGTTTTATGGCAATGCCTTATCCATCCAAAGATAGCAGCGGGAGAGGATTAGCACCTTCTGGCACCAGAGGCAATAAAAACTGAGTGTCTCCCTGGACCATCACCCCCTTCCAGTAACATATACACATATACCATACACTCACATTAACACCCACATACTTACATGACTCTCCACCCCACTTCACCACACGTCCCACCTTGATAAAATGTTGACTATGTTATCTGGCATAACTTTATTTACTTTAAATGATATAGAAAATAAATGTAAAAATATGAAATAAATATGAAATAAATATTTGTTTATTGTAATTTAATATTTTATTATTAGTTATGTAATATATAGTGATTTTATTATGTTATTAAAAATGGTGTGCAGCCACTCATGATTATCTTTTATGTGGCCTCCTACATGTACAAACCAAGGGCTGGACTGGCCTACAGGGATACCTGGAAATTTCTCATTGGTCCATCTGCCCTGGGGCCGGTATTGAGGCCGTCCATCCAGGGGCGTGACGGGCTGGCCTAGGGGAATGCGGCGAGGTCACATAACGCGACCCTCTGTGAAATGTGTAGATGAAAGGAGCAGCTGAATGAAGCCTCTGGGAAGGTAAAAGGTATGGTGAGTGAGTATGGGGGAGATTCTGTCCCCATGCCTCCTCCCTTTTGTGGAAGTAATCAGAGAAGCCACAATAATGAAGATGGATACGTGGAGAAAGAGAATCATTTCTTCACCTCTCTCCGTGAATCTACCTGCATTACTCTGGCCTCTCAAAGTACATCCACTGGGTGTATTGTGTATGGAAGCACAACAGATGACCGGTACTTAAGACCCAAGGTCCTCCACAGCCTCTGGACAGAGCAGTGAAAGCTAGACCAGTCCACACTGACAACAAAGAAAAAGGTATCTGCATGAAAGCTGGTAAAAATACTTTGCTTATTTTTCTTGTGTTAGTTTAGAACCCTTTGAGTAACAAGGGACCTTATAATATATGTTTTTAGTGCTAGAATGGAGCTAGGTTTGTGTTTTGTGAGGTTTGAGAGGTTACTGCAAACTGGGTACACTGGATATGTGGATATTGTTTGCAAATAAACCAGCATATCTAATACTCTTCCCTTGTCTAGTAAATACCTTAGAGGACCATGCTTTTGGCCTAGATCGGGTGGACCACTTTTGTAATGGATCACATTCAAAGCGTTAGCACTACTTAGGGCCTCCTTGAGAGGTCCCCACCATGCGCATAACCATTCTCTTACAATTGCTAGAGGTAGGTGGAGGTTGTTTGGAAGGTAATTTGAGGCTCTGTAATCATATACATATACAGTTTTGCTATTTTGTGTGTTATTGTTGTTCGTGTTATACCTCTGCTGTTATTATTATTTATTTTATATAGTGCCATCGTAGTCCACAGTGCTGTACAATGGGTGAACAGGACATAACAATTAAAATATAACATACCAATTTGACTTACAGAAACAGTGAGGACCTTACAATGTACACCTGATTTTAATGTGGTTATGTTGTATTTTTTCTTGCATCTGACTGTCATTAATATTATAAAGGTGCTTGTTGGGGAACATAACCTAGGTTCCTAACCAGATGAAGGCACTGCTAATGCTTAAGGGACCACAATCATTCGGATTTTCAGTGTGGCATGCCCCGGCCGAAAATAAATGATTGCGTTTATATGATATAAGTCATGTAAATAATATAGGGGGGGAGTTCATTGGATTTCATTGGATTTCATTTCTAATTATACCCATAAAATGGGATTTTATTTTATGACGCATTTTAGTTACGTGAGCTAGATTAAATAGTTCACTCCTATTTTCAGGAAGGTGCTTGTGCTATAATTTGCAGCTTACATATTGATTATCCACAAATTCTACTGCTCTTTGTGTAGAACAAATTCGGAAGCACTAATGTATAAGCTGGGATTGATACATTTGTTGTTTATACAGAGCTCTCAGCCAGTCTATTAGCAGAACATTATTTCATTGGTTGACACTTGGATTCTCATTAAGAAATGACCAACACTAAAAATATTTAAAGTATTCCTTCCGAATAGTCATACATATGCTGACCTGCTGTTGAGGAAAAAGAATGCATACATTAATCTGAAAATCTATGCAGTAAAGAGCCAAAAAGCTGCCGGCTAAATTTAATGGCATCAATTTGGCATCCTGCTATACACTTTTTGTGATTATGAGAAATGGGGATTATTGTAGCTCTGAAACAAAGATGGCCAATTCCAGCACTCAAAGATCATTTATTTGTTAGGATTTACTCGTCTCACTATGTGAACAGAACCAAGTAAATCAAAGTGATTCACATATTATATCAACTGTGTCCTATCATGCATATCCTTAAACCTTCATAAACAAAAAAGACACTTTTGGTTTATGTTATCATCTGCCCTTGAAAATTCCATTATTCTAGCTTAGATATATAGATATATATATATATATGTTATATAAATACAAGTAATTTACAAATTTGCGCTTACAAAATTCTGTTTATTAGATGGTCTCTAAAGTCGTCCTGACATTGCTTACATAGTCAGTGCTTTCCTGATAATTCTCAGAAACCTCACGTTTAAACAGTGTTAATATTACAATAATGTATAACAGTGACCTTGTATCCGGATACATCTGCATGCTGGTGGTTTCTAATGATAATAAAATGAATGGATTGAAGGAACAAACAAGATCAACTAACCCAGGGGTTTTTCTCTTTGGAGAGTAAGGCTTGTGGTAACAAGAGGTTGAAGTGTTAGTGTCCGCAAGGTCTACCTTTTCTACCCTAGCTGGCACACAACATGCCTGAATGATCCAGCAACTAGAAGTATTGTCTTCATCCTCAGGTGGCCTTTCTCTTACCCTTGGTACATTAGAAGATTGTTAAAAGGCATAGATAATCTTAACATAACCTTGTGAGACCACTACCTCCTTCTCCATTAGTGGCTCCATAAAGTTGAGACATCATGTGGCGAATCCACCAACTCATGGCTGTGGGACATTTCGGTGTTATCCTACTCTATGATATCTGCCTTTAATGGTGTAGTCCTCATACACATATACAGTTATGGCTCAAGTGTTGTAATAAACGTAAATAAGCCATAATTGGCCCAACGTTCAATCGGTATGAAGCTTATGAAACCCATCAAAAAAAATTACAATTGCCACTATGTTATAAAAAAAGATATAAAACCCTGCAAGGTTCAGAAAGCTTTATTAGTTTTTGTAAACTGAAAAAATACAATATATACAATAATCCATATATATTTAATTGTGAGTAAATACATTTTTTATACAAGCTTAAAAGAGAAAATATGCTATTTTGGAGCACTTTGCAGCAGTTCTGGATTTCATTATTCATTAGGTTTTATTTTTAAAAAGCATGTTGGATAGTGTATGTTGTTTTTTTCTGAAAAACTATATATATATATATATATATGAAAGTTTTGGAATCATTGATATTTTCATTGCCTCCTTTTAAATACAGACATTATTATTATTATTAAATTAATCAAATATTATCTCGGATTGATATCTCACATCATACTCGCAGGTCATTTTCGACATTTTACACTGTGATGTATTTAACAGTGTTTTGTTTTTCTCCCACGAGGCCCTCAAATTGATCAATAATTCAGGTGTTGTAATGCATTGACTTAAAATTTGCTGAAACCACCCGTTACATTGTAATGATTCCGGTGCATTTAGTATGGGATGGAAGGGAAGGTGACAGACGCCAGCATACGATACAGTCAGAAGGTTTACCGTAGAGTGTTCAAAGTGATGTTACTCCATTAGATGTCATTGATTTATTTCTCGTGTTCAGATCACAAAAAAAACTGCGTGGAAATGTAATTGGATATTTGGTTGCTGAGGATGCAATAACTCTTACTTTAATTTCAAAGTATCAGATATTACGCTCAAACCCCACAAAGACACAGCTTAAAGGGCAATTGTTTTTAAAAATACATATTTTTGTATATGATGAACGCCATATACTGACACCGCCATACATGGTAAACTCACTTGAGCATGGCCCTCCTTTGTTTCTGAGCGTTCACATTTTTAGGACCCCTGGTAGACAGGCACAGCTGGCCTATGTGTGAGTGATTAGGTGGGAGGTTGTTTTGGGCCTGGGTTTTCTTGTCCTATTCAGCCACTTTTACTCACTAACCGCTCAGTAACTGCTTCCTGGGGCTCCTGGAGGGCTGGTATGGCCTGTATAGTAGTTCCTGTATAGAACTGTTTGCAACCTAAAAGACTAAATGAGAATTATGGTATATTATTTAAATATTACGGTATATTATTAATACTCATTACACACTTACACCTTACACACCTTTTTTATGCATCAGCCAAAAACCAACCCAAACACATCCATGGACACATAATCTGTATTTTTGCTCCTTTAGTTTGAATGAATACTTACAAAAACAAGTCAGCTCAGATACACCCCTGAGACGTATTTCCAATTAACATTTCATAAGCATAAAGATTTATTCCCAGTCAGTACGGGCAGGTTGGGGCATGTGAGAAATTCTGCCTGGAAGTGCATGCCGGATAAACATGATGGAAACCTACATGAGATCAGAAGTCATTTGGAATGCAAATGAAAAGAGTTTATATCAAGATAATGCGTTCTCTGCTGCACCTTCCACTGAGGTGTAAATTACTAATTACACTTTGACACAGTGCTACCTTTTTAATTAGATTTAGGTACTGTATTGTACATTCAGGTCCATTGATCAAAGCCATTCACACACTTTCAAATCTCTTTAAATACTTACTTTCAATATATATGAAAGATAAAATAAACTCTAGTACAATATTACATTTTTATGCTCATTGCCATAATAGATGTAATTTTATTTAACTGATGAATTGCACAAATTAATATTTCTGGTTTTATATGCATACACATATGGTATATATGAATACATATACATACATATATATATATACATACATATATATATATATATATATATATATATATATATATATATATATATACATATATCCAAGGAATCAGTGCACGACCCAGCAAATACTATTTGAAAGCACCTATGTGAAGCCTCAATATTACACTACATGGCCATCTATTGCCTAGCCCACAACTACATCAGAGTGCCTCAGTTTTGGTCTAATCTAAACACGAATACATTGCTTACCATACAGTAAAAAATGTATAAATTCAATTTTTGGGGCGTTGGTGAAATGACCAATATGTTAATACAAAAAACAAGAAATTAGTGTGTACAAAGCGAATTATATTTGAAAGCACCAATCTGATTCTGTCACGCTATAAAGACATATATTGGTTAGCCCACTGCTATGTCAAAGCGTTCTATCTAATTCAAACATTACTATATTGCTTACCATGGAGCTGAATCAGTGGAGCTGCACTGTCCTTTAATCTATTTAGCCTCTCCTGCCATTTAAAAGCCCTCTCTGGATACCATTAATGAGGCACCTGCGTGGTATATGTTTTTTAGGGTATAGTGTTTTATAGGGTATAGTGTATATATATATATAATATATAATATATATAATATATATAATATATATAATATTCAGTACTAGTCCAGGGTGTATATATATATATATATATATATATATATATACCGTATTTGCCCGAAAATAGGCCACATTTTTTCTCCCCACTTTAAGTCTTTAAAGTGGGGGTGCGGCCTATAATCGGGGTTTAGCGCAGGAATGCACAATTCGTATCGCCCGACGCCCGGGACATGCAGTTCCAGGCGCCGGGCAGGCAGCAGGGCTACTCTCCAGCAGCCGTGAACATCTACGCGATGCACTGAGACAACCTCCCCTGCCAGCACTTCCCACGGGGGGAATTGTTAAAGCACATTGCGCAGACGTGCCGGCAGTGGAGGTTGTTTATACTAGCATCGCCACAGCTGGAGAACGGCGGAAGTGCCGGCACCGGAAGTTGTCTATGCGTATCGTGCAGATGTCCCCAGCCGGCCCCGCTAGACACCAGGGAGTGTGCATTGGTAAGTCTAGGGGGGGGGGGGCATATCTACGGAGCAGAGTGGCAGCATATCTGGAGGGCGCAGAGTGGCAGCATATATCGGGGCGGACAGAGTGGCAGCATATCTCGGGGGGCAGAGTGGCAGCATATCTCGGGGGGCAGAGTGGCAGCATATCTGGGTGGGCAGAGTGGCAGCATATCTGGGGGGCAGAGTGGCATATCTTGGGAGCAGAGGGGCATATCTATAAGTAAGGTGCATTAAAATGGCTATTGGATTTCTGTTTGTATGTAACATATGTTGACTAACTGCATAATAGATACCAACAATGTTAAAATACAGTGTGTTAGTTAGAATACCGTTTTACTTTTCCACTAATGTGTTTTTTTCTAAAAATTTTAATTTTTCTTTAAAAAGCACTTAACTTTTAGGGTGCGGCCTACAATCGAGCCAATACGGTATTTAGTTCCTTTAATAAACACAAGGAAACAGATTTGCTTACAGGAAGCTCAAAGAAATGAACAACATATGTTATTTAAATATTATCAAATATTGATTCAGACCAAGCCACATCTGCATCTAAAGGATTTAGTAAATTGTTTTTAAAAAAATAATGAAAGACAAATCTATTTAAACCTTGTTGTTGTACTGTCTGGTTTGGAGTCTGTACAAGGAATGCACAGACTAGAAGAAAAGAGAATTAGGTTGAGATTTCAGCCAAGCAAATAATGGGCACCTAACATGGAAGATTCTAGTCACCGGCAATAGTGTATTTTTGCTCCCCTGGACCTGTATCGATGAGGGTCTCTTCTTCACACCATATACCCTCTGTGCTGTGAATTTACATCACATGCCGGTGCTCCATCTCAGAAGAGAAACTACAGAGGCTGTCGAAGCCCCCAATCTCTTGAAATGGCCTATGGAAGACCAGCAAGCTACTGCCCTAGGTCAAGAACACAACACTGGTTACAATCTCCCACGGTTTTATTTTGTTGTGTGAACCTTGTATAGAGGGACATTTTTGAAGGGCCAACCTCCAAAAATAGCAAGAAAGCTGAGTAGTAGCCAGATGATGTTAGTGAATTTGACTGGCCCAGGAAAAAAAGACTCTCTTGGGAGTCTAGCCTCCCCTAATCTTTGTTTTGCTATTAAGGATTTGGCAAGTTAAGTTAATAGCAGTGGCTTTTATTATAATTATAAGAATATTTAGTCTCAAAATTAGGTAATTTTCTTCAGGGCATTCTTACTTGATTATACTCTATGTACGTGTGGCCATCTTGTTTTTCAAAAAGTTGTATTCAGGCCTAGGACAACAGGTCTAAGGGAGGCGACAGCCCCTGTGTACCATTACAGGGATCAGATCAACCTGTAGGGGGAATCAGGCTCCCTGGTAAGCAGCTGTCCAATACTCTAGATTACACGATGCATCTGCAATCAAAGGTATCTCAGTTCCTTCTTTTGGTCACTAGAAAGCTTTTGATGGGGCTTCAGCATTAATAATGCTTGTTCTTCCTGTTAAGACATTAAAAATAACCAATAGACTGTGTGCTATATTTTCTGATACCATACAAGTTAATAATTCCATTATTTTTTTTTAAATTGTCATGTACATGTCTTGAGCCTGTTATTTTTTTCTTACTGTAAAAATAATCCAAATGTTAATCAGAATTTATTCTTACAAAAGAAAGATAAATATCAGTTTTCTTTGCCAGACATACTTTGCAATTTAATTTAGGATAGTTACTAAAATGCTAATGCGAGTGGAGACAGTAAAATCTTTTGGAAAATGTTAATTAATTCCTCTGTCTTCTTGACCTTTAAAGGTCAATATCTCAGTCCCTCTTGTGTTGTAAAGCTAGTTTATGAAATACTTGTCAATGATAGGTCAATACCGTGGATGAGAGGATGACCATTCTGTAAAGAAGGTTGACTGGAAACTGAGAGTAGATCTTGATCTTTGGTAGATTCATATTCAATGATATACCTTTTGAAGAATGAGAAAATATCTATTATAGCCATACGTATGCAAAAAATAATAATGAAAATAAATGAATCTTAATACCCACGATAATAATTTCAGAGGAAAGCAGTAAGTAGGCAAAGTTACTTGAACCAGCTTCAAGAAGTTCCAATGTCAGTTCATTTATAGAGCAGAAGGAGCCCCATAAATTATAGAAGGTATAAAAATATTGCCTTGCTTCATCGTCCAAAAATAAAATATTTTTTTGATGTTGGCATTTATTACCATTTTGTGTAAATTTATAAAAAAGTCATAAACCTTTACAGGATTTTGTTCTTTCATAGTTGAACGTACCTGATGAAGACAGCATTTCACAAGTGATTAGGGAGTTGATCTTTAATAGCAAGCAACTATCACTAGTCCTAGCATCAAGGCTTGCAAAAGGGTTAAATCATTCAGCTAAATGAGACTTTTTATTGGCATGGTTCACATTTACACGCATTTGAGTTTCTTTGTCAATCATGAAATCTGGATGAAATGGACTTGCATTTTATTTCTCTATATTAATATCCACCGTGATAGAGGTCTTGCCCTCTCAGATTCAGAACGACCAAGCCATTATCCTTCAATGTATTATTTTCTGTTTCTATTACAACCCTTATTTTCCAGGATATGTCTTACTAGCAAAAATTCCTTCCATTAGTTCAGCATTAATACTGTTCTGCACTTTTTTTTGAGAACTTGAAAAATCTCTCTTCCAGTAATTTTTTGTCAGGTTTCTGAAAATCAATGTAAAGATTTTATTAACTGATGAGCACAGTGTAGGCTTTTTTTAACTTCATTTCTTACATAAAAGAGCATGAAATCACTGTGATAGGGTACATTATGTCGAGAGCAGGTTGGCAGCTTTATTGGAGAAGGTTGGCATACGAACATCAGAAAAGCACCTATAATAGAGGTCTTTTTGTTGCTAAATTGTTTGACAAGAAGGACCTATTTGTTGATATAATTGTTATACTGCAGCAGACAAGTGCATTTGAATTTGTAAGAATTTTATTTTTAATGTAATTTGACAATTCACCACCCTGTTGCAGAAGTACTACACCAAGCCATAATAATGGAGACAGATTAGCAGAGAAAGAGACAGGTTTCTACATTTCACTTTTTCTGGGGATCTGTCTGTATTATTCTGGCCTCTTGGAGTACTTCCGCAAAAGAACAGAGCCACGGCGCACCTCACTTGGACAGCCTCCTCTCCGTCCCTCCAATTGGGGGAGAGGGTTATACAGAGGCTCCAACCGTTTGAAGAACAAGAAGAAGCTAGACAAGACGTAGAGCTGCGGAAAAGGACATGTGGTTATCGGAGAAGATAGAGAGACATTGAGAGACAGCATGAGAGAGAGTGTGAGAGAGGGAATGAGTGGCTATGAAAATATGTATCGAAAGGGCTGGAAACAAAATTTGTTGTCCAAAAACAAATGGAACAAAAACAAATTGTTTTGGTCCATTTTCACAAGTCTATATTGCAGTGGATGCTATATTGCATCCATGGTAACTTATCCATAGTTTAAGTTTTAATCTTAGCGTGTGCCTTTTTATCCAGTTGTTGATGGTTTTTTTTACCAGGGGTGATAGAGTCCAGCAGCTGGAGAGATAAATGCGCACACGTGCAAACAGAGACAACGTTCCAAGCAATTGGAGATGGATCCAAATGCGGTGACAATGAATGGGTGCACAAGGGCAATAAATCCAGTAGCGTAGTCCATCCATAGCAATGCTACTTCCCTTTCTGTATGGAGGTTTGAACCAAGCCATGTCCCCTGGCAGCAACCCTGCATACTGTGGTGTGCTCCCATGATGGTTAAAGTGTAGTTGCGCCCACCATCTAGGTTTTTAGGCAAGATCGCTGCTTCAGGCTTAGGAGAACAACAACATCAACTGAGGTAAGGGAGCTGCGGACATGACAGTTAAGGTGAGATTAAAGATTTTATCAACTGAACTATACATAATAAAGGCCCTTAATGGACAAGAAGACAAGACCATGCCTGCTGCATAATTAATTCAGTGTGATTGCTTTTCACATATACAAAACTTTCACAACTCCTCTGAATGGCTGAAAAGAATCAAGGTGTTGCAATGGCCCAGTCAAAGTGCAGCCCTCAACCTGATTGAAATGCTTTAGCGGGAATTTTTAGAGGGCTGTGCATAAACAAATGCCCCTGAACTTCAATGAACTGAAGCAATCTTGTAAAGAATAGTGGCCCAAAATTCCTCCACAATGATGAGAGAGACTGATAAGGTCATACGGAAAATATTTACTTCAAGTTATTGCTGCTACAAGCTATTGAACAATAAGGTGTTTTTCACACATGGGTTTTCCATTTTGGCTTTCTTTTTGTTGAATAAATCATGACACAGTGTAATAAGTCATGTGTTGTTGTTCACCAACCTAAGTTTTAGACATGGTAAGGAACATACGATTGTTATTATGTCCTAATATGTGTATATATCTTGTGAAAATCATTTTTATGGAGAAAGTATCATAATTTCCTCTTATACATATATATTGATATATATACACACACTATATGGACAAAAGTATTGGGACACCTGACCATTACACCAACAGAAGCTTTCATGACATGCATTCTAAAGACATAGATGTTAATATGTAGTTAGTCCCCTTCAGCATACCAAGACATTTTGGACAATGCTTATGCTTCCAACTTTGTGGAAACAGTTTTGGGAAGGCCCTTTTCTATTCCAGCCTGACTGTGCCCCAGTCCACAATGCAACAAGTCCATAAAGACATGGTTGGATGAGTTTTACGTGGAAGAACATGACTGGCCCGCACAGAGCACCCCATCAAACACCTTTGTAATAAACTGAAACAGTGATTGTTAGCCGAGCCTTCTCGTCCAACATTAGTGTCTGACCTCGCGAATGATTTACTAGATGATGAATGGACAAAAAGTCCCTCAGACACACTACAGAATCTTGTGGAAAGTCTCCCCAGAAGAGTGGAAGCTCTATGCATTTAGAATGTGATATCATCAAAATCCCTGTTGTTGTAATGGTCAGATGTCCCAATACTTTTATTCATATAGGGTTTGTTTGTGTGTGTAATGTGTGTGTATGTATGTATGTATCATATATATATATATATATATATATATAATGTCCAAAATATATATATATACTGTAGATATGTTACTTTAATCTTTGACAATGTACAAAAAAAATGCGTTTGTGGGTGCTTTGTTGCAGAGCATGAAAAAGCATTGACCTGGCAGTAGGACATTTTGTACTTTGAATATATGGGGTATTAAATTCTCTGCTTTATAGTTGGCTAATAATGAAGCAATTGGATTAATGGAAACATTAGCACAGCAACAAAGTAGAGTTATTAGTCAAATTCCCTATGTAATCACACACTACTGTTGTTAAGAAAATCACCATGTTCTAGCTCATGCAAGCTGGTATCAAATGTAAAACTATATAACTCATCTCTTTGAAGTTGTATTGACATTTATTTTTTTAGCCTAAAACAGAGATTAAGTGTTGCACAAAAGAACCAAACTGAAGACTCTGTTTCCAGCAACCATTCCAAGACATTTCCATGTTATCAGGGGGCTGTAGTCCTTTAACTAGCAAAGGGAAAGAAGGCTCAACACCCAATCAGAGCCCATTCTGTGGTCTAAAAACCATTCCATCATTATTGTCCAGGTGCAGATGGATGTTGGGAGATAGGGGTTGGCTCTACCCTGGATTAATCAGGTAATATACACCTGCTGTGGAGCCTGCTCTTCCCTGATTAGTAGGCCTTATTCACCAAGCATGATATGACAGAATATTTAATATTATTAACTATGCATTATGAAGGGTCATGCTCAGCCTTTGCAGGGTTGGCATATTGTGGTGCATAGCTAATACTGTTGGATGGAAACACTCACCTTGCACTGACTCGGTTTAGTGAGCCTACCTTTTATAAAATATATCAGGTAGACTCCATTTTTCATGTTATATATTCATATATCCATGTATATTTATGCCTGTTGATGGAAACCATTGTGTTTTTAAAGTAAAAAAGTTATAGGATGAAGAGACACGAGTTGTCGCCGCCAATCATAGTTAAATTGATGAAGACAACAAGATACAGACGCCCAAATTACATTCATAACTGTCTTTTCCCATAATACTGATTTTCCATATCCTTGTACTTTACAAAGAGAATAAAATCCTCAAATTTCCAATGGAGTGGGAGGTGTAAAAATTGAAGTTATTACATTTCTTAAGAAGATAACTCATTTCAAGGCTGTTATGGAAGCATACCGTGTTGGAGTATAGGGGTGAAATTCAATTTGTTCAGCTACAAAACCAATTTTCATGCTGTACGTTTTGGCTTTATTGCAAGATGATATGTGAGCTTCAGATCTGCCATATAGCTCAATGAAACCTTATCTGACCATTCATCCATCTTACCAACCTTATAAATGCCATCACGGTGCCGAGTTTTCACAAGGTCACTAGAAGGACAAAATGGTGTTTAGCCTACAATGTCTTTCTGGATGCTGCTGTTTCTATTTGCTTAGTTTAATTGCTTAGGTTGTCAGCCCTTTTCTCACATGGGATAAATACAGTGACAAAATAAACAAACACTTTTAAACACAGATTTGAAAGTTATCAAGCGACATGTTTTGAAGGCTTATAATGAAGACTAAATACGTACTAACAGGGCTTTATTTAAGGGTAATGTTGGGTTTCACCTGGATTCTTTGGATAAAGCACTGCTTCCCCAACAATATCATCAAATTCCAAGTGCTTCACCATCTAGCGTTGGCTAGCCCAAACCTTTTGCAAGCATAGTTTATTTGGGGTTTTTTATAGCTCAGTTTAGACTTTATGGTGGTGATATATAATTCATGAACTGACCCTGCCATATAAAGGTTCTGTTCCATCTACTTTTCTTGAACATATAGAGTTGTATCTTTTAAAACATAGTAATGTAGTTAAGCTTTGAAGAAAACTTGCCAAAGAAAACATTATATCATGAAAAAATCATTTAAAACAGAAAAAACAGCCCATTTAACAGGCTTACTACAATTATTCCACATTAGGTTATTATTCCCATAGTCCCATCCCTACCCTATCCTACCATAGACATCTGCTTATGCTACTGAGTTGATAAGAAGAACACTGCCATACTATCATCCTGTATTGTTGAAAAAAAAGCAGTATTCCTGGACTTCTTACTGTTATTACTATCACGGAAAAACTTGTTTTCTTGCTAGTCCCTCTGTGTGGTATTTGTTTTTTTGATAACTTGGCGCAGGATGTATTCCACCATAGTAAATGGGGGAAGTCTTATGGTCACAGTTGATGGTGATGTTTCAGACAACAGATCACTCTTCCATTACACCACTGTGTTCTTCTATAGAACAGCGTATTAAGATGTTGGTACAGTACCGTGCAAATGTTTTAGGTGTGAAAAAATACTGTTAGAATGCTTTAAAAAAATAGAAATGTTAATAATTTTTTTTTTAAATTTAATAAAAGGAAAAGTGAGTGAACAGGAGACATATCTAAATCAAATCAATATTTGGTGTCACCACCCTTTGCATCAAAATAGCATCAAATTTTCAATGTACACTTACATTTGTAGCTATATAGTTAGGTATATGAGTAAACAGTTATACCAAACATGCGTTAATAATCATACATTTAATATGTAGGTTGAAACAGAAATAGTTGTGTAGGGGGGGGAAAGCTGGTTGAGGAACAGCCAAACTCACTAACAAAGTGATGCTTCTGAAGACAGTTTAATGTCAAGTCACACACCATGGCAAGAACACACACGTTATACTGTCAGCAAGATCTTTCCCAGGCAGACAGGCGTTTCCAGGTATGCTGCCCAAGCTCTTTTGAAGAAGCACAAAGAAACAAGAAATGTTGAAGACCACAGATGTAGAGGTCAGCCAAGGAAACTTAGTGCAGCCCAACTGAGAGATGTACAGTAGGATCCTGGTACACACCCATGTACTGTCCAGATAAGTCTGATCAGCAGTGGCCTTTCTGAAAGACTGTGGACACAAGGCCAATCGACTTAACTATTCATGAAAACACAAGTACTGGGGTGGAGAAAAATGGCACCAGGTGCTCTGGACTGATGAATCAAAATTTGAAATATTAGGCTGTAGTAGCAGGCAACAGTGAATCATGGTGGGGCTGCATTTCTGCAAATGGAGTTTGGCATTTGGTCAAAATTAATGGTCAATGGTGAGAAGTATAGGCAGATACTTATCCATCATGCAACGCCATTAGGGAGGCATCTGCTTTATCCTGTAACATGACAATGACCCCAGAAAGAAGAAAAAGGAGTCCTGATCTCAACGTAATTGAGTCTGTGTGGGATTACATCAAGAGAGATAAGCGACTGAGTCGGCATAAATTTACAAGATGTGTGGAACAACCTTCATGCGGAGTTCCTTTAAAAACTGTGTGCAAGTATACCTAGGATTGATGCTGTTTTGGGGTTTTTTTCCCAATTAATTTTTATTGAAAGGTTTTTCATATAACAGATAAGTATAACTTTTAAGATAGGAATACAGAAAAAGAGAAAAAAAGGGAGGGGTTCAGCTACTTACAATCCACATGAGAGTATAATGAGATGTACAATCACAAGGTACAATCTTAATATATCACAGATGAACTTAGAAAATGACACAATACACTTCTCTTTTTTTCCTAAGTAGAGTCCCATTCTGACCTAAATTTGTTACGAAGCTTCCTATCATATTCATCCCAATGGTACTTTAATGTAGGGTATTCTATCGTCAAATGACGTACACTGAGTTCTAGAGATTTATTTTCTTTATAAAGTGTCAACAATTCTTGTGTATTTGGGACAGTTTGTTTACCCCAGTGTCTAGGGAGAATAGAAGTGACAGCAATGAATAAATGGGAAAGGATAATTCTCTGTACTTTGGGAATAACATTGGGAATCCCTTTGAATAAAACTATCTTTGGGGTCAGAGAGTTAATAGAAGTTGTTATTAATTTGACCATTGTGAGAATATGTGACCAGAAGGGGGTCAGTTTGGTACAGGACCACCATATATGTTCCATATGTCCTACTGCTCCACAGCCTCTCCAACAAAGTGGGGACTGAGATGATTTCATAACATTGAGTTTAGAAGGATATAAATACCATCTATAAAATATCTTAAGATGGTTTTCCCAATGCGAAGCACACTGAGTGACCCCTTGTAGACCATTTCTAATCCTAAACCATTCTGACAGATCCATTTCAAAACCTAGTTCTTTTTCCCAACTAATCATATGAGAATGTTTATTAGAAAGACTAGATGAGAAGTAACTATAGCACTTGGTGATCATGTGTGCTTTATTGGGATGATTTAAGCAGATGCTCTTTAGGTTTGTGAGGGGTGTTGACCAGTCCTTCATGTCTTCTGCAGGGCAATCAATGGAACTTCTAATAACATTTAGTATTATGTCATATTGAATCCGCATTGTTTCTGGTAAATTGTATTCTGCCTGTAGAGTGTCAAATGCCTTACTTTGCATTTTGTTAAATAATAAACATAAAGTATTAACATGTCTATTTTTGAAAGCATTCTTACCTTATAGCATTTTTCTACACCTGCGTAAAACTTTTGCACAGTATTTCTGCACAGAGTTTCATTAGTTGTTTGGGCAAGAAAGACCCATGCAACTAGATCACTAAGCTCCCCAAATAGAATGCCTAACCTGAAATAACATGAAATATTTTCTCATAACATTAGTAACCGAACATTAAATGTTTTACTATTTTAGAAACCTGACTCAACATTTTTTATTTTTCAAACATAAGACTTAATCTATTATGACAAGACTTGAACACTATGAATTATATATTAATTTGTGGTCAAGAATTACTTTTAATTCTTAATCGCATGTCATGTAAATTAATATTTAAAACAGTATCAGGGAAATTGATAATCTACTGTAAAATCTACTGTAAAATGTACATATTTGAAAAAATTTAGTAGATGGCTTTGAAATACTCATAATTAATTGATTAACCCCGGTGTGCGTGTATATATATATATATATATATATATATATATAACATTTTTAAGAATCATAATGATTTTGTACTGAGCCAAAAATGTTTTGAGCTCTTAGCTTAGAAGAACTTTTATGCTTATAATTACAGGTTTTCCAGACTGGTATATTAAAGTGAAGCTTGTACTATTTTTCAAAAGAGGGCATTTTTATAGTCAGCACCATTTATAATATAGCTTTGATTCTAATATTATTAGAAGGGTCATTGAAATTATTTGAAGGGAGAATTTAATTTACTTTTATTATGTTCCTATATGGAGACTAAAAACCTCATAGGACGAGCTTTATGCAAAAGCAAACAATAATATAGTTTGCTATACGGACACAATGTATACTATAGTGTTCTACATTAAAGCAACAGAACATAATAAAAACGTGACTAATACAAATACATGGAAATGGAGGGCAATGTAAATGTATCTTTCAATAAAGATCAAGGTACATAATGGATGTATTATGTGCAAAATCATCCAACTTCAAACAGCATCATTAAGGGTTTAAAATGAAGATGGCTTTTAATGTAAATATTTTGTTTTATGAAAGATAGAACACTTACATTGGTGAGATGTTTGAGAAGCCAAATAGAACGTGTAGCAAATTCTGGATATCAGTATGTATCAAGATTAGTGGTGGTTTTTTATTTCCTAGTAAAAAGAATTTTGCAAAAACATTTACTTTTACATTTTATGTCCTGCTCCTTTGTTTTTAACTTGTTGGATTCAAAAATAAATTAAATTTTAAAAACCTGGTCAATTTGATTGTTCCATGTCATTTCTATAGGTAGCAGTGTGCGGCGTGTTAAACTGTTATGGTAGGGATGTACCTGCCATATGTACACATACTAATTTATGCAATACATATTATGTGAGATTTGATGTCAGGAATGAGTTGTGCTGTACCGTGTTAATCCACTGTATAAATCCATTTCATTGATGCTTATATCCTTTGTGGCCTAATGGTATTGGACATCATTCCAAATTGTTATTAAATGGACGATGTCTACAGAGAATACCTACACTGTAGAATTATTTCAGTGTGCTAACAGATCATAATATTTTGTAATTTTACCATATACATGTATTCAATCAGCCTTTTCCATGCAATGTGAATCTTACGGCCATAAATTATATCTACTATAAAATTTAAATTAGAAAATGAACAGGTAACCCAACTGTATCATAACTGCATCAGAAACGACAGGGCTAAAACAACTCTCTGAATGTCTCCCTACTTGACACAGCTCATGTGTCTCGCATCCTCTTAATTTTCTCTTTTCTCTCTTCATCTGTATCTATGTAGACATGACCTCCTGGCAAACTTTTGCCAAAACTGGAGGATTGTGGAAAAGGACAGTACCAGAGGCTTTGCCATTTTGCCCTAAGGTAACCTTGTGTAAACTTTCACCAAAATGCCAGAGCTTCTGGTGGTCTGCTCTCTCCCCGATTAGATGATCATGGGAGAGGATGTTGCTGGAAGCTCCGCCATTGGGTGGAAGTTTGCTGGGAGGTTATTTCTGCGGAGATGGGACAAAGAAAGAAGAGACAAAATGCGAGACATGGAATATAGGGAGACTTTCAGCGTTCATGAGAGAGTGAATGAAAGTGAGAGTATGTGAGAGTAAATGTGGGTGTCAGACAATCGTTTTTGCGCCATTTGCATATGTCTGGAAACTTTTAAGACATTAAGGATCAAATTAATTAACAGGATGATGAAGTTACAAGATGAAAAGTACAAGCTCAGGAGTTTTACAGGAAATGCAGTAGTTACTTACAGTTGACTTTTAGTGTTGTAAAAGAGAATGCATGAAACAGAGTTTAAGATAATGAGGGTAATATGTAAAGCTAACCAAGTAAGTGAAGTATCACAAATGTGCATACCATATGGATCAGTTGGGTTTTATATGCTAACATAAACTAGAGGAAGTGGTAAAAGTGAACATTCATCCTGTTGGCTGATATGGTCATTGCCCTACCTTTGTCAGTTTGCACCAGCATTGCTCTTTAGAAGCACTGAGGGTCATTAATAGAGTGAAATTATATTACTCTCTTCTACAATTATTATTATTATGTAGCTGCATGGCATATGCTATGTAGAACATGTAATTGTTAATTCAGGGCTGAGCAATTATACCTTTATTGGCTGTGGTTGCTGCTAATCCTAACTAGATATTGAATAACTGTCTGGGGACACAATCTCCTGTAAGTGGTTGACTCCACAGAAAAAAATGACCACTAAGTAACACTATCACAACAAATCAAAGGTAACAATATTTTTTTTTTCTTGATTTTAAAGTATAACCATTTCACGCATAGATATGTGAGATGTTATTTTCGTACATGTAAAGGGGGAAGATGATCAAGGCAGAACTTGTTAAATAATAGATGACATTCTGTCTGCTTGGACACTCACTGAATTCTCCAGGAAGCCATCTGCCAGAGATCAGACAAACAGAGAATTATAACTGTCTGAGGGTCAGATATAAATTTACATCAAACGGGAAGCCAGCATTTAGGATAGAAATCATTTTATGCAGTCAATACATCTTTATTTGAAAAAGAAAGTATGGACAACAGAGAAATTCGGGTATTCAATAAAAAGTAACTACAAACTGACAAATGTACTTCTTTTCATCTATATATAATTTGTTTGCCAGTTAACGCGAGCTTAAATTTTTCCAGTTGAGCAAGTTCAGCAATAATTGGTTAATCAGCTGTACTATAGTGGGAGCGTTTGCGCGAGCGTTTGTGGCGGATTGTATAATGTTATATTTTTTCTTTGTTATTTACATTGGTTATTTGTTTGTTAATGCCTCTTATACCCTTCAATAAAGCTACAGCCAATTGTTAACCAATTTAAACTGTGTTTGTCATTTTTTATTAATTTTATTAAAGTTTAAGATATGTACATGTAATGGACAAAGGCCCAGCATCAGGCTTTACGACGGCAAACGGTGACATTGTTAAGATAATAACCCCACATTCTTTCCAACGGTAACATATACATTGCAAGAATCTCAGATAAACCAAGGAGTAAAGCGCTTTGTTCTCCAATGTAAGGAGAAGGAATATTATACCTCAATATATTACTGAGCATTTATAAGTTCCAGTTGGTATTTTAAATACCTGCATTCTCACTACTTTAATTCCACAACATTTATCTAAATGGTAAGTTGTTAAAATGTACGCATCTTTAATTCTTGGAGATAAATTTAGTCATTTTAAGCAATGACTTGTTGTGGGTTTTCATTTAGTCTGAAATCTTAAAGAGTCGTATTCAAATGATCTCCAAGACTGGCCTTTGATAACCTTGTTTAGTCAATTTCTTCCTTATATTAAATTGACTGTGAACTCCAGTTTTATAGAATGTAATTAAAATGAGATTGATGGAATGTAGAACCTCAGTGCTGTTCTTCCTAGGCCAATGTGCATGTATGAACATTCCATTGCTGTAGTCTGTATTCTTTATAGTTATTTGATCATTACTTGTTACAAGTTTAACCCTTTCAGTCATACACATTTTTAATTCCCTGCTATTACCGTATTTGAGACATAAACACACAAAAGAAAGCCCTGCACTCAAACTCCCATCATTCTTGGGCGGCAGCAACGGCTATAGTATTCATCAGCCCAAAATACATAGAACAAACACCGAAAAATAGTTACCTGCGCACTATGTATTTTGGGCTGATGAATACTATAGCCGTTGCTGCCGCCCAAGAGTGATGGGAGTTTGAGCGCAGGGCTTTCTTTTGTGTGTTTATGTCTCAATTTTGTATCTCACAGCCAGGTTGCTATTGCTGCCGCCCACCCCATGTGCTCCCTACTAAGGGCTAATAAATGTGTAGGGGTTTAGAGAATACCCCTCTTTGTCTCATTAGAGATTTTTACCTTCAGCTCACAGCAGCGAGGTGAATTGTTCAGTGTAGGACTCGTCTAAGAGGTTTGCCGTGACGTGGCAGACGAGCTTCCATTTTAATGGCCATTGGAGTGAAACTAAAAACCTCCATTTGTCTAAATAAGCACAGGTGTTTGGGATAGTGCGCAGGTAACTATTTTTCGGTGTTTGTTCTATGTATTTTGGGCTGATGAATACTATAGCCGTTGCTGCCGCCCAAGAATGATGGGAGTTTGAGCGCAGGGCTTTCTTTTGTGTGTTTATTTCTGATGGTGTCCAGACCAATTGCTGTGGGAACTGGCTGTCTTTTAATACAGACCTTATAGCACAAGCAACACTGAATTACTTGTGTTGAATCCCTACATTTACATGATTACTCTACCTACTTTGTTACACGTTCTACTGATGTAGGCAACAATGTATAATAATATTAATAATATTAATAATAATAATAAAGCTATGTAGGACCAATATTTTTGGCATGGGATGTTTGATTGATTTAGGAGATAAACAACATAGGGGACAATTCCTCAAAGTACCTCAGGCATTTATCCAAGCTGCTCTCCGGCTGCATAAAGAACTACTTCAGCAGAAAGGGGTTAGAAAATGCTACTACTATCTGAAGGGGAAAAAGCCATCATGTTTGATGAAAAACCACAATGATTGCAGCCCTCCACAGAACTCTATTATGTTCAGAGACATAATTAGACTTTTACCTCAGAATCTGCTATATATTGGATAGCAAGTTCTCCTTCCTATGCCATCCTATTTTTCTTGCTTTACTAACTGTTTGAAATATGTCTGTCCTATAACTGTCTGAAGCTGTTTAGCCTGAAGACACCTAAAAGGCCATCGTTTGCATATAATTTACTCTCTAGCTTTGACTCTATGATTGGTTATCATTAATGATTTTATTAAATTGTTTGTTTCAATGTATTTATTTATTCATTTTTCATTTATTTCTGTTGTTTTCCTTTTATGTAAATTTCCTGTGAATTAGTATGCTACACTGCCTATGGTGAACCAGTTTTCAATTTTAATTCACTTTTTACTGCTTAATCTTGCCAATTATGATAATGCCAGCCTTGCACATTTGTAATAATTCCCCTCTTCTACCATAATGATACATTATTTCTTATTATTTTATTACATGTTTTTTTTTATTCTGAACATATTTATCAAAAAAACACCTTGATCGCTGAGAAACTATAAAGTTCCCATTTATAGTGCTGGCCTTTTAATAAAAAAACCCAAAAAACTATTAGCAACTCACTATAGTTAGATAGCATTTATTTTTTTGCAGGCATACCGTAACATCTTGGGTATAATACGCATCTGTGTATAACAGGGGTTCTCAAACTGCGGCCCTCCAGCTGCTGCAGGACTACATCTCCCATAATGCTCCTTCAGCTAAGGGGCTGGCTGAGGAGTATGGGAGATGTAGTCCTGCAGCAGCTGGAGGGCCGCAGTTTGAGAACCCCTGGTGTATAATAAGCAGGTATAACGTTACACAAAATGTTGTAGGAAAAATTAAGTACTTGTGTATAATATGCACGTAAAACTCCAATTTCACAGGTTATTTCTACTACTTCAAATATATATACATATACAGTCATGTGAAAAAGAAAGTACACCCTCTTTGAATTCTATGGTTTATATATCAGGATATAATAACAATCATCTGTTTTATTCAACAAGAAATAAAGCCAAAATGGAGAAGCCGTGTGTGAAGTTCCATATGAATTAAGATGCTAAGTAGCAGACAGGTGGTGCTAATCAAATGCCCTTTGATTAATTGATCATCAGCAAGTTTGGCCACCTCTATAAAAGTCAAAGTTTTTGCAGTTTGCTTGTCTGAAGAATTCAGATATGTGGCAATATAATGAGAAAAGCCAATTTACAGAAGCAATTTAAACAAGAAAGTCCATCATTCTAAAGTGAGTAAGATTATGCAAAAGTTGAAAACCTTTAAGACATTTGACAATTTTCCCAGGAGTGGACATCCCAGCAAATTCACCCCACAGTCACAGAAATTGCACAAAAAACAAGAGTTACATCTCAGACTCTACAGGCCTTAGCATGTTAAATGGTAAAGTTCATGACAGTACAATTAGAAAAAGACTAAAGGGTTCTCTCTAAAAAGAACATGACAGCAAGGCTTAGGTTTGCAAAGTTGCATCTGAACAAACCACAAGCCTTCTGGAACAATTTATTTTGGATAGACAAGACCAAAGTGGAGATGTTTTGCCATAATGCACAGCACCACGTTGGACAAACACAGCACAAACACCTCATACCAACTGTCAAGCACTGTGGGGGAGGGGTGATGATTTGGGCTTGTTTTGCAGCCACAGGACCATGGAACCTCGTTGTCATTGAGTCAAACATATACTCCTCTGTATACCAAAGTATTCTAGAGTCTAAAATGAGACCATCTGTCTTACAGCAAAAGTTTGGCCAACATTGGGTTATGCAACAGGACAATGATGAAGGTGTTGCAATGGCCCAGTCAAAGTCCAGATCTCAACCTGAAATCGTATGGCAGGACCTTAAGAGCGCTGTGCATTAATGAATGCCAGCAAACCTCAATAAACTAAAGCAATGTTGTAAAGAAGAGTAGGCCAAAAGAAGTGCACACTTTTTAAAATAAATATTGACAAAGTTGTGTAATTTTTTTGTTTGGTATATTTTGTTTTCGACATTTATTATTGTATTGTTTCAATGTATTCTCCCTGGTTTCTGATCTTATTGGACACTCCTGTAATTAATGTTTTATTTAGGTAATTGGGTGCACTGTTCCAAGTTATTTACCTTGTTTGCTACAAAAGACAATGCATTTTTTTTATCTTGATCCATAAGATCTGCTTACATATAAGGCTGTAAACCTTAGGAACAGGTGGAGCTCAGATTAAGGGTGAACCAAGACTGGAAGTAGGTTGACATTGCCACATATCCGGCCCCACCATACAGGACACTGAATTTCCTCTAAAATTAGAAAAATAATTATCCCTCAGAGTAAAGAAGGAAATTGAGCTACAGCAGCAGAGGCAGAGCAGGCCAAGCACTGGCAGACAGTCACATCCAGCCACAAGATCAATATTATAAAAAATATGAATTGATTACCCAGAGTAAGGAAAGGCACAAGGGCAGGGAACAGGGCAGGGAACAGGACAGCCACCGGCAGACAGACACATCCACCCCCAAAACTGCCCCTCATATTCATTTCCAGCGTGAGAAAGGTCATTGACGCGCAGCGGCAGGGAACAGGGCAGGCCAGGCATTGGCAGACAGACATATCCGGACACAAGACTGACACCCCCATGTTAAAAAAATTAAAAATGACCACCCAGAAGTAGGCCACATGCAGTCCCTAGGAGCATGACTGAATTTCCCCAATATCATATATTATACATATTACGATGCCTGGCTTTGTAACATGTATATATCATATGATAAAAAGATAATAAAAAAAAATTAACTTATCCGCATATTAGAGGTTTGGCTGGTACTGTAAATGGGTAACAAACTACTCAGGAACAGGTTTTTAAAATTTAAACAACTGAAAGTAATAAAATAAATTATTATTAATGTATTAATTAACTTGCAGAAATGTATATGAGTAATGAGCATCAGTTTTAGCCTCTGCTCAGCTGTCACTGTCACTGTCTCACACTCCAACTCTTATCAGTCCATAACTGTGTAATAAATATAGGGCCAACACAAACTTCGTTTCGGAAACAACACATATATATATATGTATATGCGTCAAAAATAGGCAGAGTCACTTAGATGCAAACAAAGGTAAAACATTTAATACAAACAAAAATGAAAGAAGAATATAAAAAGTAGATATCAAAAATAATACAAAATAAGTCTTACAAAACCTTGGAGAGGAATTTAGTTGATGGCATCTGTCCTATGCATTCCTGAGGATGGAGGGGGGGTGTGTTGGGACGTGAAGAGTCCGTGGATGGCAAATACATCTCCCCTCTACCTCTCCTGCCATGCCTCTCCAATGCCTAACTTATATATGGTTTAGATAATGATGTCAGTCTATTGGTCTTCACCTAATTGGGTAAACATGCTCACTAAGGTCTTTACACGTCGAAACCCTATTTTAGGTGGTCACTGTAAGCATACTGTAATGCCCTTTTACAGTTACAATTATACCATGCATTAGCAAGTTACTATCCTATCTATAGAATGGCTGTTCAGGTCAGAGAAACCCTTTTCCCTATCATTGAAGCCTATTAATATATTATATGATGATTTGACCAATGGTTACATATCTTTGACTATTGTCTATACCAATAATTACATATGGTCCTTTTATATTATTGGGGTTAGAAGAGATGTTAAATGTGTTACAATCTTTTACAAACTGCTGCTACCGACAAGTTAAAATGGCGTCAGCACACTTATATAACTGATGCTTGTCCCTCCCCTTATAAATGCTGATTGGCCAGAGTGAAACAAAAGTAAGGAAAAACTCTTACAGGTTGTTGGAATCATCAATCACTGCCATAACCATCAATGAGACCACCTATCGTTTTTTTTGGCTACTTTTTTGGCTACTTTTGGCTACTTCTACCTATCATAACATGATATTGCTCAATATATAATCTTTTGGCTGTCTATTGTGGAATAATAACACTTTAGTCCATGTTTAGTTTGCTTTATTTTTGGTTAGTCATGTTAGTAATATAATTATTTATTTTTCTTTTGTACCAACGGCACAATGCTAGCCCCGTCCCTCCCCACCTCTTGCCACATTCCCCATCACAGATTTGGACACCTGTTGGGGGGAGTATATATATATATAAATATATATATATATATATATATATATATATATATAGTGAATATAAAAAATGACCAAGGACTTTACAGCAAGAATAATGGGAAAACTAGATTCTGCTGACAAATTCTATGTTTCTGTGAAATAAATAAATACTTCCCTTTAAGCAAAATCATTATATCAGTACTTCAAAGCGATCTTTTAAATCTTTAAAAATAACATTTTCGCTGGTGCAATACTGCTTCCTCCCTCGTTGCAGGTTGAGCATCTTTCACTGACTGTTTTTTTCTTTTCTCGTTGTGTCTATACCTATTTGCCCAATGCATCTTTTATATGCTTTAAGTCCTCCTGACATACCATTACAAACGCTGATGGAGGGAAGTCATCATTCCGAGCTGGAAATGTGCAAATATATTACAATGCAAATAAGAAATGATACATTTCACAATATTAATATAAGTGGATTATTTATAGACACGGTGCAGATTTCAAGAATAATAATTCAGGCCTTCTTGACAAAATCCATAAATCAATCAGTATCCACAGCATCAAAATAGTGAAGCAATGAAAATTGAAAAGAAAAAACAATGATTAAATTACTGTATTTTCATTCTATGGTGTTTTAATGCCACTAACCCTTTTTCCTTTATTCATATATGACATGTTCTATTCTTTCATAAATACTTAATAAAGTACAAAAACAAAAGCTGAATATGTCTATAGATATAGACAGGGAAGTAAAGTATAAAAGTACTGTGCCAGAGAGAAGCCAAGTGCATACACTGGTTGGAAACAATGGAGATAAGAGGGTTAAACACTGATTTAGATATTAGATCATTTATATAATGCATTATTATAAATATTCATGCATCGTAGAAGTGATATAGGATATTAAATTGTTTTGATTTGGGTTTTTTTATTCCCTGGCAAATGAGGCGTGACTGCGCTGAAACATCTAATGCCTCTGTGTTATTAGTAAAGGGGAGCTACTAATCCCATAAGAGAACCTTGTTCCTCCAGTGTAATCACTGTTTCCATTAGCCCCACACCTGATCATCATCTACTATGTCTATACTGTCTCCCCATAATGAGGTGCAACCATGGCAAGAATACTAGCCCTATGTAACACTACATAGACTGACATTGGTGCAATAGCTCTATCTTAACATTCTGAGTACAATAGAATAAAGTCAAACTAACTATAAAAATTAAGACGAAATATAACTAAAATAACTGGTGAAGATGAGGCTTGAATTCATTTATTAAACTAGACTGCTTTGAGAGTGGAGCAATAGCTAGCGAGTGATCATGTGACTATATTATTAACACCTACGATGCCTTCTTTGATGATGTGGGGTCATGGTGCACTGTCCTTTTATTTGCAACATGGACAATCATTCCTTAAGAAGTTTGGTCAGAGAGGTGTCGGTGTTTTTTTTGCAACATAGAAATTGACTTTCTACTTGTTTTACCATCACGGTATGGCCAAGTTTCCTATATGACATGTGGCTGTTATAAGGGAAACATCAGGCGTTTCGGACTGGGTGTTGTTTGGGTGGATTTTCGGATAAAGTTTTATTATAGTGATAATTTGTTACGATGGAATCAGATGAGGAACCCAGTATGCAGAGATTTGAATGAGGGTCACAAGTGGATTGGTACAAAGTTAAATGATTATTAGCAACCATGTTCTCATACTGGAGCAAATATTTTGTTTTGTTTAATATATATATATATATATATATATATATATATATATGTTACTTTGTTCTCAATTCTCCAATGTAGGTTGTTTTCGGATAACGAGACCAATGTAACAATTGTAATATTTAGATAATCTCTGGATTGCGTTATGGAGTGTCATGTTCATTGTACACCTCTCCACTCCCTCATCATAGTTGCTGTATTTATTTCTATATCTTGTGTGTACTTGTTCCACTGCTTTTTGTAACATAGCGAGATATTTATGAAACATTGTATTTTTTACATATGAATAAACAGAATTAATTACGTAAAAAAAAATAATGGTAAAAAAATAATGTTAGAGGGACTTATTCCTTATTTGGTTATGTTCTTTTAATTGTGGGGCCCTCTACAGTGGTAACCCAATGTCTGTCTCTTCATCTTAGCAAGAAAGCACGGGTGACCTCATTAGGTAAGCTACTGAATTTAGCATTCACCATAAATGATGCAGCAGGTTCTGTTTAGTATTGCTGCCCAGACCGAACACATTTCAGAAACTCTCAAGGTCAAACAGAGTTTCTTATTATTTAAACATGAGCTGTTAGAGATATTCAGGAAATAGACAATGTCATACGTTCTCCAGCTTCGTCCTATCTCTATATAAATATATATATATTTCTTACAAACCAATTCACAGAGGTGTGTTTATGACTTAAGGGTATTTATATATATATATATATTATATATTTATATATATATGTATCCTATGTATGCTACATATGACAACTCTTCAATTAATTTTATACTCATTCATTTGGGATATTAGGAAACACGTGAGGCAAAAGCTTCATCATTCCAGTAATTTTAGACCAGGGTCCCATTGCATGTGACTTTCTGATTGAGGTTCTCAGCCAAATAACATTCATTATTCCAAGAATACGTACCTTGGAATTGTTGGAGCATTTTGCACTCAAGGTGCCAAAAACACCTGTTCCTGTGTGTGCAATATTGTGTAGTAGGGGTTTCTCTACTTTGACAAAACACACTATTTGAGGTTGAGGTAGATCTAATGATACACAGATATGAGGAATGAGTAAAAAAAAAATACAACTAGGTCGGAGAATAGGTTCAATCACAATGTTATGGGATGTAGCTCTCCTTCCAATAAGTGTTGCCATTCCTACAATGCACGTTTTGTACCAGATGAAAGGGATTCCCAGAATGAAAGGAAACAGGTGAGCTGACCAAATTAAAAGTCAGGGTTTCACTATGTAAAGATCCACTTTATTGGAGAGTAGTGAAACAGATTTTTTAATCACAACATCAGAACTTAATGGACTACCATCCACAGCTTGAACATCAGAGGCTTGGATTTCAAAGGTGTGGAAATAGGAAATTAGAGAGCTATCCATATAACACCTGCTGGCTTCAGAGTCCTGTATTGCTAGAAGGGACTTGGGTTGGTCTGTTGACTGTAATAGAAGAGGAGTTGTAAGCAGGTAACTCCTTTACCTCATTTACCTCTACATTTATCATGTCTAGTAGGGCAGAATCAATGGAAATGTCAAGGCATACCACAGTCCATTCATAAGTTCTGAGGCCTGCAACGAGAAATGTGCAAGCATTTGCAGGATACATTGTATGCTTCTCCGACTAGGTGGGGCGCATGCACATGTTAAGGCACATTATGTAACTCTGCATTGTGTTCTATGTCCCACCTAAAGACTATCATAAACTGCTTAAGACACAATGTTATAAGCCATGGCTCCATACTTAACACAAAGATCAGCAGCAGTGTAGCGAGATCTCTATACCGTCATCAACAAAAACAGAATAACAGAACTCTTAGTTCTTAGTTGTATTTCACAGTTTGTGCAGAGTGGAGTGAAATAAGTTGTTTATCTTTGTTCACAGAAATAATGTCAATTCTGATCCATCTTCCATTAATGTGATTAGTAAATGAAATATCAGTAAATAATACTGGTGGTTTACTTGAGCCATGATTAAAGCTAACCTTTAACAATGGTGAAAATAATAATGAATTCTATTTCTGTTTTGAGAATGTGTTTATCAAGAATGTACTTTCCTTCCCCCTAAACCATGTGATTATATTCCTCTCTATAATTTCATTAAACCTTGCATTTCAACCGCTCTTTAAAAAAAATATATTTTATATTGAAATCTGGTTGCCGACTATCATTATGTGTGCTTTTTATCCACACGGGACCCTTATTTCTCACAGTGTGTTATGCGCTATAAATATTTTTGTACACAATTAAGCATTGCATTTAGCTGCCTAATCCGCCTCCTTTTGAGCCTTTCATAGTGTTAACATTTGGCTAGCAAAATCCATAAAGTGGACGCCTAACAAGCTAAACAGAAGAGCAAAATTCTAAATAAAAAGTAGATACTGGTGGGTAAAAACCGTCCATCAATGCCATTGAGAATGTAATAAATGATCTTTTCTCATGTCGGTTGCCCCTCCAGAACATCTCCTAAAGGAGCAGTTTCATGCTGTCTAGATGTTAATGAGAAGCCAGATGGTCTCTTGTTTGCTTAACACGGCACATATTTTTTAACTGTAAGTCTTGCGTGAAACCAGCAGGAGCGGTTTCATGATTAAACTGAAAGCCGTCAAGGACCAGTTATAGAAGAGAACATGAAAAGGTACCTCTGTGCTTCAGAGGAGCACCATTTATGCTCCGTGCTGATGAGACTTTATTTCAAAGATTTATGAGTATAATGGATGTGTATACATATGCCAAGAGTATTATTTATCTACGAATGGCTTATCACTGCAGGCTCCCAATCTAAAATATGAAGCAAGAGATATTGGGTTGTATTTTATAATTGGAAAGAAGTCTCTAACACTCTGAGATTTGCTTTAGATTTTTTTTTTCTTTTGAAATCATGTTTGGGGCTGTTTGAAGAGACACTAGCATCAACAGCAACAATAACAATAATAATCAAGTCTCACTGTGCAAATAACAGACTGGTACTAAGGACAATATTAGCAAATATTGGGTAATATATATATATATATTTACAGTTAATACGTATCAAGCCAATATAATACATAACAGCGCTAAAATAAGCATAACACACTGTTACGTTCATCAAGTTTTGTGTATACTCACTAAGATGTTGAGTGGTCTAGGTAAACTCAGCTGATCAGACTCTATTAAGGTTAACACTTGCAAAACAAGTTCTTTCTGAGGGCCAACGAGTTTATATTTTATGATTTGCAAACAAGAGCATGCAAGTTTAACATTAACTCGTGTGTCATTGCCATAAACCCACAAGATAACCTATTAAATAGTTTTAATAAACAATTAAATAAGTTATATAAAAAAAGCTAAAAAAGAAAAACAATCTTTTAAATAACCCTGGGGTACATACTCCTTTATATCGCTCCCCTTTCGGTGACAAAAACCCTAAGGTAGGCACGGACCAAAAGCTGCGCTTCCCCTTACACCCATTCCATTCCCTGTGGGATAGGAGTGATCTTTGCTTCGTTGTCCCCACCATTGGTGTGAGGGAAGTGTAAAAATTTTATTTAAAAAAAGCCTTTGGAGCCGGACTGGCCTACCGGAAACCGGGAGATTTCCCGGTTGGCTGCCCGGTCCAGGTTTCTACTTCCCCTGCATGGAAAAATAGAGTTTCATCACACAGCGCACGGGTGTCAGATAGACAGATAGACATCAACGGTGTGCCGTGAGCGGTTCTCTGAAGCTGCACCTTCCTCTGGCCTATATAAGTCGCAGTCTGCTAGGTTCCTTTGCCCTCGAGTTTTGCTCTGGCTACCAAGGGCATTTTTCTGTGTTCCTGATTGTACTGTGTATGAGCTGGCTTCGTGTGACTACCCTGCTGGCTCCTGATTCCTGGATATTGTATCCTGACACCGCCGATCTCCGTATTCCTGACCCCGGCTTGTCTGATGACCCGTCTTGGTTCCTGAGCCTGGCTTGTCTGTGGGCAGTTTAAGGGGCAGAGGTGGCACAGGCAGGCAGTTTTAGGGACATAGGTGGAACTGGTGTACAGTCTGAGGGGCAGAGATGTTATAATTAATGTATAAATGTCAAGTGGGTTGTTGACCTACATTGAGTTTGTAAGTAAAATAGGTTATTATATTTAACACAAGGAAGTAGGTAGGTTTGTGCCTCCTACACAAGGTAATGTTTTAATGGACATGGTTGACACAGTGGGTTGGGACATACACGGGAGAAACATCTTTCAACATGACTTTTCTCTTTAAACAAAAAAGATAAGCTGTATTCGCCAATGGCCAAAGTGATTCATTTTACTCTTGCTAACGAATGCTCTTTGGAAACTGCTTTGGGTATCCATATAATGACTTATACCCACATTTGCCGGCGGATACATGCAAGCTTCCATGTTATCAAACCGTTACATTAAATTTCATGGGTTGTCACATATTGAAATGAAGCAATGTTTGTGTTTTCCGATAAGGATGAATGAGCAGGGTGAGGAGGCATCGAAGCATTTAGAAAATGTTGTAGCAAAATAGCTGATCAGAATAGTTCAAGGTCACATTGGAAACTGTAAAGGCACAAACATTTCTGCTAGTAGTTTACACTGTGTTAAACCTTTTAAAATTTTGAATGGCTTTACTGAAAACCTCGATAGTACATATAGAAATGTAACATAGGAATTTAAGGTGCTCATTGTAGCATTAGTGTGCTAAATGTAATATTTCTGTTACCTAAAATGAGCATTAGAAACATCAGTCTTTTTGAACATACAGTATACAATATAAATGTAAGTTAAGTATAGCCTCTCTACATGTTAGTGGCCTTCTTAAAGTAATAATTGTTTTAGTGCTCATTTGGCCAATATTAGCTTTGCTGATTCTTCACTGGCAAAACAGTTTTTAGCGGTGGAATTGAAGGACAACACGTTTAAACTATCCATTTGGCTACGAATAAAATGGTTTACTGTATGCAGCTTAACGAGACACCGTACTAAATTGTATGTATTTTAAGTGAAAACATAGGATTATGGATGTACTGCTTTATAATGTTTCGATGATCATTTTTACACCTTCATTTTCCCCATTATCCTTTCTGTAGCAGAGTTGCTGTGACTAGATAAATATGACTTTCCCTTCATCGTCTAGATGTTTTCTCAGTTAGGAGATGTGTAAATGAGCAAAGTGCCGTGGGAGCACACAGGCGAAGGCTGCAGCTGCCATATAGTGCCAGGAGATATCTGCCAAGACACCGTACCTGCCCCCCTCCCCCACGTATTATCTCCTTTTCTCTCCCCCTTCTCAAATCTGAAGCCTAAAATTATTCCTAACACAGACACAAACCGTAATCATTATCTCATACTTGCCCGTTACCAACACGCTGTTACAAAAAAATATTGAATGACAACCTATATTTCCAAACTGTGATACTGGGTTTTTTTACCTCCCTTGACCAGCAATAGTGCCAAACAGGTCTTCTAACTAATTTTACATATTTTTCTTTTAGCATTAAATTAATTGCAGCATCAAGTCATTTAGTACAGAAGATGAGAAGTGTTTTCTCCTCAAATTGCTATTGGTCAGATGCTCCCCATAAGATGTAAAGCCTTCTTTAATTGATTGCTATAAGAGATTTAAAATATGTAATACATATGTGTGTGTCTCTATCTATCTATCTATCTGTCTATCTCTCTCTCTATATATATGGATACCTGGGAACTCTCCGTGTTTATAAATTCCTAATTTCACCCCAATGCATGCATGTATGTAACAGTGAATGTGCATGTGTTAGCATGAGTGTGCATGAAGTTGCTTACTTGGGAGGGTGGGGTGCGGTCCGTACCGGGTGCGATCAGGGAAGTGTCACACAGGCACAGACCTCAAGCACGTAACACTTGCCCATCCCTTAAAAGCCACTAGGTTCAGGTAATACCCAAAGCTAGCGGCTAGTGAAAACTTGGAACACTTGTGTGTGTGTTAATGCATGTATTAGCATGAGTGTGTGCGTGTAAGTGCGTGTGTTTGCATAAGTATATGTGTAAATGTGTGCTAGCATGAGTGTTATGTGTAAGTGTGGATGTTAGCGAGTGTGTGCATGAGCGTATAAATGTGTAAATGTGTGTTAGAGTGTTTGAGTGTGTGCTAGTTTGCTCATGTAGAGTAAGTGTGAATGTATGTGTGAGAATGCACTGACCAGCTGTTTGGGCGCAAAGCTGGCACTCTCAAGCTGTTTGGAAGCAAAGCTAGTACTGTGGAACATGTTGCTTGGTAATGTGGGGAGGCAGGGCACTTTTGCACTGGGACTCTGTGGTTTCTAGCTAAGCCTCTGATGTCCAGGCTCGAGATGATGACTTTGTGTTGCAGACTTGCAGGTCTGTGTGCGTCCGCTGCGAAGCACTGAGTTCCGTCTGTCTGGCAAGTTTTTGGCCAGCACTCAGCTTTTCCTTCAAGTTCACTGCTAGCTAGCTGGACTCTGGAGTGTGTCATTCTGTGTCCCCTAGTGAAAACACCCCACTAGATCACCAGGGAACAAATAAGCAAGTCCTGGGAGTGCACAAAGGGATGAGAAATGCTGGGATAGCCTAGGAAATCTATTATTTGAAAACATAGAATTTTTTGTGGGTGTTTTTACATTTTAAAGTGTGGGGGTGCCAAATATAGGATCCTAGCTGTGTGCCAAACACTATAGGTACACCCATGCTCTGTATAGGGAATTAATCCCTCATACATACTAAACCTTTATTATTATTTTGTAGAAAGCAAAACCGCAGCTTTTACTGTTGTAGCTCTACATATGTGGACAGCGTAAGTACCAGATGACTTATCGACACTGTTACTGCTCGTCTCTCCCAGCCATTATGTTTGATAAAGATGCTTATAAGCAGCTATATCAGTACATAAAAAGACAACAGGGCTTGTTTTTCTCCGGTGTTCGGGTCACTCCAAGCCCCTGGCTTTAATAGTATGTTATTGTTATTTCTCTTTATCAGTGTAAAAACTCAGAGGATTTGCTGTTCTTCTGTGATTTCCCATCATCCAGATCAAATGATGCCCCGAGAGATATGTAATGAAAAATACATATGCTACCAACATATTGCAAATTATTCTGGAGATTTGTCAAAGAATAAAAAGGTTTAGGGAATGTGTATAACTTTAATATACTTTCAGTACAAAGGAATTGCATCATGGAATAATGTAATAGAACATAGCAAAAGCTCATTATCAATAGTGCTGCAGAATATGGTGGCGCTATCAAAAAAACAATACATAATAGTAACGATGTAAAGACATGAGTTTGGATAGAAAAGCCCGCTTTTGCAACTTTTTCTTCTTTTTAGCTTGAAAATTACACTTTATATGAAAGTACATGTTTATTTAGTATTGCATTTCCCTAAAAGGCATTCTTGCCCAAAGTTGATTTTAGCACTTCCCAATCATGTCATGATTCAGTCATGATTCACATTTGTTCTGCGTGTTCTTTAGGTTATTTGGAATGCATATTATATATATATATATATGTGGGTATGTGAATTTGTCACAATTTAAGTGAAGCCGGCTTAAGGTCTTCAATATTCTTCATAACAATGCAAAAAAAGAAATCACAAAAACTAAATTTTGTTTATCACAAAGAAAAAAGATCCAATTATGTGTAGAATTCAGACCAAATAACTTTAATTCTGATTTAACTCCTCTAAGTAGGTCTTGTATACAAGACCCGCAGCTTTTTTATTTTGTTTTTGTTAAAGTTTTGAAAACAGAAAATCAGTCTTTCATCTGCACATTTTCCCTTTTTGGGAAAAATATCGAGGCTTTCCTTCTAAATCAATATTAGAAGACGGGTGAAAAGCTTAGTTAGATGGGAGTTTGCATAGGTTATCTTGCAGCATCTGCTACTACACAACGCGCAGACTGTTTGCAGTTCAGAGAAATAAGTACAGAGAGCTCAGTATCATGTTTTAATTGGTGACTGGCACGTTGGATTGGCACCACATCCACTATAAATGAAAGGCAAAAATTTATATCCGCATTTCAATGCAACGGGCCAGGTTTATCTAGAAACACATATTCCTTTACCACAACCAAAATGTTGTTGACATACACAGTGACCTACTTTGCATATGTGTATTTGACACTGCCGTTGGCAAGATGTTGTGGTTTGTTTTTCAGAATATAACATCACATACAGCAGATGTGTTTATTCTTCGTTGTAGCACATGGCCTTGGATGGTGGCTACAAGATTGTCTTGGCTGTTTGATATAAGCGTATGGAAGGGTTCTCCTCTTCTCAGTTGGCAAAATAGTGACAAATGGGTCTTTTTATGCTCCGATGTTGCATCAAAGAGAAATGTTCATTCCTCTTTATTTTCCAAAAAACACAGAGAAGATCACTGGTTTCTTCTCACATGGAAAGAAACAGATGTGGTTTATCTGTCAGATTATAGTATGTGGTTGACATTGAGATGAAAGTTACCAATAGCCAAGCAAAAAGCATCACACAATAATAACCAACAAGATTTAACATTATGGAAAGGTTCATCAAACTGTCTGATGTCTTAACCTAATTAGTATGGCCATGATAACACTTTAACCTTTGAAATCAACAGCTTAATCCCTCTAAATTCCTATGACCCGACTAACTGGATTTACCCACTCTTAAGAAGTGCTATCGCAATTTAATTTAAAGCAGTTGCATTTTTCATTTGTAAAAAACCCTCCCCATTTTTTGGTATCAATTTCCCGAAAGGGCTTCGTGATGGACATAATGAAAGCTCTATTTGCAGGTGCTCCGAAACCTATTAAGAAACACTAAATGATAATAGTTATACGAGATGGTAAAGTATGAAGCAATTTGCTGAAAAATGCAGATGTAGTTACAGTGCTTTATTAAAACAGAGAGATTATAATAGAGATTATAATAGTTGTGTATTAAATGAATCCCAAAAACTATGAACCTCAGGGCTAACCTGAAAACCAGTTCATTCCACTGTACAATATCCAGCTTTTTCCTAAGAAAGGTTATATGTCCTCTATACAGGTAATTGAGCTCCTGTTGATGCTTGAGAACAAAAACCTACACCCTGTTAAAAATAAAGGATATTATGACAAAACGTTGAGTCAAGTCAAGATTATCAAAGTTATTGAAGAACACATTGCTGTGTGTTACTTACCCAAAAAAACTATTTACTTAACTATGCTCACTCCCTCCTCTTCCTGTAAACCCCTTATCAAAAAAACAAAGGCCAGAGAAGTATTTTGATGGTGATGACCACAGTTTTTTAAGTACAATAACCACATTGTGAAACAAAGGAACAGTGAGTGGTCGATAACCATAACCTTCCAGTAACTGCTCTGGCTACGGAAAACAGCCCTGCCTGTAGGTTAAAAAATATTGTAACGCCAGACAGGTCCAGAAACAGCCTAGCCCCCTAGCCACAAGCCACCAGCTCAGAGGGCCTGTTTAGACTTACTTGTGAGGCGTGAGCTGCCCGGAACAGAGACAGTTAATAAAGGTGGAAACCCGGTATGCAGGTAACAACTTGGAGCACACCATGAAAAATAGGAACGTCGGGAATAGCCAGGGCCTGGTACACGAGAAGGCACGTCAGGAATGGCCGGGGCCTGGTACACGAGAAGGCACGTCAGGAAAAGCCGGGGTCTGGTACACGAAATAGCAGCAAGGGATAACAGGAATACAAGGTATAGGGCACAATAACTGAGCACTGAATGAGTTTCAGTGCTCAGTTTTTAAACTTCCCGCCAGTGATCGCCACGCCCATAGACGTGACGTCACTCGTGCGTGTTTCCCCGCCGGCTGCGACGGGGAACACAAAGTTTTGTGAGGGTGCGCGCGCGCGCTTAGGAACCACCACGCGGCCGGCTGAGGAGGACGGAATAGCCGCGGCGCGGGACCGTTTACCCGGAGCGGTTAAGTAATGCCGGCGAGGACTCCGCCGTGGGTTCTGACAGTCCCCCCCCCCAAGGAGAGGCCTCTGGACTCCCGGAGGACCTGGGCGACTAGGATGGTGATGATGAAAAGAGGACACAAGACGAGGAGCATGGACCTCACAGGCAAACTCCCAAGAGTCTTCCTCAGGGCCATAACCTTTCCAGTGGATGAGATATTGTAAACGTCTCCGAAAAAGACGGGAATCCAAAATGTCCTTGACCTCGTACTCTGTGTCATTGTTGACAAGGATAGGAGGAGGAGGAGCAGAACAACGACTAGGGTAGGGGTTAGCTGTCCACGGTTTGACCAAAGAGACATGAAATACTGGATGAACGACCATGGAAGCAGGTAATTTCAATTCCAGAGCAGACGAGGAAATGACACGGACGACAGGAAAAGGCCCGATAAATTTAGGCCCTAATTTTTTTGTAGGGCACATGAGCTTGAGATGACGAGTAGAGAGCCACACTTTATCACCAGGCCCATAGGAAGGAGCAACACGACGATGACGGTCGGCAAACAATTTGTAACGGAGTTGGGCCCCACGTAAGGTATTGCGTAAGAGCAGGTAGGTTTTGGTAAGATTCTTGACATGGTCGGTGACTGATGGGACGGAACTGGGAAGTGGAGATCCAGGCAACATCGATGGGTGAAATCCGTAGGTAGCATAGAAAGGTGACATCTGAATAGAACGGTGAAAATGGTTATTATAGGCGAATTCCGCCAAAGGTAGATAATGACTCCAGTCGTCTTGTAGGTATGTGGTATAGCAACGAAGATATTGTTCTAGTGTCTGATTAGTTCGTTCTGTCTGACCATTACTTTGTGGATGGAAGGCTGTCGACAGGGAACGTTGGATGCGTAATTGCTTGCAGAAAGCTTTCCAGAAATGTGAAGTGAACTGGGATCCATGGTCAGAAACAATATCTTCTGGTAACCCATGGAGTCGAAAAATGTCTTTAACAAAGGAATGTGCAGTCTCCGTAGCTGAGGGGAGATGATCAAAAGGAAGGAAATTAACCATTTTAGTAAATCGATCTATTATGACTAACAGAGTGGTAAAACTATTAGATGGTGGGAGGTCTGTAATAAAGTCCATAGAGATACAGGACCACGGTCTAGTTGGGACCGGTAAGGGTTGTAACAGACCTGCGGGTTTATGATGCGATTCCTTGGATCGTGCACACGTAGAGCAGGAGGATATGAAGTTTTTGACCCCTTCTGTCATATTAGGCCACCAAAAAGAACGTTGAATTAATTCCAGTGTTTGCTTCACCCCTCCGTGTCCAGCAAGGGGCAAGTCATGACAAGCTTGCATAACCTGGATACGATTTTCCGGAGGAAGAAATGTACAATCTCGATACGAATTTGTAATCCTGGAACATTAGGAGGATTCATCCGACCAGTAGAATTCCGGATAGAGTCCCATAGTGTATGTGTCACTGCAATGAAGTGTTGGGATGATAACACTGTCGTGATCCACCCCAGGTGCAGAGGAGTTCTCGTAGATCCCGGAGACATGGTATCCGCTTTAGTATTGCGCGATCCCGGACGGTAAGTAATATGGAGTTGAAATCTTGTAAAAAATAGAGCCCATCTTGCCAACCTGGGTTGAAGTATTTTGGCGGTACGTAAATATTCCAAATTTTTGTGATCAGTATATACCGTAATGGGGTACAAAGCCTCCTCGAGTAAATGTCTCTACTCCTCTAAGGCCAACTTTATCGCTAGTAATTCGCGTTCTCCGATACAATAATTCCTTTCTGCGGGGGATAGAGTCTGTGAAAAATAGGCAACCGGATGTAGGTGACCATCAGAATCTTGTCTTTGTGAAAGAAAAGCACCCACAGCTGTGTCAGAAGCATCGACCTCGAGGATGTAAGGTTTGTGGGGAACAGATAATTTGATGGGTGCAGAAATAAATTTATTCTTTAAAAATTCAAAACGCCTTCTGTGCAGCTGTGGACCAACAAAATTTATTTTTAGTTGAAGTAAGGGCAGTGATAGGACGTATGTGCTTAGAAAAATCACAAATAAATTTTCTATAGTAATTAGCGAATCCCACGAATCTTTGTACCCCTTTACGATCAGTGGGTGGAGGCCAAAGGAGGATAGTGGAGATCTTACGAGGGTCCATCTGTATACTGGTGGGAGAAAGTATGTATCCCAGGAACTCGACAGTCTGAACTTCAAAGACACATTTTTCCAATTGAGCATATAATCCATTGGAACGTAGTCTGGATAACACTTGGCACACGTGGTCTCGATGAGCCTCCAAAGAGGAAGAGAAAATTAAGATGTCATCTAGGTAGACAATTACAAAACGATCCAGGAAGTCATGAAAAATGTCATTGATAAAATGTTGAAAGGTGGCGGGAGCATTACATAACCCGAAAGGCATTACTAAGTACTCAAAGTGACCGTAACGCCATCTAAAAGCTGTCTTCCATTCATCCCCTTTTCTTACTAAGTTATAAGCACCACGTAAATCGATTTTCGTGAATATGGTGGCTGAACGTACATGTTCCAATAATTCCGATATGAGTGGTAGGGGGTATCTGTTCTTAATAGTCACATTATTCAGTTCACGATAATCAATACAGGGGCAAAGACCCCCATCCTTTTTGTTGACAAAAATATATTCCGGCCCCTGCTGGAGAAGTAGAAGGGCAGATAAACCCTTTAGAGAGGTTTTCATCGATGTATTCCTTAAGTGTAGCCAATTCAGGTTCAGCCAGGGGGTATATCCTACCGAAAGGAATTGCAGAACCAGGGAGTAAGTCAATAGGACAGTCATATGGACGAGAAGGAGGAAGTCTATCTGCGCTTCTTTTTTCAAACACGTCTTTGAACCTCCTGTAAGGTATCGGAATATTGTCAGAAATGGAAGCGTCTTGAGCGAGACCAAGTAAAACAGTCTTTAGACTGGTCTGAGTACAGTGCACTGAAGAAAATTTAAAAACACCGGTCTCCCAGTTGATGATGGGATTGTGGATCCTCAACCAGGGGAGTCCGAGAATGATAGGAGATATAGGAGAGGGAACTACGTCGAATCGTAGGCTTTCAACATGGCTGGTTTCCAGGCCCGGACTGGCCATCGGGCACACCGGGCGTTCGCCCGGTGGGCCGGGCCACGGCAGGGCCGCATTGACTTAGGGGCTGTCAAAAACATCGGGGTTTTTTTAACTTTATTTAACATCCTCCATGTTAAATAAAGTTTTTTTTAACTTTATTTAACATGGAGGATGTTAAATAAAGTTGAAAAAAACCCCCGATGTTTTAATTTAAACCCTGTGCGGCCGCAAACCCCTAAGGCCGGCCCTGGTGGGGGCTTCCCGGCCCTTTAGAGCAGGACCGGCCTTTGGGGTGTGCGACCGCACAGGGCGTCACACTCTAGGGGGCGGGGGGCGGTCCGCACCGGGTGCCGCTCATCAGTGGGTGCCAACTTGCGGCACCCGGCACCCCTCCAGAGACGGACAGTAATGTCCGCCGCTGGAGGAGCAGGCTCGCAAGGGAGCGGTATCGGAGGTCTTTAACAGACCTCCGGTTCCCTTGAGTGATTTTAAGCCGGGTTCAACTCGGCTTAAAATCACTCAAGGGAGCCGGAGGTCTGCTAAAGACCTCCGATACCGCTCCCTTGTGATCCGCGCGGCAACAGCTGCTGTGCGCCGGGGTTTGTTGTTAGATCCCGGCGCACAACACTGAAGCCGCGCCCACCGCTGTCCGTGCCCTCTGAACCGGAAGAAGACAGAGAAGACAGAAGAACTGAAGAAGAGGAGCGAAGAGGAGGAAAAGTAGCTGTAAGGAGAAAAGAGGAAAGGTAGGAAAATATTCAGTGAGAGTGGATTAGTATATATGTGTGGATTGGTATATATGTGTGGATTGGTATATATGTGTGGATTGGTATATATGTGTGGATTGGTATATACGTGTGGATTGGTATATACGTGTGGATTGGTATATACGTGTGGATTGGTATATACGTGTGGATTGGTATATATGTGTGGATTGGTATGTGTGTGAGAGTGATGGGTGTTATGCTGTACCATTTCCAATGTCTTTTTCATGATCTAATTATGCTCTAAAAGTACATCATAACTCCCATCACTCTATACTGTTCCATACAGTGGCAGAGCTGGGAGGCAGAGACCTTGCACCCTCACCGCAGGACTCCTGAAAGGTAAGTGAACTTCAAAGAGGGAGAGGGTAGATAGGAGGGGGTAGATAGGGAGAAGGGCGTGAGACGGGGGAAAGGGGGTAGATAGGGGAGAAGGGAGTGAGAAGGGGTAGATGGGGCAGAAGGGAGTGAGAAGGGGTAGATAGGGCAATCATACTCCTATCATGCCAAGTCTGCGAGTACATCCTGGAATCTGGGTATGCCTGGGCATGATAGGAATGTGATTGCTGTTAACAATCATATATATATACATATAATATTGTTTTTTAATTGTTTTGTCCTATTTTGGTGTGTTAATTACTTAAAATAAAAGGTTTTTTTTTATGGTGTGGGGAGGTCATATTCGGTTTCGGACAGGTAAATGCTGCATTTTCGGTTTCAGTCCAGAATTCGTTTCGGTGCATCCCTACTACTAAGCCAGACAATGAAGTGGTAGGCCTACACCACAACAATGTTTGGCGTAGTATATAGTGATTGGGGTTATGCTGCACTATTGTCAATGTCTGGCTCAATGTATAGTGATAGGGATTACGCTGTACCACTGTCAATGTGTGCCTCAGTATATAGTGATAGGTGTTATGCTGTACCACCGTCATTGTCTGCCTCAGTATATAGTGGTAGGTGTTATGCTGTACCACCGTCAATTTCTGCCTCAGTATATAGTGATAAGTATTATGCTGTACCACCGTCAATGTCTGCCTCAGTATATAATGATAACAGTGAGAAGAGGCAGAGATGGTAGATAGTGATACAGGGGGATAGATAGTGAGAAAGGGGAGTTTTGTTACAAGTTTTTATTCCTTTCTTTTTTTGGGATGGGGGGGCACCAGAGGAGTAGTCCGCACAGGGCGCCAGAACACCTAAGGCCGGCTCTGCCTTAGAGTGGCGGACCCGGTTGCAGTTGCGGCGGGCTTAAGGGGCTCTGCCTTAATGTGGCCATATAGGCCCAGTCAGTCCGGTCCTGACTGGGCCTATTTTAAGGTAGGAGCCTGGAGCTGCAGCTCCATCAGCCCCTAAGTCAATCCTGCCCTGCCACAGGCGCGGTCGCAGTTGCTGCTTGCTCTGGCAACAAGGTAAATAGGGTGAGGGAAGGGGCTGCAGTGAGAAGGGGCAGAGGGGGGTTAGGTAGTGAGAAAGGGGGAGAGGGGATAGATAGAGGCGGTACATATTGAGAAGTGGGGAAGGGGGTTACATAGTGAAAATGGGGAACATAGTGAGAAGGGGCAGATAAGATGATGAGAGGGGGTAGTGTGAATGCGTATGAGAATGAATGAATAAATGTGTGGATGAATTGTGTGAATGCGTATGACAATTAATGAATTCATGTGTGGATGAATTGCTTGAATGATTTGTGAGTGCATTAATGAATGTGTTAATGATTTGTGTGAATGATTAAATGCAAAGATGGTACATGAAGGCTGGGCTTTAACAATAAATAAATAAATAAATATGGGCTGCTCAGGCTTAAATGCCCGGGCCTATTTTTTGTCCCAGTCCGGGCCTGCTGGTTTCTATTCTGATTGTGAGGGTAGTAGTCTCTGTGCGGATAGGACCAGATTTCAGGGGACTGCCGTCTACCAGCTGTATAGCAACCGGATGTTTCTTGAGATGGGTAGAGATGAGTAGTGATTTGACGAGGTCAGAATCCATAAAATTGCCACTGGCTCCGGAGTCCACCATAGCTCGTAGGGGTATAGAGCTCTTATTCCACTGTAATGATACAGAAAGCGAGAGATGAGATGAAGAACAAGGTGCTCTCCCAATATGAGTGTATAAATGACCAACAGTCTCCTTACCCTTAGAATACGGGGCCTGGGTACGACAGTCCTTGAACTGATGACCTACACGGCCACAGTACATGCAGAGTGCCAGTGTTCTGCGTCGCTGTTTTTCAGCAGGTGACAGGGGTCCACGAACAATACCTATTTGCATAGGTTCTTCCGTTGACTCTACTGGCTGCACTGGAACTGCGGTTTGAGCACAAGGCCAGACTGAAGGGGAAACAAGACGTTCCTGTCTCCTCTCTCTCTCTCAGACGACGATCAATTTGGGTGACTAATCTGATGAAGTCTTCCAGAGCAGGAGGAATGTTGGTACGAGCCAGTTCATCCTTGATGGCATCAGAGAGTCCCCAGCGAAATTGGTTATGAAGCGCAGCGTCGTTCTAAGTTGATTCTAGAGCAACGCGGCGGAACTCAGTAATGTATTCTTCTACAGGCCTACGGCCTTGCTTAAGGGTGCATAGGATAGAGGCAGCTGAAGAAACACAGTATGGGTCCTCATAAAGAGCATCGAGTGCCTGACGAAACGGGGACCAGGAATCCAAGAGAGGGCTGTGACTATGTAACAAATGATGTGCCCATAGTTGAGGTTCGTCCGATAGTAGCGAAATTACAGTATGGACCTTGACATAGTCTGAGGAATAAATCCGTGGTTTGAGATTAAATAAAATCTGGCAAGTGGTGATGAATGTACGGTACTTCTTACGCTCTCCAGAAAAACCTTTCAGGGAGAGTAACTTGAGGCTCCAGAGCAGAGGCCCCTTCCATAGCAGGTTCAGGGGCAGCAGCCGCTTGGTCAGAAGGAGCGTTCTGTTGCATTTGAAGGTGGTGAACTTGTTGCCTTAGTTGATTCTGGCTAGCATGCATCTCCTGCATAGATTGGTTCATCACCGCCATCTGTTGAGTCAGAGCCATGATGGCTTCAGATAAGCCTGCGGGTTCCATAATGTGGCTCAGTTATTAAGTGAGGCGTGAGCTGCCCGGAACAGAGACAGTTAATAAAGGTGGAAACCCGGTATGCAGGTAACAACTTGGAGCACACCATGAAAAATAGGAACGTCGGGAATAGCCGGGGCCTGGTACACGAGAAGGCACATCAGGAATAGCCGGGGTCTGGTACACGAGAAGGCACGTCAGGAAAAGCCGGGGTCTGGTACACGAAATAGCAGCAAGGGATAACAGGAATACAAGGTATAGGGCACAATAACTGAGCACTGAATGAGTTTCAGTGCTCAGTTTTTAAACTTCCCGCCAGTGATCGGCACGCCCATAGACGTGAAGTCACTCGCGCGTGTTTCCCCGCCGGCTGCGACGGGGAACACAAAGTTTTGTGAGGGCGCGCGCGCTTAGGAACCACCACGCGGCCAGCTGAGGAGGACGGAACAGCTGCGGCGTGGGACCGTTTACCCGGAGCGGGTAAGTAATGCCGGCGAAGACCCCGCTGTGGGTTCTGGCATTACTTCATGCTCAGATCAGCTCTCAACACAACCCTAACAAGGTTTAACACCAACCCAAACCGACAACTAAACTCCCTCGGGTGACCACTCAGCCGTCCAGCTGGAACAAAAAACACCTAATTGTAAAGGGCGAGTGGTCTTTTCTGCTTCTTGTCATCCAAACTAATAAGCTCCCTTACTCCTTCTTCCGCACCTTTTAACCACTCTCTAAAGGCACCATCTCTCCCCTCCATTCAATGGGGCTGCCTGAACCAATCACACTGTCCCCCCCATAGTAATATTTTTTATTGTAAATTATATAGTTCCCGATTCCGATTTTATAGAAGGGAACCAGACTTTCTGAAAAGCCAGAAAACCGATGTGTATAAAATGTTTTACTTATGAAAAATTTCTTTAATCCCTTAAGGACAATGGGCGGTCCCTAAACCCATTGAAAATAATACATGTTGAGCCCGTACATGTACGGGCTTTGTCATTAAGGGGTTAAAAGTCTACGATCCTGTGTCCTCAAACCACCGCTCCTTTCTTAGAAATTCAGCCTAGCATGTGTTGTGGTGGTAAATATTGCTGGAATACATTACAAATCGAAAGAGAAATCTTCACACATTAGCATCTGCTTTTTCCTTGCGAGCGTAGGAATGAGTTCATTATGAGGTGACGATTAACACTCTTTTCAGAAATCAGATTATAAGCGTGTGTGAAAAGACTGCTGCGTTTAAGAAAAAACAAATCTCTTTTTTTAAAATGTGCGTTTAAATCATTAATAACTCCTCTCCGGCATGCTGCTTGTCTCGTAATCATGCATTTTTGTGGTAATCTCATAAAACATATTACCTAATAGCATACATAGTTCTGATCACAGTGTTTTTACAAGAAACCTAATAAAAATACAATATGTATTTATTTAATTAGGGCAATGCAATCCCTTTCCCTATGAAAACCAAAAAGAAAATGCGTAAAATTCCATGTAAAAATTAATTGGACAGACCTAAGATGATTATAATAACACATTTGTAAATTTGAAGTGACTCTGTTACATATACACTCCTTAGCATCATAAAATATATGCATACGGTATGTGTTTTTTTATTATACAGATAATTCATTTAAAAATCAAGTCACCTGTCAGCGCTGTGCTGTCTGTGGCATGTGTTCAAAACCTACTAAATATTTCCTTATTGTGAACCCCATTAAGCAAGGATGGGGGTGAGGTTGGTGTATAGGAAGACTCCCTAAAGTATTTATTTTATTACCCCCTGCCCACACACAATACCAAACACCTGATGGGGGGAATTGGTATCCTTTGGTTAACAAGGACACTTTTAGTTAGTTTTAAATTACAACGATCAAGCAAATTCCTATCCAATTTCATTTTGACCCACTGATGAATCAATAACCTAATTGTGGAATATTACTAGCACTATTGTCAAGATTTGAACAAGTAATAAAGGTAAATTTGTGAATACGACTTCTTTCATTTCCATATCTGAGAACTTTCTAAATGAGCTGACTCTGAGAATAATTAACCCTTTAATAACCTGTCCTGAAGATTAGTATGTAGTGACTCTTCAAATGGCTTTAATACTGGTCCTCATGGTCCTTGACTTGTCATTAAGGGGTTAAAGATACACTTATCTGAGTCACCTGCATTCAAGAAGGGATATCAACCATAACATATTGGTAGCAAAAACACAAAATGGGAGTCTCATATACAATCACAGCTGTCTAGAATAGGAAAGAAACACCTAAATAATCAGCACCACGAGTGAGAAAAAATCTAATACAATAAATACTGCCCTAATGTACTACAGCAACCCATAGAAGTACTCATCCAGCACTTATAAACCAAAACAAGATCCACGTAGAATTGGAAAGAGTCAGGACAGACTGTGTGACCCTGGGATTTTGTCATTTCACCCAGAGACCCTGAGATTGGGACAAAAACCCAGAGACTCAGGGTGAAACCCTGAGAGTTCCCAGGTATGCTCATATTTCTTGTTGTCGTATCACACTCAGCATATCATACAAATGGCCTTGTCGACCTGGCCATTTTTGACCTGCCCTCGATTGTTCTGCTTAATATGGCATTTGAGAGAATAGGGAAAATTAAGCAATTTAAAATTGTATGACTGCTGGCCTAGTCCATAGTGTGGACATGCCAGCAGTTCCCCTATTGGATGGTTGCAACAAAGTTGCAGGCAAAGAGTATCTAAGGTGAGAAAGCAGTCACTCCGTCCCATCTGTATCTTAACCCCTTCGCGACCTTTGCCGGTTCAGGACCGTCATAACAAGAAGGTCACTAAATGACCTTTGACGGTCCTGAACCGTCAAAAAATTAAATAAGCTTAGAAAGTGATCAAGGATCACTTTCTTCGCTTAAACGGCCTTGCTGCAATGCCTCGATGTCGAGGCATTCAGCAAGGCCGAGATCGGCATCGGGGGCCATGTCTGGCCCCTCCCCGGGGCGTCAACAGCCGCCATACATTGTATGGCGGCGGACGCCCGTTTTAAAAGCGTTTAGGAGGCGATCAACGATCGCCTCCTAAACTTAAATGGTGTCGCTGGAATGCCTCGATCAGGAGGCATCCAGCGACACCAAACACTTACCTCTGGGTGGGCTGTGACCGCTCCGGAGAGCGGTCACAGCCGCCGCTGCCGGTGATCTTCGCCATCAAGCAAGATGGCGGCGGCCCGGGAAATAAAACAATAAAGACGAAAAAGTTCGCTAGAGGGTCTCCAGACCCTCTAGAGAACTGGCTCCACTTGCTGGTTGAATACAGGTACTGCATTCAACCAAGCAAGTCAATGGAGCCCAGCTTTCTAATCACTATGTGATTAGTAAAATATTCAAAAAAAATAAAATAAATAAAAAATGGAAAAAATTTTTTAAAAAAAATGTGCTAACATTTAAAAATAATTATGCAGTGATGTCACTAGATGAACCATCCAGTACCAGCAAAATGTGTAAAAAAAAATATAAAAAAAGTATTAAAAAAATAAAATAAAATTAAAAAATAAAGTTTATTATTTTGAGCAAGTGCTAAAATTTCTCAAAAATCTCAACAAAGAGTTAAAATAAAAGCACTTCAAATACCCAAGGGGTGTCTAATATATAAAAAAAAATGGCTGATGGGGTAAATTGGAGTGGCCTAGCTCAAAGATAGGGCATAGGTACAGACTGACCAAAATGGAGAAAAAAAGCGCACTTCCCAAATGTGGCATTTTAAATCTGAAACAACCCGACAAACCCATGCATGTCGGGTATCACTGCACTCAGGAGATGTTCCTGAACACACATTGGCATGTTGTTTGACAGTGGCATATACCAGGACCTGTATATCTATAACTAAAGTACAATTTGTGTGAAAAAAAAATAAAAAAAATTACTATTACAAAGTTTGACAAAGTGTAGTTCTATAATTGGTGCATAGAAAGGGTTAAAATAACAGCATTTGGAATACCCTGGGGTGTCTAGTTTTCAAAAATATATGGTTTGAATGGGTTAAATTGAGTTAACCGGCTTCAAAGATATTCCAAAGAGGAGAGGGAGGCACAATGACCAAATGACCACCTGAATTACGCATGCCCCAAAAGTAGCCTTTTACCAGCCAAACAATCTGACAAACCCATGCATGTGGGGTATCGCTGTACTCAGGAGATGTTGCTGAACACATATTGGGGTGTTGTTTGACAGTGACATATACCAGCACCTGTATATCTATAACTAAAGTACAATTTGTGTGGAAAAAAAAAGAAAAAAAATTACTATTACAAAGTTTGACAAAGTGTAGTTGTATAATTGGTGCATGGAAAGGGTTAAAATAACAGCATTTGGAATACCCTGGGGTGTCTAGTTTTCAAAAATATATGGTTTGAATGGGTTAAATTGAGTTAACCAGCTTCAAAGATGTTCCAAAGAGGAGATGGAGGCAGACTGACCAGATTTGTTAAAAAAGATTTGGAAATCATAAAACGCTGCTTGTACTTATTGCCCTATAACTTACAAAAAACAGCAAAAAAACATAAAAACATTGGGTATTTCTAAACTCAGGACAAGTAGTAGAATCTATTTAGCTAGTTTTTTTACTTGCTTTTTTAGGTGAGTAAAAGATTTTTCAAATAAAAGTCATAAAATGTTTTTTTTTTCAATTTTGCACCATGTTTTTTTTATTTTTTTTATAGTAAATAAGATGATACGATCAAAATAATGGTATCTGAAGAAAGCCCATCTTGTCCTGAAAAAAACAATATATAACTTATGTGGGTACACTAAATGGGTGAGGAGAAAATTACAGCTGAACACAAGCACCACAAAAGTGTCAAAACAGCCTAGGTCCCACAGGGTACAAAACGAAAAATGAGCCCGGTCCTTAAGGGGTTAAGGACAGCCACTTCCCACCCTCTCTCCCTCTTTTGTGATGTGTAAGTCATATTTGTTGGCTGTAGCCATTCTGCCAATCTCTTTTTTTTTTTATAGTCACAGCGCCTGAATAGGCTTGGGAAGGCAACTCACCTGGTCAGAACTCTTCCGCTACACAATTTTCTGGCGTGTTGTCAATATTATGCGGGTAATCTTGCACAGATAGATGTTAAGGCTGATGTATATTAGCCTGTAGTTGTGGGAGGGGCTATGGTTATTTAACCAACGCCTCTCCCTTCCACAGCTACTTTACAGCTCCTAATGTTGGCTGATGCTATATGGGAAGTGATGTCACAGAACTTCAGGAAGGAACATTGCAGTTTTTGGCTAGTATTGGCAGTGTGGCATGTCTGCGTTTCAGGAGCCAAATGACTCCTGCAAATCACGTTTTTTGGGGGTTGAGAGGGGGCACCCCCCTTCTGGTTATACTTATTTTCTCGTTGCTTGCTTGGTCGTTTATTAACTCATTTACGGGGTCTACGTGGGGTTTTGTTGTTGTCTACAGACTGCTTTGTGTATGCAGGGCGCTGCACAGGTGCTGTTACTCAATCCTAAACCTTCCCAAGCCTGTTTTCACTTTCTTTGTAATCTCTATATGTTTCTTTTACTAACAGTGCTTAATTACAACATCTATGTTAACCCCTTAACGACAATTGCCGGTCCTGGCACGACACGGAAAAGCATGTGCTTTACGACAATTGACGTGCCAGGACCGGCACGTCTTTAAACGGGTGCAGAAAGCGATCTACTTTCGCTTTCTGCACCCAAAAAGCGTTGCTGAATGCCTCGACATCGAGGCATTCAGCAACGCCGCGATCGGCACGAAGGGGCCATCTCTGGCCCCTCCACGGGGCGTCAACATCCGCCATACTTTGTATGGCGGCGGACGCCCGTTTTAAAAGCGTTTAGGAGGCGATCAACGATCGCCTCCTAAACTTAAATGGTGTCGCTGGAATGCCTCGATCAGGAGGCATCCAGCGACACCAAACACTTACCTTTCGGTGGGCTGTGACCGCTCCGGAGAGCGGTCACAGCCGCAGCTGCCGGTGATCTTCGCCATCAAGGAAGATGGCCGCCGCCCTGCAAGAGAAACAAGCAAGTTTTAAAAGCTCGCTAGACGGTCTCCAGACCATCTAGAGAACTCTGGCTCCACTTGCAGGTTGAATACAGGTACTGCATTCACCATGCAAGTCAATGGAGCCCAGCTTTCTAATCACATTGTGATTAGTAAAAAAAAAATAAAAAAATAAAATAAAATTAATAATTAGAAAAAAATAGTAAAAAAACAGTAAAATGTAAAAATCATTTCCCACTGATGTCACTATCAGGGGAACCTCCAAGTTGAAAAAAAAATGTTTAAATTTTTTTTTTTAAAAAGGCAACAAAATATAAAATATATATATAAAAAATATATTTTTGTGAGCAAGTCCTAAAATTAGCATATTAGCTTAAAACAATTCTCGCATGGAAAGAGTTAAAATACTGGCATATTAAATGCCCGTGGGGTGTCTACTTTTAAAAAAGGTATGATTTGATGGGGTAAATTGAATTGGCCAGGTTCAACAAGGTCCCAATTAACACCGGGGGAAGGATGGCCACACATCTAATTTCCAATTAGAAAAATGCACACGTACCAAATGTGGCCTTTTAGTTCCCCCAAAAAATGACAAATTCATGCATGTGGGGTATCACTGTACTCAGGAGATGTTGCTGAACACATATTGGGGTGTCGTGTGACAGCGGCATATACCAGGAGCTGTAAATTCATACATAAAGTAGGTGTGTGTGGGAAAAATACACACACAAAAATACTACTGCAAACTTTGAAACAATGCTGGTGGTAAAATGTGTGCATGCAAAGAGTTAAAATACCAGCATTTAAAATACCCTGGGGTGTCTAGTTTTCAAAAATATATGGTTTTGTTGGGCACACTGAAATGGCCCGGCTCAAAGATGTACCAAATAGGGCATGGGCAGTGGATCCCCAAATGCCAAAGTTCAACATTGAAAAATGCGCATGCCCCAAATGTGGCCCTTTTGCCCCCAAACAGCCAGGCAAAATCATTCATGTGGGGTATCACTGCGCTCAGGAGATGTTGCTGAACACATATTGGGGTGTTTTGTGATAGTGACATAAACGAGAACATTTTAATTCATACCTGAAGTAAAATGTGTGTGGCAAAACAAATGCAAAAAAATGACTACCACAAAGTTTGACAAAGACTGGTGGTAGATATGGTGCATGGAAAGAGTTAAAATACTAGCATTTGAAATACCCTGGGGTGTCTAGTTTTCAAAAATATATGACTTGATGGGGTAAATTGCATTGGCCGGGTTCAAAGATACCCGAAATGGCACATGGGGGGAAGAATTACCAGATTTGGAAAAAATGGCTTTGAAATAGCAAAACGCTACCTGTACTTATTGCCCCATAATGGGTAGAAAAAAGCAAAAAAACATAAAAACATTGGGTATTTCTAAACTCAGGACAAATAGTAGAATCTATTTAGCAGGTTTTTTCATTACCTTTTATAGATGAGTAAAAGATTTTTCAACTAAAAGTTAGAAACAGTCATTTTTTTCTAAGTTTTTCACCATATTTTATACTTTTTTTAGTAGTAAATAATAAGATACAATCAAAACAATGTCATCTAAAGAAAGCCCTTCTTGTCCTGAAAAAAACAATATCTAATGTGTGTGGGTTCAGTAAACGGGAAAGAAGAAAATTACAGCTAAACACGAGCAGCGCAGAAATGTTAAAAAGGCCATTGGCACGAAGGGTACAAAAAGTAAAATCAGCCTTTGTCACGAAGGGGTTAAAGGTAGCAGTTCAGTGGAGCTATGCTGGGTACTTCTCTTGATTCAGATTGTTTATATGTATGCATGGCCACTCAGGTGCACGTCTCATACTCAATTGTTACTAAGCCTGTTAACCCTTTTACTACCGATGCCTGTTGATACCTCTAGTCCTGCACTACACATCATTATGCACGCTCTTTCCTTCATGCTTTTATACTGTTCAGTTCATGTTACTATGTCTGCACTTTTATGGAGGTTCATTTCCTTATCCAAGTGTAATTTTCAGTCGCTTGCTATATTGTTCTTGGAGTTACTTGTTGTATGCTACAGCTGGTCAATTATATTGGTTATTAGAGTACTTTCAAATTATACTTAACTCCAATTAATTCATGTACACACAATTTGTGGATAACAATCAGCATACAAGCTACATTCACTAGTTTACTCTGTTGGTCTCCTACCACTTCTGCTGGGAGACTGTTCCATGTATCAACTGGCCCTGCTTGAGGAATTTCTGTTGCTAGAGTCAGATAAGGGTTGCCAGTTAACCCCTTTTTTCATTAACCCTTTGTTCACTATTAGTGTGTGTTATTTAGCCTGGTCACATGATATGTATATATATAATTTGTTGCTTTGGTCGCCTCCAAAGCAGTTGCAGATGGGACAGCCACCTCATGTTCTGTTTCCTCTGTCACTGTTATTGCTAATTGAGGAACTGTCTGTTGCCCTCGGCCGCTTCTGCTGGCAGGCTGCTCCATGGATCAACCGGTCCTCCTCGAATTTTCTTCATGTTACTCTACACTATCCAGCTTGGCCATGGGATAAGTCTGGTTTGTTCTTATGTATTCTCTGTGCTGGTTCTTGTAGGTGCAGGTTACATTTGTTGTGTATTTCTGGTAGTAGGGCTGGCCCCCCTCTTTTATTCATTATTGGTGCTTGTTATTTAGGACAAATGCCCAGGTCACGTGGTCTGTTTATGTATATTTGTTGCGTTTGGTCTTCAAGTACTTTCTGTTACACGTCTTCTTAACTAGTCGTCTAGTCAGGTACGGTTATTTCCTTTTGTTGCTGATTCAGATACTCATTGTTGGCCTCTTCTGCTGGGAGGCGGTTCCACGTATCAACCGTCCCGCTCGGATTTTTCTTCACGTTACTGTACACGATTACAGCTTGGCCGTGTGATAAGTCATGTAGGTTGTTTGTTTTCACTGTGCTGCGTGTTATTTAGGACAAGTGTCCAGGTCAAGTGGTTTGTTTTTGGTCTTCCAGTACTTTCTGCTATAGGTCTTCTCTACCTAGTCGCCGCTTAAGCAGTTCCCGAGCGGACTGCCACCTTAGGTACTGCTATTTGCCTCTTGTTGCTAATTCAGGTATTCATGGTTGTCTTCTGCTGGGAGGCGGTTCCACGTATCAACCGTCCCGCTCAATTTTTTCTTCACGTTGCTTTACACGATTACAGCTTGGCCGTGTGATAAGTCGTGTAGGTTTTTTTTCCCCCCACTGTGCTGCGTGTTATTTAGGATAAGTGTCCAGCTCACATTATTATTGAGGTACTCCCGTTTTATCTCACTGTCTGGTTTCCCATTCCTATAATTAGATTACCGGCAGGTCGGTTCCCGTCATTACAACCGGGCCCCTCTTTCAATAATTGGAAGAAACAGATGTTCCATGGGGTTGCTAACCTTAGAGTGCCAGGTTTAGTGAGTCAGATAGGAGGCAATATTCTCAAGACCTCGTTACGTCCCCGCTTAGATAGACGGCCGCCTTGAACTAGGCAGTTGGCCCCCTGCCCCACCCCGAGGTAATCTCCCCTCCTCGCTTGGAGGTTACGCCCCACGAGCTAGTTTTCGTGCCTCACTGTTAGTTAATTAGGCCTCCCTCTACGTTTCGTCCCGCTCCAGCGCGGAGCTCGGTTAGATATTCAGTTAGTTCAGATTTAGGTCCGGGGTATATGTCCAGGTTCCATTACATAGACTTGTCATTCCTATCTGATCAAGAAGAGAGGTCCTCCATGCCCTGTTCACACGCTCCTGGGTCAGACTTTGCCGCCTCACATTCCCTCCGTGCTCAGTCTGTTGCTAAATCGACGGCTGTATTAACAAGGTGATGCATTCCTTTCTCTGCCTCGGCCAGCATAGCGGAATTTTTCTACCCACCGTTTGCTATTCCCCTGTCTCCTCCTCATAGATCCAGCCCGCCACAATTTAGTTTTGTGGACAGGGCGCAATGAGGGACAGGCTCACCTCACTAGTGGGTGGCATCGGTCTCCTTAATTCACGAGAGATTAGCCAATTTTGGAAGCCCAGCTTGGACCGGCAGGCCTGCCCCCTTCCTCTCCTGCAGGCCCTGCCACCACTGGTTGCCATTTTAGTCTATTCATGCTACGTCATATTTGCATGGATGCCATTGGGCCCTACCAAAGCGATGTGCCACGGGGCATTATTTCTCAAGCAATGTCTATCTCCTATTAGTGTGGAATCCGGTTTTAAGAGAAGCTGCTGTCTTTCATCCCTCCCTGTAATTCCTTTACAGGTATTTTGGCTGTACCTCAAGAAGCTCCCTGCCCCTTATTTCCCATACGAGCTTAAGCATAGTTTCCCTCATTCCGGCTGATGAGTTTTCCTTTAAATGCGCCTCTGTGGGTATTCAGGCCAGAGTCAATGTGGGGGGGGTGTAAGCTCATGGTTGTCGCTCCATGTCCGTGAATCTGTTACATGCCTGCTTCTCAGGCTCCACATCTGTGAGTCCGTTACATGTCTGCTTCTCTGCGTCCGTGAGTCCGTTACGGGTCTGCTTCTCCGGCTCCATGTCCAAGAGTCCGTTACATGTCTGCTTCTCAGGCTCCGCATCCGTGTGTCCGTTACATGTGTGCTTCTCAGGCTCTAGCTCCAGTGAGTGGGACATTTAGAGAGGATTCAGTGTGAGCCTTCTGGTCTCGCTCAGCGACTGTCATCATCCACTCATATTCACACATTGACGATTATACGCAAACTGTCCCTCAGAGCTGACAATCTGACCGTATCCGCTATTAGTTCACGGTGAGCACAGTTAAGCCTTTTCATTTAGCGATGAAGCTTTTCCTAACAGAAGTCTAAGATCAATATTGTAGTTCTAAAGAACCTCTCTGGTTTCTTCTCACCCGCATATAACGTATTAGAGGTCTGCAAGGTCAAGCCAGTGAAGTCCCCCAGTAATTTACCAATGGATGGCGAGTAAGAGCTTTGCTAATGTTAATGGACCTCCTGTTTAGTCCTGGTACATGTATAGTGCTTAGGCTTCCATGTAATTTTTTCGGATGCAGGCAGCTTGGTGAGCTGGCTACTGTACTTAATTCAGCTTCGGTTCTTCTGATCATTACGAGCTGACACTCGGTCATACGAAACAAATCAATCCGGTCAGAGTACACTGTTTCTTCCTACCAATATCCCCGGGTGCCCAGTTGCAGTCCTTATTTTACTGGGACGGTAAGTCAGCCTTCGTTGGTTCATGCGACCGAGGGTACTGGCCGTTACACTTTATTCTTCGTCATCTCTGAAGTCTCGGACTTGTGTTCTGTTGCTGATCATTTCGTTCTGTCCCTCGGTCATACGAAAAAGAATCAGTCTGGCCAAGTACACGAATTACGTTTTTTCATACCAACTCAGTTTGGTGCCCAGTTGCAGTCTTGGGAGCCTTGTTGTTGTTTTTTTGACTGGAAAACCGAAAGCCAGTCTTCTTTTGCCCTTCCCCAGGGAGCCGTTGTCGTCAGTCATGTTTATCAGATATGTTAGGTTATTACGTACCAGGATTGGCCTTAACCCGCTCGCATAATCGGGGCAGCGTCTAAGAATAAACTCCAGCCCAGGTGATTAAAAGCTAGGCAGATGGAACTCGTTGTGTTTCCTTTATATCTCACAACCAATCTCGGGAATGCGTAATGCCTTCACGTCACTCGCTTAATAAGCTTGGTCATTCATATTGTCATGTTATGGTACGACTAACTTTGTGTCTTCTTCTTTTTGCCCTCTATAGGCCTACCTGGTAAGTCGGTCATGGCACACCTCAGACCGAATGGACCCTCTCTGGGTCTTTGGTTCTCCGTTCCACTAATCCTATTCGTTTGCCCTTCACAAATATGAAGGCTGATTTATATTAGCCTGTAGTTGTGGGAGGGGCTATGGTTATTTAACCAACACCTCTCCCTTCCACAGCTACGTTACAGCTCCTAACGTTGCCCTCCCTGCCCCCCCTATTTCCTTCCTTGCCCCCCCCTATTCATTTCCTTCCTTTTATTTCCTCTTTTCTCCTCTATCCTTTCTTTCTATTTACGGGGTGGCCCTCTATAGGCCTACCTGGTACGTCGGTCATGGCACACCTCAGACCGAATGGACCCTCTCTGGGTCTTTGGTTCTCCGTTCCACTAATCCTATTCGTTTGCCCCTCACACAATTAATAAAACAATGGCCAACTCCCTTACCGAGCACAACAGCTCTTGTCTTTATTTAAGGTGGGTAGGTGAAAGGGTTTTGCTTCATGGTCTCTAGGCCTAAGTAATCATGCACAGGAGTCATACAGCACTGCCTAACAGCGTTCGCATATCATCCAGTTTAACATTGAACTAAAGTAAAGAGGAAGTAACTAGTGGATTCCTTCAATAACGATCTGTCAGGAATATTGAGTATCAACAAAGAAATTAATGCATTTTTGCCAATTCCTACTTTAAACGGACAGCCTTATGTCCCTGACACCCCTACTATAGAAGAATGCATCTTAAATATGCTAACTCTTTAGTATTTTAATATGCATTCTTCCAAAACAAAAAACCTTAACTGAGACAGAATTTGCAGCTATTCTGCAAAATCGTTTTCTTCCTCCATTATTCTGAATTCCTTGCCACTGATTGGTTGCTTAAGTTGTAATTAAGTGCCGGTACAGCACTTCCAATAAAATCAATGTGGGTATTCCTTAAGCAGCCAATCAGTGGCAGGAAACTGCTCCCATTGAAATCAAGGAGAAGCTTTACACAGACCCCTGCATGCAGCATTCTACAGAACAATCACTGGATATGACCGGAGGTGACCAACCGAATGCATCTCATGCAAGGCATTTAGCTGGGTGGTGGGGCAAATGCATTCGGGGGAAATTCTGCAGGATCCTCCCATGCATTTGCGAAATGGACCACGCAAAAATATAATGGGACCACCTATCATATGCACCTATCATAAGCATTAAAGTACATATGATGGCTGGAGTGCCCCTTTGATGGTCTTTGTTATGGAAGCAATGTGTTACAGTGCACTCCTCCTACGTGTGTTTAATTAGAAATTTACTTTAATCAGACAATTTTGTAAAATGCATTTGCTTTATATTTTCAAATCAGACTTGTTAAGCACGTGTATAATGATACACAATCATGCTTTCTTTGAGCTACCAGCATAATTTTGTGTGGATGAATACCGAACACCTGACTTGTAACTGTTAAAGCCATTATTTGCATGTAGTCTATATGTCCTGGAGGTTAGTTAATGAGTTCTGCTCTGGTAAATGTTAAGCCTCATGCAGATTAAAAGCATTTTGCAACTGCTCAATGAACTGAAAATAACCTCACATTTCTCTTGCTATTACGATCCGGAATGGGGTTTCAAGAAGTATACATTATTCAAACTGCATGACAAAGTCATTCATTTTATTCAACCCTTTATACGTCTACAAGGGACACATCATTCCATAGAACCACATATCTCCTTTTAGAGTTGGTGAATTATGGGTTCTCAGCACAGGGTGATACAATCTATAAGGCAAGTGGCAGTAGTCAATGCTTCAACATGCAAGTAGTATATTTCTTACCTATCAAGACATACAATATACCAGATGCATTTTCCATTTATCTTGCATGGGGTACTAAAAGTGTGTTAACTCTTTAAAATTATCTGGTCTTCTGCATATATTGGTCATTAAATCTGATCTTTAAGTCTCGGCAATTGACATAGTTTGCTATAATTAATAACACACAAACGATTACCAGTATATGTTTAATGTTGGTACATAGTAAACATACAATGTAAATATTGACAGTGAAGGGTGGGAACCCTTAAGCTTAATAACTGGTTGGCCATCATTTGGCATCAATATGGTCCCTCTAGTTGTGGATCAGATCTTCACAAAATCAGGAGGAATTTGGAATTAGAATTTAGATTTTTTTTTTTTTTAAAACCATCTTAGTTCAGCATCATTCTTGACATGTCTGGGGCGAATCGCTCTTTTTAGGTCACGCCACAATATCTTAATCCGGTTGAGGTCAAGAAGCATTCTGTCCTTCTTTAGAAACCATTCTTTTGATTTACTCCTGCACTTTGGGTCACTGTTGCATTACCCAACTTCTGTTAAGCTTCAACTGGTGGAAAGATGGGCATAAATTCTTCTGCAAAATTGTCTTGATAAATGGGAATTAATATTTCTATCGATGATAGGAAGCTGTCCAAGCCCTGAGACAGCAAAGACAAACAAAGATACCTACTCCACCATACTATACAGTTGAGATGAAGGTTTGATGTTGTGCTCTGCCATTTTTTTCACACATAGGATTATGTATTCCTTCCAAACAGTTCATGTTTGGTTTACTCTGTTCACAGAATATTATGCTAGTAGTTCTGTGTAACATCCAGGTGCCCTGTGGCATGTAGACATGCAGCAATATTTTTCTTGGACAGTAGTGGCTTCTATTGTGGTCTCCTTTCACGAGCACTGTTCTTTTTTCGTTGTCTGACAAAAGAGATCTGATACAAGGGAGGATGGATCCATGCTTTACGCCAAATTCTGACCCTGCCAGCTGGAATCGAGACTCATCAGATCAGGCAACGTTCTTCCAGTCTTCCATTGTCCAATTTTGGCGAGCCTGTGCGAATTGTAGTCTGTTTCCTGTTCTTAGCTGACAGGAGTGGCACCCGGTGTGGTCTTCTGCTGCTGTAGCCCATCTGCTTCAAGGTTCGACCAATTGTGCATTCAGAGATGGTATTCTGCATACCTTGGTTATAACAATTGGTTATTTGGGTTACTCTCGCCTTTCTGTCATCTCGAACCAGTCTGCCTATTCTCCTCTGACCTCTGACATCAACAAGGCATTTTCGTCCACACAACTGCCGCTCACTGGATATTTCCTCTTTTTCAGACCATTCTCTGTAAACCCTAGAGATGGTTGTGCTTGAAAATCCCAGTAGATCAGCACAGTAGCGTACCTAGCGGGGGGCGGTCCGCACCGGGTGCCGCTCATCAGGGGGGTGCCAACTTGCCGCCACCCCTCCAGAGACGGACAGTAATGTCCTCCGCTGGAGGAGAAGGCTCGCAAGGGAGCGGTATCGGAGGTCTTTAACAGACCTCCGGCTCCCTTGAGTGATTTTAAGCCAGTTCCCTTGAACCGGCTTAAAATCCCTCAAGGGAGCCGGAGGTCTGTTAAAGACCTCCGATACCACTCCCTCGCGATCCATGCGGCAACTGCTGCTGTGCGCCGGGGTTTGTTGTCAGATCCCGGCGCACAACACTGAAGCCACGCCCACCGCCGTCCGTGCCCTCTGAACCGGAAGAAGACAGAAGAGGAGCGAAGAAGACAGAAGAAGAGGAAGAAAAGGAGCTTACTGCTGTAAGAAGAAAAGAGAAAAGGTAGAAAATCATTCAGTGAGAGTGGATTGGTATGTGTGGAATCTGTGGATTGGTATGTGTGGAATCTGTGGATTGGTATGCGTGGAATCTGTGGATTGGTAACTGGATTGGCAAATGTGGATTGGTATGTGTGGATTGGTATGTGTGGAATCTGTGGATTGGTAAATGTGGATTGGTAAATGTGGATTGGTATGTGTGGAATGTGTGGATTGGTAAATGTGGATTGGTAAATGTGTTAGAGTGATGGGTGTTATGCTGTACCATTTCCAGTGTCTTTTTCATTATATAATTATGCTCTAAAGTACATCATAACTCTGATCACACTATACTGTTTCATACAGTGGCAGAGCTGGGAGACAGAGGCCTTGCACCCCCACCGCAGGACTCCTGAAAGGTAAGTGAACTTCAAAGGGGGGAGAGGGTAGATAGGGAGAAGGGAGTGAGACGGGGGGGGATAGGGGGTAGATAGGGAGAAGGGAGTGAGAAGGGGTAGATAGGGCAGAAGGGGGTGAGAATGGGTAGATAGGGAGAAAGGAGGGTAGCAAGAATATTGAAATAAAGAGTCAGAATGAGAGAGTGAAAATGAATGGATTAATGTGTGGATGAATTGTTTCAATGAGTGAGAGAATTAATGAATTTGTGAGAATGCATCAATGAATATGTGTAAATAATTTGTGTGAAAGAATAAATGATTGTGTGAATGAAAGTGAATTAGTGAGTGACTGTAAAAGTGTTTGTGTTAATCATAGGCAAAGATGGTATAAGCAGGGTGTTTATGGGACAAAAATGGCACAGGCAGGCTGTTTATGGGACAAAGATGGCACAGGTAGCGTGTTTATGGGACAAAGATGGCGTACACTCGGCTGTTTGGGAACAATGCTGACTCATGCTGGGCTGTTTGGGGGCAAATATGGCACGTCCTATGTGTGTGTAATTTGGGTGCTGGTCAGGTTTTATGTGGGCAATGTGGACGCTGGTTTTTTTGGAGGGTTATTAAAGAAAGCACTATTATATGTTCAGTAAATGTTATTTAAACGTATTTATTTTACTTATAAGTTATTAATTTATTTTTTCTGATTTCTTGTTGTTTACAGTTGACATACAGTTTACAAATTGGTGCAATAAATATTCTTAACATAATTTTGTAGATGTCTTTACATTTGGTGCGGGGGGGTGCCACTTACAGGATCCGCCCCGGGTGCCAAATACTCTAGGTACGCCCCTGGATCAGCAGTTTCTAGGAAATCAACCCTCCAGGAATGGGTTACGAATTGGATCTCAGGAGAAAGTGACCTTGAAATGACATTGTGCTTGTTTGTTGTTCCATTGTTAGAAAACCATTGTTTTTAGCAGTTGTATCGGTTTATGGGTTACTTGGTCCAATATAATGTGTTGGTATTTATTTAATTTTTAATATAATACCATAATCTTAATGTGAAGATGAAGACTAAACTTATATATTTCTAAATCTCAGGGTGCAAAGACACAACATAGTGTAGTACATAGTATTTTCTAAATTCAGTTCTTCTTAGCCAAAAAATAGACAAATGATTTCCATAAAGAGTTAGAAATGTGGACATGGCAAATGTATGCATTTGTACCACACTCGTTTTATCTCTGAGCAGTCAGCAGGGCTTGGGAGAAACCTATCCCTTTAATTAATGAATCGCAGCCATAGGAGTGTAGAATGTTGGTTATGGTTGTACAAGCCATTTTTCTTGCTAAAAACCATGGCAAACCATGCCAAAATGGGAAACCTGTATTGAAACCGGCAATTTATATCAAAGGCAACCAACTGGAAGCAATTCCTTACTTAATCTGTAGATAATAATCTATGGTATAAATCTGTTTTATTGTGAGGGTTTACCTTTACTTAAACTCTACAACCATAGTCATAATGAGTGTTGCTCTTATTTCTTCATTCTAATTAACCGTAAAGAAAAACGCTTTTGCACACATTTACATATTTACTATTCTTCTGTATCGGTTTAGGGAACTGTAATTTTTGTAATGAAAGTCCTGCAGGCTTCTTGATTATTTTATTTTTAATTTTTATACAACCCATTGCAGGGCGAAAGAGAGGGAAAGGGGCGCCGAGTGGTTTTCACTAACCAAGCTGTAAGTACCCGCTCGGCGCCCCTCTCTCTCTCTCCTCTGCAGCGAGTCTCCCTGTTCGGTCTCGGTGCCGGCTTGTAATGCGGAGTGCTGGAAGATTACCTCATTTCCGGCGCTCAGCATTTCAAGCCGGCACCGAGACCGAACAGGGAGACTCACCGCAGGACTGCTGAAAGGTAAGTACAAGGGGGGGGGTAAGGGACGGAGGGAGAAGAAGGGTAGTTAAGGGGGGGGGCAGCATTTTAAAATTCGCCCCGTTGATTTAATGCTACCAAAAGAAATGAAAGGTCATGTTATGATCACCAAGAGATTTATATAACATCAATCTATTTAATGAATAAACACAATACACTACACATTCGTGTAAGGTCAAAAGACCTCTTTGTATAACTTCTGACTTCTAATTATAGAATATACCATACTGCCTAGAGTGTACATTGGAAATGAATTGTTTGTGTATAATAAATGCAATGGTATAATATATGCACTTACCTTTAAATTCATATTATATTAAAAAAAAAAAAACGTACTAGTGGACTTACAACCGGTATTGACATAGAGAAGTGTGCATCTAGTTATTTAAAGGATTAAACATTTAAGTTATGGCCTTAACCAACCACAACCTGTCCAGTCTGGGAACATGATACTGCTTATTCTTCTTCTGTGAACAGATTTCATTCCACTTATCGGATGAAAACTCCCATAATTCACATTATGTATGAGCCTAGAGCTCAATTTTTAGGGATGCAGCTGGAAACACAGAAGCTTATGCACTATCCCACTTGGTTTCTGTCTATGAGATTCATATATCAACTTTTATTTAAACATAACATAGACTGGAAATTACCGCATTTCCCCATGTATAAGACGCACCTTTTTTTTAGAAAAATATGGGTTCTAATAACTGTGCATCTTATACAGTGGTGGAAGATGTTTTTATTTTTTTACCGGAAAGGGGACCTGCTGCTTACCTCTGTTTTGCTCAGCAGTGTCTCACATCACATGACTCTGCTCCATTCCTGTTCCAGCAACGCAGAGGGAAACAGCGGCCCCCACGGAAGTCTGCGAGCGGCACCAAAAGATCTGCAGTTCAGGTAAGGTGTGTGTGTGTAGGGGGCACAGGGAGGCTGAAAGTGATATGCATGTACTGGCTGCCTGAGCATGATAGGTAGTGTTTCTCACTTAGAAACATATTTGTTACAGTATGTAACCCAGAAATGAATACAGAATTATAACATAAAATAATGCAGATAGAATGCAGGATAACTTGTGGATCATTATGATCCACTTGCCAAATAAAATACAATGAAACACAAGTTAAGAAGATGCTTAATTATATTTGGATTATGATTACAATAGCTTTGGTGTAATTCTTATTTTGGGATTTGCTAATTATCTTTTGAGCATCTATGTGCAGCAAGCTTCAGAATTTAATTTACTCCATGGTTCCAGTTGGCTCCCAGTATCTTAACCCATGCTTTCTTCTTTTTAATGCTCATAAACTGAGTCTCTTTGACGTAACTTAAGAATGGAAGAACTCAGTGGAGCTGAGATGGATCACCCTGTTGTGAGTATTTGCTTGTTGTTATATATAACATATGTTGTTGCATATATGTAACATGCTTACAATCACACTCTGCATTCTGCAGTACCATTTCAGAAGAGCCTACATATAGACAATATATTGGATCTGTATAATGTTTCATTTGTATCTTCGTTTAATTTTAACAATGCTGTTTGGTGAGGAAATAGCAACACCATTTAAGTTCGGATGCTTAATGTAATAAATACTTTCAAAATGAACAGTCTTTTGAATGATAAATATGTTTTGCAACATCCAAACTGTTTAAATCAGCCATTAAAATGTCAAATAATACATATGCAATTTAACAAAATACCATTTATCAACGTAAAAATACAAAAGAAAAATCCACAGCTATGCTGGTGAATATGTAGATGTGTATTCCCTAACCTGTGGCTTTTCAGGAGAGTTAAATGTTTATGATCACTATATATTATTAACGGTGAACCCTTGTTATCTACGCTAATCCTGTCTAATAAAGGTCTACTGAGATTGGCGGTCAAATGTAATAAATTTAATAAATAATGCAAACTTTTTAGATAGTACGTTTATGTAGGAAGCTGTTTGTTGGTTAGATTTTTTACATATTAACTTTAAATTAGCATCGGGTTTGTCTAGAAATCAACAAGTTATGATATGGTAACCTATTTGAGGACTCCCAAACCCTCATAGGTGACTCACAAGCTCTTCACGGTACTCGAGAGCAACTTGCAAGCATTCGGACAAACTAATTACAAGCTCTCATATCAAGTCTCATGAAAGTTGAAAGCAATGATATCCACCCAATGGCAACTTTTGTTCTGTGAATTTAATTTGCTCAGTGCCATAAAAATTGGAAATATAGTCAAAGGAAACCCTTCAAGTAAACTAATGTATTTTCAGTGAATCAACCCCACTAATTTCAATGCATATTCTGGTTTATTCACTAAAGGAGGAGCTTGCAGATGAGTAGTGAGGTTGGTGGAAACTATAATCCACCTACAAACTCCCATTTTAGTAAATAAACACAATGCAGCTAAGCATGCTTACGGTACATATTGCAAAGCAAATCTATTAGAAAATCCTGTATATTTATCAACCTAAAAAAACTTCAGTCATACACGAAAGGTAAAGTTGAATTGTATCTTAAGCTAAGATATAATACTCACTGTCTTCATTCTGAGTAACATAAATGGCAACAAAAGACATTAAAAGATACAAGATCAGTAGCAAGTAAAGGGAAGTTCCCACTGGAAATCTAACAGATAACGTAACTGAAAAGGTGCTATTTTTTGCATATTTTATTTATTAAGGTAATCAATTAAAAAAAATCTGTAGGCTGAAATAATTATGACACATTGAAAGGAAAAATCTTTGTAGCCAAAATAATGTTAATAGCCTAAAGTGTGTGTTCCAGTAAAATGTTGACAAAATCAAATGATCGTTGCAGGATCATCGTTTTACCATGTTTCCCTTTTTATACTATCTGTACAGAGACACCTGGCGACATCTGTATGCGGGACCTGCTGCATCATAAAGGCAAACAAGGTGGCTGCCTAGGCACACTGAGCTAATAAAGGACCATGAGCTTCTCTTGAATGTTAATACTCCTACTGTGCTAGGAACCCTAGGGTTGGCTTCATCTCGCTACCCGTTAATATTTGGTGATCATATAGGGCTGTGTGTATATTTGCAACCAGACGGTAATAATAAAAATGCAGGTGTTATACAGAAACATAACAGAGATCCTGTAACTAGTCATATTGATTTAGTTCTGCTTATTATTATTTATTATTTTATATAGCGCCATCAAATTCCCTGGCACTGTACAATGGGTAGACAGGACATAACAAGTAGTATGTAACATAATAATTTGACTTACAGAGACAACAGGTGAGGAGGGCCCTGCTCATTTGAGTTTACAATCTAGAGGGAGTTAGGTAATAGGTAAAAGGTAAAAGTGCCATTGTTAGGGTTGGAGAAGCCACTGGTATTGCAGGAGAGGGACTAGGAAAGGTGAGCTAAACAAGTCAATTAAAATCACAGCGACCTTCTGTAAGGTTTGTATCTTTTTGACGGGTGATTCTTTTGCTCAAAAACTATTTCAACATAATGGAAGGTGGAACTTTTCTGATCTACAGTAACAACCACTGTGGTTCTCCCGAACCCTATGAGATCTCACTGGTCTAAATTCAATTTGTAGAAAAGGCATAAAAGAACTCTAAAACTGCCTAGAGGTCTAGTTTTTTTTTTTTAAATCAGGACATCAAATCCAAGCTCAGATATTACACTCTAAAAGTGGTTATTCCTCAAACTGACAAGCAGTAAGGTATAAGCACAGCGGATTTTAGCTCTTTATGCTGAAATGAGAGTAGCCATCCATCTATCTACTGCTTCAACATGTTAGACTAATATGAAAAATGATAGAACACGGAGCTGGCTTTTGCAGTCTAAGTGTTAAGTAATGCAAACCAAAATAACAAAGAAAACCACCATTAATCATTTTATTGGCAGCAGGCCTTAGCATGGCAGTGAAATAATACAGTTACTGGATAATATTTGTGTGAATCATATTTCATGCTGTATAGGTACATGTGCACAAAGTAATTATGAGAAATATAGCAGATTATCTACATTCTATTCCACTGCGTTTTAAAAAGTCAATATAGGCAGGAAAAGGGTCGCATGCACCTACAAGACAGAGCTGCAATTCAGGACATCGACTGATACTTTGATGGAGGTTCTCCTTTGATTCAAAAGTCACACATAGAAAATCTGGCATGTAGTTAGCCACAAATATAAAGCTCAATGGCCAGAGACTCTCCTCATAAGCATACCTGGGAACTTTATGGCTCCGGCTGCCCAAAGCCCTCCCTTGGGGATGTTGGTCGCAGTCCTGCTGAGGTTGCAGGCAATACTTGCTGCTGAAGACACGGCACTTCTGCCAGAGTCTCCAGGCAAAAAAGGAGGGTATAAGAGTAGAAATCTAGAAACATCTATGACAAAGATGCAAATATTTCTCAACTTTGATCACAACCGTATCAATCAAAATTGTTAAAACAAAAAATACAAAATAGGAAGTACATCCTAATAAGCATATACATTTTAGAGTTCTGCTGGAATGACCAATATGTAGATACAAACAAACCAAGGAATCATCGCACACCCAGCAAATCAACACTGCAAAATCTATGTAAAAACACCTATCTGAAGCATAAATATATGATGATATAATTCTTAGTTGCCACTATGTCAAAAGCTTGTCTAGTCCTGTTCTAATATGGCTTTTAACCCACTCTGACGCTCCTGTCAAAAACCCTCCCTGGACAACATTTGGTTATGGCCACCAGGGGCTTGACGTACAAGAATAGGTTGAAGCGGTTGTCGTGGAAGCAGTTCCTTATTTCCCCCTCCTTTTCTGCTATCTTGAGTGGATATGAGGGAGACCCTCCTGACCCTGGGTTGTGAACTCGGGTATGTGATTTTCTTATTTCCCGCTCATAAAGTTGGGGATATTAGATGAATCGACCCGCTCCACTTTTCTGATGTGAATATACTAAGGTATATTATCTCACATGTACATTTGATCAATACGTTATGTCGCACCATCCATCCTTCTTTTTAGTTTTGTATTGTTTTTATCCGTGAAGATCATGAATACTGGTACAGAATTTGTTTCCTGATCCTATTCTCTTAGGATTCTATGTATTAATTTGTGCATCAGGCTATACATCATCTATGCCTTGTAAAAGTGTATGGATTCTGTTGTTTTATTCTCTGTGCCCGATGTATACTGATGTAACCATGTAACAATCATTGTGCCAAATTGTCATGCTCTACATTGTAATGGTATTTGTCACTAACTTTTCAATAAATGGAGAATTGAGTCAGATGTAGTGTAAGGAAGTTTTACTAAGAGAGTGGTAGACAGATGGAATAGCCTCCTATCAGTAGTGGTAGAGGCTAATGCAGTGAAGGAAGTTAAATATGTACCAGACAGACATAAAGCTATCCTGAATCTAAGATTAGACCGAGAACTGATTAAGGTGTGATTCTCTACATTAGGAAAAAATGGCAGACTAGATGGGCCGAATGGCTCTTATCTGCCATTCAATTCTATGTGTATCCAACTATCAGCCAACACCCACGATCACGAGCACGGAATGGCTGAACAGGAAAACGCAGGCAGATGTTCCAGTAGAGCTTTGAATGAATAACTGTGCAACAGATCTAGATAGGGCAGTGACGGCGATGTGCTCAAACGCTGTGTTCTCCGAAACACTATGGCTGTGTGCCAAGAAACCAGTAATGCAAGGAGAAAGATAAGAAACAACAGCAAGGAGAAAGAACCGCTGGCTGAGCACTATAGACATATCAGTCTGCTCACCAAATTTTAACTTGTCGGTAGCAGCCACGGAATGATGAGAGTTAAGGATGTAACAGTATTGATGCTGAGATTGAGGCTCATCTACCATACTGGAAGTGTCAATAGTGTAGTGCAGAAAATTTACTGCAATGAGGTATTTCTTTCGTTTTATGTGATTTATTTATTTTTAGTCTATTTTTCAATGTAAAAATAATTCTAGGAGCCAATTCTTCAAATATTTAGCAATTTTCGTATTAAGTAATGCCTTTGGTAATGCACAACACAAAACGAGAGATCATTAATATTGGTGACAAATTAGGCAGGCAGGGCACTGGACAGGGCAAAGGGCACTTTATTCTCTTGAACTACTGTTCCTGAATTGACTTTGAGACATTTGCACATTTATGCAACCAGCAAAACCTCTAGCATTTGGACAATACAAAACAATAAATAATTAATATTGATGACAAATTGGGCGGGACAAGGGACTGTGAAGTGTGCATAGTGTGTTTCAGTTCTTGAAATATTGTACTTAAAATGGGTTTTAGTTACACGTTTACACTAGACTTGTGCATTCATCTTCGGGCGAACATGAAAACGAACACGAAGAGTGCGTTTTCGTGTTCGTTCCGAAGACACGCCGAAGAGAAGACAGCGGCGGTAAAACGTAGGCGAAGACAAAGACATACACCACGAAGATCTTCGTGATCGTCTTCGTCTACCACTCTCCCCGGTCCCTTCCCGATCTAACTTACCTTATCTTCGCGCCATCGCGGCAGTTCACGGAAACGGAAATCCATAGGTTCTCCGTCAAGGGTTACAGAGCAGTGCGAATTAGCCTATTGGTCGCCTACAGGGACCTCCTCTGGCATCAACCAATTGGAAGCAAGCGACCGTGCAAGCGACCAATAGGCTCACTCGCACGGCCCCTTAACCCCTTAAGGTGCAACAAGTTATGGCACCAGGAGCCTAAAAGTCTGTACGAGCGACCAACAGAGTCACTCGTACAGACTTTAAAAAGTTAAACCCTAATGAAGCAACTTGTCCGGCAGATCCCACTGGTCTCCCTGTTCTATCAGTTAAATGTCCGTACAAGCAACTTTATTGGTCATTCGTACGGACATTTAACTGATAGAACAGGGAGACCAATGGCATCTGCCGGACAAGTTACGGCACCAGGAGTTTAAAAGTCTGTACGAGCGACCCTATTGGTCGCCAGCAGGGGGCTCGTCTGCCATCAACCATTGGCAGACGAGCCCCCTGCTGACGACCAATAGAGTAGCTCATACGGACATTTAAACTCCTGGCGCCAGAGCTGCTGCGGTACGCGTTAACCCCGTATTAACCCCTTAACCGCAAAAAAAACTAAGAAAAACCGAACATGAAGAATGTCCACGAATATTCGCCCGAAGAGAAGACAGGAACAGGCGAATATTCGTGGAATACGAAGATTTTTTTTTTTTCCCGAAGACGAGCACTAACATGAAGAGCCCCCTGGTGCCCATGTCTAGTTTACACTACCAGCAAAACTTCTTAATTTTAGACAACACAAATAACGTATTTCCCCACCTTTTTTAGAAAAATCTGGGGTCTAAAAACTGTGTGCGTCTTATACAGTGGTGGTAGATTTTTTTATTTTTTTTTCGGAATGGGGCACAGGGAGACTGAAAGTGATGTGCATGTACTGGCTGTCTGAGCATGATAGCAGTGTGATTGCTAACAATTGCTAGCAGCTATCATCAATCACACTCATATAATGCCCAGGAGGCAAGTACAATAACTTTACATAATAGTTTTTTTTAATTTCGGACCCCAAAATTAAGGTGCGTCTTATACATGGGGAAATACGGTAATACAGCAGCAAGAAAAAGTTAATCCTTTAGAATTACCAGCATTTATGTAAAAGTTTGTTTTAACAACCCTTAAGTACGTCTACTACAGAATGGTTTAAAAAAAAAAAAGAAAATCCGTCTTTTGGAGTGGCACAATCAGATCCCGTACCATTATCGTTTTGAGGGGGGGGCTAACCTGTAGCCAGCCCCCTTCAACAAAAATTTCAAGAAACTGTTATTGGTTATGATAGCTCTTTGTTAGATCACGTTTGATAAGACAACATTTTTGTTAAATCTATTCTAATTACTGAAATATTGCCCCACCATAACTGAAATTTTGAATTTTTTTTTTATTTTGGTAGATATTCGTTAGATCCGGTAAGAACAACTATTTTTTTCGTTAGATCTATCACACAAGAGGCAGTATTCTTAATCCTATTTTGTATGTGGGGGATGGGAATACATACGGGTTGGCCCCCCTCAACTAAAATTTGGATTTTTTAAAATGATTTTGGTAGATATTCATTAGATCCGGTATTCACAATTCTATTTTGTGTACAAATGGTAACTAATTACTGAGATATTGCATAATTAATGAGTAGATGTTCAGTATATATTCGTTAGATCCGGTAAGAGCAACAGTTTTTTTTTCCGTTAGATCTTTCACGCAGGGGGCGGTATCCACAATCTTATTTTGTGTACAGTTTGTTGAAATTTTTTTTTGAGGGGGATGGCTACCCCAACAGTTGTTCTAACCTGATGTAACAAAGATCTAACAAATGGAATGATCTTTTGTTAAAATTCTTCATATGGGGGGGGCTAAAACGGGGGAGGGTTTAAATCCCTCCTGAGAGTCGTGTAGGCCTGATCTGCAGCTACGGGAAGCACTTGTTTGAGGTTATTGTTGCCAAGGGAGGTTTGACCAGTTATTAATAGACTTGGGCACCAGGGGGCTCTTCGTGTTCGTCTTCGTGCTCGTCTTCGGCAAAAAAAACCCCTTTGTATTCCGCGAATATTCGCCTGGTCCTGTCTTCTCTTCGGGCGAATATTCGCGGACATTCTTCGTGTTCGGGTTTTCTTCGTTTTCCCCGGTTAAGGAGTTAATACGGGGTTAAAGCCGCTCTGGCGCCAGGAGTTTAAATGTCCGTATGAGCAACTCTATTGGTCGTCAGCAGGGGGCTCGTCTGCCATTGGTTTAAAACCCCAATGCTGCAACTTACCCTGCCGATGCCACTGGTCTCCCTCCCTGTTCAATTAGTTAAAGACCAGTGGCATCTGCAGGGCAAGTTGCAGCATTGGGGTTTTAAAACCTCAATGCTGCAACTTACCCTGCCGATGCCACTGGTCTCCCTCCCTGTTCAATTAGTTAAATGTTAAAGGGTTAAGGGGCCGTGCAAGTGAGCCTATTGGTCGCTTGCACGGCCCTTTAACCTATGGATTTCCGCTCCCGTTAACCCCTTCGATGCTGTGTTAGAAATCCATGGGTTCGCTGTCAGGGGTTACAAAGACCGTGCGAGTGAGCCTGTTGGTCACCTGCAGGGTCTTCCCCTTCCGCGAAGCCGCGAAAGACAAGGTAAGTTAGAAGAAGGGGGGGGGGAATGGTAGACGAAGACGAAGACAATCACGAAGATCTTCGTGGTGTGTATCTTCGTCTTTACCGCCGCCGTCTTCTCTTCGGCGTGTCTTCGGAACGAACACGAAAGCCTGGGTAAGGTGTTAGCGCATCTCGCTAATTCTGGTGTCAACCGAGATCTACGTACACACCACAGCACAGCTTTGTTTCAGGGGCAAACTGGCACTAAGGGGCTGCATGTGCCTATATGCGATGTCTGCCCCAGGCCACATGCTTTGGTACTGTTGCTCCTCTTATCTCCTTTCTTACTCTGGGGTTGTCAGATGCCGTATTTGCTTGATTATAAGACGAGGTTTTTTTCCAGAGCAAATGCTCTGAAAAATACCCCTCGTCTTATAATCGGGGTCGTCTTATAATCAGACCTCAACTAGGTCTGACTATGAGACTAAGATCCAGATCCCACGCAGCTGCAGGGCGTGGAGCTCTATACGCTGCCCGGACTACGCACCGGGCACTCAGAAGCTCCGGTAAGTTTGGAGGAGGGAGGGGGAGTGTTAAATGGGGGGCATAAGGCATTTCTTGGGCAAAGTGGCAAGATGTGCATAACTGGGGGGGCAGGTTGAAAAAAAAGGAAATATTTTTCTCAATCATAGCTTTTATTAAAAAGAATAGTTCACATAGTTTACATGAATTAACATTTACTGGTAAAACTTTTTTCATATAGGGTCGTCTTATATTCAGGCTTTTTCTTTTTTGCATAAATTAATATTCAGATTTTGGGGGGTCGTCTTATAATCGCACAAATACGGTATTTTATTTTTTCTAATATTTGGGAGATTTAATCCTGTACCCAGGAGCTGGATGTGTCTGTCTGCCCATGCTTGCCCTGTGTCCTGTCATGCCTATGCAAGCTCAATATCCTTCCATACTCGGAGAGATAATCTTTTAGTTTTTCTGAATATTGGGGGAATTCAGTCCTGTACCAGGTGCGCCTTCCGTATGCAGCTGAAGAAGTTTTTCATAAACGAAACGCGTCCTGCTTTTTTTGTGGGGGGGCGCCAGCCTGGCCAGGCATAACTTGCCCTACAGTGAGTTTTATATTATATTACATTTTATTTTTTTTGTTGAATTGATCATTTTTATTTAAATTATTTATTCTTTGGTCTTATTTATACATACGATCCATTTTTTGTATGTTTTCTTTTTGCTTTGTATGAATTCCTAATATACCGTATTTGCCCGATTATAAGACGACCCTGATTATAAGAGACCCCCCAAAATCTGAATATTAACTTATGAAAAAAGCCTGAATATAAGACGACCCTATAGGAAAAAAGTTTTACCAGTAAATTTTTATTCATGTAAACTAAGTGAACAATTGTTTGTTAATAAAAGCTACGATTGAGAGAAATATTTTGTTTTTATTTCCTTTTTTTTTTTCAACCTGCCCCCCTCCCAGTTATGCACATCTGCCCCCAGGCTTGCCACTCTGCCCCAGAAATGCCTTATACCCCATATATGCCTTTGTGCCCCATGATATGCCTTTTAACCCTCTAAATGCCACTGTGCCCCATGATATGCCTTTTGACCCATGTGCCACTCTGCCTCCAGAAATGCCTTATACCCCTATATGCCACTCTGGCATTTAGAGGGTTAAAAGGCATATTATGGGGCAGAATGGCATATAGGGAGGTATAGGGTATTTCAGGAGGCAGAGTGGCGTATAGAGGGTTAAAAGGCATTTCTGGAGGCAGAGTGGCATTAAGGGGGTTAAAAGGCATTTCACAGAGCACTCTGCCTCCAGAAATGCCTTATGCCCCCCGTTTAACACTCCCTCCCCCTCCCTCCGCCAAACTTACCGGTGCTTCTGAGTCCCCTGGTGCTTAGTCCGGGCAGCATGTATTCGCGTAGACAACTACACGAATCGCGTAGAGCTCTACACGCTGCCCGGACTAAGCACCGGGGACTCAGAAGCACCGATAAGTGTGGGGGAGGGGCATACACAGGAGGATCCAGGTCCCCTGCATCGCTGCGGGGGATCTGGATCTTAGTCTCATAGTCAGACCTATTTGAGGTCTGATTATAAGACGACCCCGATTATAAGTATTTTTCAGAGCAAACGGTATGTTTGTTTTTTTTTATTTATAGTATATCAATAAATTATATATATTTTTATATTCACACTTTCTTTGACCGCTGTCTTTCTTTAGTTAATTCTCTTTGTTATAATAGGTTTTCCTCCTCTAAGGCGAACTCCACACTTACCCAGGATTAGCTGCTCAATTTATAAATTATAATTAATTACACATTTAACTACACTTTCTTCACAGTTATAATACAATATTTCATTGCCAACCTTTTTCCTTTTTTTAAATATAAGAGAGGGTTCTCTTTTGAGTTTACATATCTATTGCACATACACTTTATTCACACAATATATATTTAACTATTTACCTTCTATACATATAAATAACAGCGCTGTATCTGTTTTCCCTTTCTCCCCCTGTACCAGGTGCTGCTGCTGCTGCTGCTGCTGCAGCACAATCTCCTTCCTTACGCAATTCTCCAATTTTCTAATTTGGGGGAGAATTCAGTGTCCAGTACCATGGGGCTGTATGTGTCTATCTGCCGGTGTCTTCCCAGTGCCCTACTACTACTGATGATATGCAGCTGTATCACTTTTCTTACTTTGAGGGACCAATTCATCAAAATGGTCCCCTTTGGGGAGAAATGTAGTCCCTTAGGATGCTTCTGGCTGTGTGTAACCATTGGTATGATGCTGTTATTGCTGGTGGTGGTTGTCCTACAATGCAAATTTGAGTGAGGATCTCTTCCCAAACCTTGAGATGCTGCTGTAAGTGAAAAGGTGAGTCCAGAAACTGGTAGGGACTTCTCCCTTCTGAAATCCCCCCCCCTCCAATTTTGTTTCCGAATCAAAAAAGGCCTAAAAATTGCACCTGAACTGAACAGTCGGAAATCAAAATTTGTTGTCTGAAAAAACAAAATGAAAAGTTGGTCTGAATCGATTTGGCTTGCTGCGCACATGTATAATTTTCATTACAATTTTTATTAACATTCAACTTTACATTAATGGATGAATTATGACAATGTGGGGCCAGAAGGTATACTTTAGTAAACCACAATGTCTACTTTCCTTCTTTAACGGACTTGATTGCTTTTGTCCATTCCGTTATCACAATGAGCTGTGTCATTTAAACAGTGCGCACGTTCTTGTTTGTTTTTTTTTGTTATAGATCAGGCTGTAAGTCACATCTGAAAACACTTCAATTTATAAAACAGAAAAAAAACATACATTGTAACCAACTTATATAAATTCAAATGGACAAGATGCCCTTGGTTGGAATGATTCTGCAACATAATTAATTTCAGGCAATATCCAGATATTGGGCTGCATTATCATCAGATCAGGAAAAACCGTTCCTTCTTTGTCTTAGCCTGACACAATCATCATGCTCTGCATTTTGATGTAGGCACAGCCCCTGCCATGTATACAATATTAAGACCCTTGTGGGAATTCTGCAATGCTGTGAGATGAATATCTTACTCTGGAAATGCTCAGTGCAGACACACAGGCAGATCATCAAATGCTACTAGCAAACATTTAAGCTTTTTTTCGGGGCTTCTTCTTGGTAGAATTGGTCTTATTTATCTTTTTTCCCCTCTCCTTTTTTCACTCCAAATGCAAATGTAATCCCATTCTATAAATGTATGGCCGTCTCACTACCTCTTGCATTCATACATATTTAATAAGGCAGGATGTGTGATTTAGTATGACTGAGCTGACATGTTGTGGTGCACAGAATACCTGCCAGATTGCACAAACTAAGTGGATCTTCTCTCTGATACAGCTAGGTTAAAAAGCAGGGTTTTATTCATTCCATTAAGAAAATATGAAAGGCACAAATCGCTCTGTTAAGCTTTATTTTTCAGATCGGCACCAGGACACAAAGGGATTGCTTAGTTGAGTCATCTAAATTTGTGAAGAATAAATTGTCCAGCCTTCCATTTAAATCTAAATATGATTGTAGTGATCAATACACATAAGTTCAGCCTTTTGAGTGTCAGACCTCACTGGCAATAGAAATATATCAACAAATAATAAAAGCTCACATATAATGGGAAAAAAATCAGCTACTACCAGTGATGAACTGGGGATAACCAAGTTGCCCTGGCGCCTTAAGGCCAGCGACCCCCTAATGACGTACATATGGCCGCCGGCTGGATACATTTTTATACTCTCTCGCTACTAATATTAATGTGTAAGGGCCAGGACTTTCCTAAGACTAAATTTACTTTATTGACCAGCTGATTGTGAGAGCTTCAATTTCTGAACAAATTTTCTGCTGTTACTGCTGAAAACATATACCCTCATACCCACCAACTGCCAGAAAAGACAGACATCAGAGAAAAAATACACAGAGGAATTTGGTCTCAAATAGGAGATGTCCTTCCCACTTTGTACCAAAGGCTGTAGGCATTGTCTCCACCACAACTGCAGCTCCTTTTCGGGTTCGAGTTAGCCGGGCTGCTTAGCATCAGAGTGGGTCTGTAAGTTGCTTGTTTTTTGGTTTTTTTTTTTTTGAAGCTCACGTCAACTTGCATTAACTCAGCTCTCCTGTAACCCAGCGTATCCGAGATGTAAGTGATATTTTTATGAGGCGATATGTCCTTGGTAGTCAAGGACCATTTGTTTGTGATGTATCCCCTATGTCACCAGTCTTTAGGGGGTTAAATCTGGCAATTCCAGGTTTAGTGAATGTCTGTTTACAGCACAATTAACAAAACAAATTGGCCATTATATAAATAATCTAGGAACTTTTTCTAAAGAATAAAACAACCACAATGGATATATTTCTCAAAATATTAAAGGAGCTTCTCAATCCAAGGAGAAAGAGTTTAATTGGAGTTATTTTGGATCAAAAGCAGGAAGGATAGGTAGAAGGGTTTAGCTTGATGGATTTTTCTCAACCTAAATTACTAAATTACTACAGTGACTCTTCTACAGAATAAAGAATAAACAAACCATACCAGTGTTAACGCTGACTACTATTCAGAAGCCGTCAAAACTATACTATAACAGCTCTCACTATGTTCAGATGAGGCTTTAATTCACGTGTCTCTTTAAAGTAGGAATGAGAGTGCTCCAAGACTAATATACTACTTTTAAACACCTGTTAGATCAATAAATTGTAAGACTGTTACTTAGCATGCAACCCTTTTAACTGCAGGCGCTGAACACATCACTTGAACATCCATACTTGCAGAATATGGTTATGAAATACGAGAATATAAAACCCAGAGTGAAGTATATTTAATAGTGACAGACCTATCACAGGGATTTCATAGAGAATATTCACAGAAAAATAATTTTGTAATAGACTAGTGGCCTGGCATCTCAATTCTTCTAATTATGTCTAACAAATTATTCTGCATTCTAGGTCATTACTCCCAGGATTCATCTCCGTACTGTGATAAGAATATAGATGAATAAAGGTTGATTTGTAATGTGCGGTGGAAGAGGCTAATATAGCAAGGAAATTGAAAATTCCTTCAAATAAAAATAATGGCTAAATCCCGAATATAAAGTAGACCAAATCAGCTTAGGTGGTAAGGAGAACACCAGTAGTTTGATAATGCAAGGTCTTCGAATAAATCGACATTTAGTTTTAATATTTTCAAATTCATGAACCCAAATAAATGCTAATTTTTTTTATATTTTAACCATGTTTTTTTTTTTAACCATGATCCAGATAAAAATATTTTTGCAAGGGCAGGTAGGGCTTTCTTCTGGCATACAGTATCTATTTGTCTAAAATAAATTATTGAAACTGAGAGTACAGTACAGCCTTAATCTTATTGTACTTTGTCTATACTAATTTGTTTGTTTGGTCTGGTGTGTCTCTGATGAAAGATCCATTGACACATTTCAACATAATGTAGAATTTGGATTTACTTGTTGCCTCCAATCCATTCCTATCGCCATTTAAACTTTGATTAATAGTTAATCATTTTCCACCTGTCACCGAAACCAGATTGGATTTTTTAATGCGAGATAATAAATTCCCATGTTTTCTCCTGTATGAGGACAAATCAATATTTAATAAGAAACATTTGGTTTACTAGTCTCATGGACCATCTGAGGAAAGAGAACTTAATTAAACAGGTGCATAAGAAAATGAATGGTGCATGCTGATGATGATCATTATTATAGGTTGTAGGTATCAGACTGATAATTTAACATGTGAAATCTGAGAACAAATTTATTATCTAAAACCCCATAACCTATTATTGACTTCTGCATTCTCTTGGTGCTTGTTGACTGCTTATTTTGAGGTATCAGATTTTTATAAGCAGAAAATCTTTCATAAACAATGTCCTATAAATATTGAAGCTAATGTTTAAAATAAGAAGATACCTTTGCATATTTTGTGATGTTACACAAATAAGTTATAAATTTTGCTTATATAATAAGCAAAAAGTGTCCCAACAGTTTTACCCCAGGACTGTCAATGCAGATAACAACCTACTAACCTCTTTCGGTCAGCCTTTGTGTTCCAAGTCTATTTCAGAGATGAGGGGGAAAACAGCCACAAAATATATTGGGGTGTATAAGTTAAATATTTTACTTCCAATGATATGTCATGTTTTGTTAGGTTGGACACATGTATTAAGAATGACGTCTATTTCCATAATATCCCAGTGAGTATGAATTTGCATTATACAGATTCATAGTAGTGAGAAGCGTACCTTGGAACTCTCCAGGTTTGGCCAGGAGACTCCAGGTGAAGTGTTGCTTTCCCAAATCTCCAGGTCACCCTCCTCTTTCACTGGGGCAGAGGAACCTAATTTAGCCACTCATACTCTTCACTCGATTCCCCTCCCAACCCCTTTAAAGCTATCTGGGGCTAGCCCAACACCCAGCAGAGCGACTTCCTCGCCCAGAGAGAGCTCTCTGGGTAGCCTCTCCTAGGATGTTCCCAGGTATGGTGTTGACGCGCAGTAATACAAGAACTTATGAGCCTAGAGATTTTCACTTACATTAGTTACAAGAGAATTTTGTTTATTATATGTGTTTTATTCCTTTGGATTAATTCACAAAAGGCTGAGGAGATGCAGCAGTCAATGGTAGTTTGGAGCATTTAATTTACTATTGTTAACTTGCACTTCCACTCGTATTTGCTTCACTTTGACTGCAGCACATTGGACTTGGTGGTAGTAAAAAAAAAAAGATTTAATATACCCTGAATTGCTTGTAAATTGTAAATTTGAGTTGCAACTTAGTGGTCCAGTTGCAACAGGCTTTCTACTAACCACATAAACCTTAACAGATTTTTTATTACATTTAATCTAATAAAAATTAAACACTTTAAAAACATTATCGGTGGATCATTTTTTCAAATGGCAATGACGTGTCTTTAAATAAGAAACAGTTTTACATAGAGGCTGAGCCAGTCCCAGGCAGTATGGATCCGGAGGGAAAATGGGAGGTGAGTACAGGTGGCTAAATAAGTTTCCACCTGTAAGAAAAAGTAAAGTGACTTGGAGACCCAGGAATGCAGAAATTCAACCAGAGACTCCAAACCAAATCTGGAGAAGTCCCACATATGTCCCACCTAAGACAAAAAAATAATGAGCTGACATAAACGGAATCATTAACCACCTGCCTCAGACAAAAAATAACATTTTAAATAGGTTTAATATAGGATTAACACATTATAGCATTCCACTTAACAGTCAGCCTTTGGTATGCCAGGTGCTGTAGACTACAACACGTTTAGTCCATTAGTAGGCCACAGTTTGTATATCCTTGTGTGAAGTGATAAAATGAATAATGAAAAAGGCAAGCAGAGTAGCACAGCACTTTAACGCATAATCCTCTAACAACCTACAAATGTTCCTTTTTAAATATTATGGAATGGATTTTCATGGTGTTTGCATCAATACGCACTCAGAGAACTAATAAATCCCATTCTTCCTGTGTAAAAGGTTAATAAAAATGAATTAGCATTAGACTCAAATGCCATAGTGTTGAACATTTAATTTTCATCTCGCATTAGATGTAGGTGCTGGTTCTATTAGCGACGTTTGATTACTTGTATAGGTATGTAATTTAAGCTGACAATACATCTTCTCTGCAGAACTTCATCAATAATTTGATTTGTCATATGTCAGCAACCACATCATTACTTGGTTAGGGAAATGTATGGCTGGTCAATGACAGCCAATAATCAATGAAGCACTTTTTGTTGTTTACTGTCCTCTGTTAGAGACAACGTTTTACTACATGGTTAGGCCATAGAATCACTTAATATATTTATGGTGCTACTCTTGGTTACTTAGTATATGTTTTACTAATTAGTATATGTTGTACTAATAAGTGTCCTCGTTTCTTGAGAGAAATAAAAGTTGATAGCAGAGAAAATCATTGTTGGTATTTGTCCCAAAGAATAATAGGCCCTTTCAATCATATAATGTCTTTTTTTGTCCATCTCTTTCTAGTTTCTGTCTATGTCCAACCTATATCTGTATTATTACATATTTTATTAGTCTAATTTTTGTAGAACACTGGGGCCTCCAATGGTCTTTATTGCTAGGCGATATCTGTAACAAGGATAATGAAATCTACTTATCTGTGCTTCCCATGTTTAGTGTCACCCACAAATGAGCAAGTCATTTACCGAATCATGAATAATCACCAAAACACAAATCATCTTTATAATGTATCTCCTGTCGCTTCTAACTATATGTTTATTTCCACAGAATGTTAATAATAAGAATAATAAGAAGTTGATTCATTAAAAAGAGGGGCTCTAAGGTGCTATTTTGTGAAATACTACCAGTGCCATGTGCTTATCCAGTGAGGCTTAAAGATGTCAATAGGCAAGGCTGCAAGGTTCGGGAAACAGAGCCAAAAATGGCAAGAGCACCAAAATAATATTTTTTCACCAATATTAGTAGCTGCTGCTATCCAGGTGTACACGAATACCAATATACGCGTGGACTGCAGCACTAAAGTTCATATAAAATATTGTGTAAAATAAAAGCCACTATAGAAAAAGAGGGATATATCCAAAGTCTTTTACAACCCGCCCATACCCCACCATACATACAGTGTGTCTACAAAAAAGTCCCATCTCAATTTCTTCCTGGACTCCAGGCTGTAAATTGATATGTGTTGTACTTCTGTAATGTATTCCTAGCTTTGTTGGTCCCCCTTCTTATGTTTTTTTTTCTTCTAGAGATATTTACTCCCTGTTCTCACTCCCTCTTGTGCTTGTACCTCATTTGCCTTCCTTAGGTCATCTTACACACTCACCCCTAAAATTTGTATATAACGTCAAACAGACAACAGAACACAAGGATAGTGTGGTTCAGAAAAGAATAAAAGGCTTCCAGATGCCTTATATAAAGCTTTGTTTAATAATGAGCCCTTCCTGGACAGTTCCTTTATCTTATCCATCTCCATCCATTCCATCCATTAATTCTGGCATTTTTTTACAGCTTGTGCCCCAGTGGAGCTGCCACAGGTGCAGATCTTGGTGGTAGTAGCAAATATTAAAACTGGAACTTTAAATGTCACAGCATGGGGGAAAGATGCTGATTGACATATCCCATGGGGCCAAGCAGAAATTAATGTTAGACTTCTCTGACATTCACAGTAAAGTAGGCAGTTAGATTTTGTATTCTTATATTAATTTGTTATTTTTGTTTTCATTTGTGAACATATTTTGGGTATATCATGTATATACTTGGTGCAAAATATGGGATTAAAATGGTATGTTGTACACACTGCTGTCACCATTTTTCTTCATTTTTGACATGAATATACCTTTTTACCCTTGTAGCAGGCACATGCTTTAGAAGCTGTTTTTCATGTTATGTTGGCCTAACCCAAGGTAATTTCTGTCCAAACTCTCCTCTTGGTGAAATGGACAGGGTGACTTAACCGTTAACTACAGATAGCTCTTCAATTTCCTGATATAAGCTGTTCTTTTTGGGGCTTTTTTGTGTGCTTATCTGCTATATAAAAGCAAATTTCTGTAATACAACTTGCATGACAGTCTGCACATCTGGGAAAGTGCCTACAGCTTTTAACATCAGCTAGTCTTTGGTTCATAGCAATCAGCAAATGTAATTATTCATCTCTACAAGCCATTAGTTAGGCTTAATTTAGAATATGTAGGTCATTTTTGGTCACAGTTCATAAGTAACAAAGAGAACAAAGACAAGCCTTTAGCTAAACTGGATTTCTTCTCCTTGAAACAAAGCGGCACAATGAATAATGATGTATAAGGTTCACGTGAAGCCCATTGGGGAAAATCTTCACAGCATACACAGAGCTGATAGCAAAAGGCCACAAGATTAGAAGACCCTAGGTATAACTATAAACAAAGAAAGACCTCCTTCAAAGACTAAAACACTCTGAAATGCGCTACCTTTAGAGGTGGTAACTACTGGTACTAGACAGGCTTTTAAGAATTAACTTTTTGGCAAGAAATGCTTTTAAGGGTGCATCTGAGTTAAGGAAGTAGCAATGGAGGGTATATATTCCATTAAATGTGCCACAGGTGCGGGACAGTGCTTTACTCCATGGGTTCTGAATGACATTTATATACTAGGCATGTATCCAATCCCATTTTGTTCCCTGAAGAGCAAGGAGAATACTACTTGTGTTCTGTATTTTTGTCTTGAACTTATTTAGTTTGCTATCAGTCAAAGCAATACTTTTGTCACAATGGGTACGCATATTCATTTTAAAAACTATTGATCCAGTAAATATTCTGACTGATCACAGAGAATGAAGACAATTTATTCTCCCTTCTGAGCAATATCGGCATGTGCCTAAAAGGGTCTTCCACTGGATCAGGGCAATTAGGGGTTCTTTACGAAGAGTAAACTCAATGGCCTTACGTCTTTTTCTAGCCGTAATAATTACGTAACACTTGGCCTAGCTCAAAGTGTACGGAAATCTCTAACTCTATGCAGAGTACTTTGAGGATTGATATAATGCTATATGCTTTCAGCACAGCATCTCCAAGCTTTGGTTAAAGCAGCATTCTGTATAAAATAAAACTATATTACTTCCTCCCTGACCACTTCTAAAAACATTTGACAACATTGAGTTCATATTGTTTGCGCTTGGTCACTATGATGTCATCACAACAAATTACCAAAATTCACATTCATAATCCTTGCATACATCACTTGCTCCCTCTCATTGTACTTATAACTTATACTTCCACACGTGGCACCCCTTCCCTTGGGTCTCCTCAGTTAGATTCCTCTCTTTACTTTTCTCAACCAGTAATATCCTTAGTTTCCCAGAAATCCAAGGTTCTGTCCGTTCTACTCTATGTGACTATGTGCTTTCTGTGCTAGATAATGAATGTATGTACTCACTACATCGGAATTGAAATGCAGATACCCTGTGATGCATATTTATTGGAAAAACATTGGATTTGTATAAGATGCAGAAAGATAGTACTCCCCAATGACAGAAGCTTGTATTTGGTACAACTCTTGCTTTTAACTGAAATATCTTCAAAACGTTCAATATGTATGAGGTGGCTTCCTTTGTAGGCAAGACTGGTCTATATTGTGTTGTTAATTTTAACAGATATATATACACTATACGGACAAAAGTATTGGGACACCTGGCCATTACACCAACAGAGACTTTTATGGCATTGCATTCCAAATATGTAGACATTGATATGTAGTTGTTCTCCCTTTTGCAGCTATTACAGCTTCCACTCTTCTGGGAAGCCTTTCCACAAGATTTTGGGGTGTTTCTGTGGAAATGTTTTCCCATTCATCCAGTAGCGCATTTGTGAGGTCAGACACTGATGTTGGACAAGAAGCCATGACTCGCAATTTCCATTCCAGTTCATCCCAAAAGTGTTTGATGGGGTTGATGTCAGGGCCAGTCAAGTTCTTCCACACCAGACTCATCCAACCATGTCTTGACCTTGCATTGTGCTCTGGGGCACAGTCATGATTGGATAGAAAAAAGGCTTCCTAAAACTGTTCCCACAAAATTGGGAAGCATAGCATTGTCCAAAATCTCTTGGCATGTATTTACAACTCTTTGCGGACCACGCACACGTCCGTCAAACCCGAACAAACGGTTCTTTTCCTACAGTTTTACTTTGCTTTAAAGCCTATATGATCATATAATGACATAAATCCTGCTTTTGAACCAGCCTTCAAATCTCTAATTTGTACATAACATTGTGTCTTTTTAAGAGAGAAGCCAAGTTCAAATGAACTGTTGAATTAAAATGTCATTAGTCTAATTAACAGAGCCCACAGCCAGTTTTTCTGTGTATTTCATTAAACCAAAGCTAGATAATGACTTAATAGGTTTTTTTTTTTTGCTGAAGTGCCCACGTATAATTGACATGTACAGTGTTTGTGAAACAGACTGAAGAGTCCAGTTCTGTTTTATCTATTATTTCACTTTAGTTTCAGGAAAAAAAATATATCTGTTTTTTTGAGGCTTCAATCAGACCACATACCTAGCTCTAGCAACACAGCATAGATTAATCTGGGCCAATCTTTTTTTCTTCTTCTTCAGAAAATCAACTTTCTAGATACCTGCATGAATTTAGGTTATATAAAATATCCATCGTATCCCTTCCACTAACAAATTTGCCATATAACATATAATAGAAGAAAAGAAATGATGGCAGTTAGCCCATGTTGGGTCGGATGGCTAATTAGCATGACTAGTGTGGTTCAGCAATGATAGTGTTCCACTATCCCTGTCCTTATCACGTAAGTATGTGAATTATTTAGTTAGAATTTAGAGTAGATGATACAGTCTTGCTCTCTGATATAGCCAAGTAAATGCCTTCTACGTTGTATTGTTGGAACAAGTTTTTTTTTTTTAAAATTCAGACCTACTGCAAACAATTATGTCACGTGTCACGTGTCATGAGGTTAATGTATCATGACATGACATATTTTGCAATGCATGTGGTAGTGAGTTGTGACATTGTGAGTGTATTCAAAATTTCCAGACCAGATCCGCGGGTGGGACTCAAAATGATGAAAAAGTCAATAGGTTTTTGCGAAGAAACTTGCAGAAGGAAAATGTTTGCCCAACTTCAAAACAACTGGACATAAGTATATGACTTAAGGTAAATGGGTCACTTGCCCTAAATGAACTATGATAGCCTAATGATGCACATTCATTAGCTCAAGCCCAAGTGAGCCCCATGGTGTCAAACACACTAGTCAAGCCCTTTTAGCTCATTAACTATAAGTAACCAACACTCATCGCTTAATAGTATATGTATCTATCCATTAGTTAGGGACACCTTTAAAGCTTAAATTAGTAGAGAGGTATAATGTAAACATTAATTACTATTTCAAATTTAAAGTAGAGACTGAATGAATTCTTTATGTAGACAATAAAATAGAAAATCATGAAGTAGCTGTTTGCAATTAATAGAATCAGAAAACAGAGAACAGCTAAGACAATTGTGATTGAGCAAATGAAGCTTGTAGCATATTCCGTCCCTTTTAATCAATGCTGTGATGATGAGCATTCTAGTGGAAAGGCATTAATTTGCTCATCCATCAGAAGCTATCAGCTTTCCTTTCATTGATTATTAAATGTTCCAGCTCTTGGTCACCTGTCAATAGACTCTGGAGGCTGGAAAAAATAAACTATATTAATAAGTGGTGCAGTTGAAATGTAGGGCTTCTGAGACTTTACACCTAAATCCCACAGGTCCTACATATGTATACTGCATGGGCTATTAATTAGATTACCTTTACTAGTGGATTGTCCCAAAAAAGCAAAAAGCATTTTAGTTGATCCTCTTTTTCTGTCCCTGCCCCCATCTGTGTAACAGTCCTTACTTTTGCATCTCTTCTCACACAGACTCACAGACGGCAATGAGGCCGCAAGTCACCTCTATTAAGATGTGTCAATGCGCCATGACTATATTAGCCAGACTCGTATGTTCAGGATGGAACCAGAGGGTCTTTAGTTCAACTCCAGTGACTGAATTCTAACCAGACACAGTGACAGTTATTTACATAGAAATAAAAGGGCTCATTATTAAGTGAGTTTACAACTGTAATATAATTACACTATACCTTATTTTATGAATGTTAGTCCGAGTTGAAAAATTGCTATGGACATTTTAATAATAATTGCATGGACCTCTGCAGGCCTTGACAGATATGACAGATATGAGCGTGCTGGTTAGAGACACTTTACCTACCGCGGACAATCTAACGTAGGCTGTAACATTCTAGTAAATGTGTCATAGGCAACCATTATCATGGAGAGGGGGGCGGCTGTACACTGATCAGCCATAACTTTATGACCACCTGCCTAATATTGTGTCCTCCTTTTGCCGCCAGAAAAGCCCTGACCCGTCGAGGCATGGGCTCCACTAGACTTCTGAAGGTATGTTGTGGCATGTGGCACCAATACATTAGCCGCCCATTACCCTGTAGCCCAATTTTCCTTCTTCGGACGTCTTTTGATACTGACTACTGCAGACTGGGAACACCCCACAAGAGCTGCAGTTTTGGAGCTGCTCTGAACCTTCCGCTTGTCCAATTTTTCTGCTTCTAACACATCAACTTTGAGGACGGAATCTTCACTTGCTGCCTAAAATATCTCACACACAGACAGGTGCCGTGATAACAAGATTGTAAGTGCTACCTGTCAGTGGTCATAATGTTATGGCTGATCAGTGTATACTGATGTTTTTAATACATCTGGTGATAATGCATGATGGGAGAATATGCTTTAATTAAATCCATCTATGGACATACTAATGTGTTCGTGTGTCTCAAAATGTCCACAACAGTGTTTTATATTAGCATTTAAATTGCTTACTTCTTAGAGTCCTTACTTCTACAGCACGACATTCAGCTTTCTTAGTTCCTGTTCTATTGTAATGAGTGAAGTAAAGTGGTACTTCGCATGAACAAAAGCATACTATTCAGTCATATACTGTCCAGATTGCTAATGGATTTAAAGTTTCCATAGCAACGTCTAGTATCAAATGATTCCCATCCTCAAAAGGAAAAACAATTAAAAAAGCTACAATCCCAATTCATTCCTATCTCCAGTGTTGGAAAGTTGGAGTTGGAAAATACACAACTTGAATTCTGTGACTTTAACCATTTCAGCATTGATGATTTCAAGGAAAGGTGTAAAAGTTGAAGAACATTGTTATTCCAGCATACACATGCTGATATGCATGTTACATGTGAGTACATTCTGGATACAAAAAGGTAAAATTATGATCTAATTTTTTGTGTAATAAATAGCACTTTAAAGTCTTTGGGTTTTTTTGAACTCAACCATAATTTCCAAAATAAAAAAAATTTATATATAAAATTAAAACCAGTGTATTACAGATTTCTCTACATTCATTCATGATGTCACACTGTCCATGTTAAACAGCATCAAATCGTGACTAGGGACTATGAGTAGGACTAGCTAGGGGACAGATATGCCTGGAAACTTGCCAGGTCAGGCTCATCAGTGCTCACCCTTTTCTGTGTCAGCGGCTGTGCAAGGGAAGGTGGCTAGCAACATATGGGTGAGGTAGCCATAGGATAGGGCCGGATAACATCAAACTGTATGAAAGTAGAAGGAGAATTGGGTAGGAAGTGTGAGTGGCTACAGTTCAAAGCCCTGCCCTGGAGAAAGAGCCGAGTGACCTGGAGAGTTCCTAGTTATAGTGACAGGGGGGTTTATATTGAGCAAGGGTTTCTAGGAGGGGGATCAGAAAAGGGAGGGAAGGAGCATGAATTATTTTAAAATGTGCATGCGATAACAGCCCCCATTACAAATTTACCAATAACAAAACTTTATTGTAAATAAATATTACAAGTCACTTAGAAACAACAACAGAGATATATTTCTTTTCCACAAATGACATAGTAAAGAAAAAAACAGCATCACATTTGCTTTGCCCTTTATTGTTTAAATGTCAGGATTCTCATACATGCATAATTTTTATTACACAAAGTATAACCTAGGGACATTGCAAGAGTTATGCCAACTGCTGCTTTGCTGCACTTGTAAATATACAATATTTACTACTGTGCCTGTAGGTACAACTAGGTTATGCTTCATCTGTTTATTAATCCCAAACTGATCATTTCCAAAAGAGAAAAAATCTAGCACTTGAGAAGGAGGCAGAGCGCAGGCATGTATGACTGCTAGTAATGTATAGAGAACGGGAATATTACTATCTACGGCGACATTCAATGTGCTAAAGAAAAAACGGAGATAATAGCTGATACTAAATGTTTTAAAACTGAACACTGAAAATATATGCTATTGTAAAATATTCGTAACAAAGATATTTATGTAACCTGGATACACCAATACTAAAAAACAAAATACACCATTTAATTAGCTAAGAAAACATAAGGCAAGACTTGGCTTCTTATTGGCCAGGTCCTATATGAAAGATTTCATCTTTTCTGCAATATCTTCAAGGTCACCTTCTGTCGGTTGATCATCTACTTCTACTCATAGTGCTTCTACCAGTCTCAGTCTATACACTATCCGTTTTAATAATTCTCCTGATATAGGGGGCTTGTAGACATCATATATTTACACCTTTTCACGACCAGAGATAGTTTAGACCCTAATTTTTACGTTATGCCTGTTTAACCATAATTTACCATTTCTTGTGTCCACACATTTTGTGGATTACCGATAGGACTTTCTATTGATACCATTAATATATTAAAAAGGAGACAATGGGAAAATGTTTTGTAGTTTTACCTAGAATTTCTAGGTTGAGTGCCAGTGCTGGAGACAAAATGTTTATTTTCTGCAACATCGCCCAAGTACATTAACATTCAACATATTTGGGTAATTTTTTATTCATTCATTCTCTCTGTCTATTCTGTAGACATCCTTCTATCCCTCCAGTCACCCCTTCTGGCAGGGTTCAGCATTGACACTTGTCTGAAGGTATTGCTAAATCATATGATCAGACATTCAAGCAGTGAAGGTTTACAGGTGCCTGCAGCAATCGCTGTTGCAATAGGTACTGTCAGCACAGAGCCAGTGATTCTGTCCATCCACTTGCCACAGTAACAACATAGCAACATAATCCTGCTTGCAAAATTGTTGAGCAAATGTTAGAAGTCGAATCGCATGAAGTACTTTTGCAACATAAGTGAAGCAAGTTCAATTTGACTAAGGAGGAATTGGTTGCAATGAGATCGCTGTCAGAGTATGCCTCAATTATAATTTGCCTGGCCAAAGTCAGGGGAATAGTGGTGCAGAATTACGATATATATCGGAAAGAGGTATTACAACAATTGGCTGATGGGAATATATATATCTCAAAGTACAGAGGGATCCAACTTTTGAAATGAGTTTGAAGTTAGAAAAAGTTCTGGAAATGTCAGTTTTGCTGGGTTATATAGATGAATTAACTGTAGAATTTATGAAGGTTAAATGTCCAAGATGTCCAGTCCTTTACCGTCTGCCTAAAACACACCGGTAGCCCAATGGATTGATTTCCAATTGACGGAAACAGTTATGCATTTACCGACATGCTTGAAGGATATACCAGATTTGCTTTTAGAAGAGATTTACATTTAGATAATAATGAGATACTTTTAGTTAAAATGGATGTAACAAGTTTGTATACTGTGATTCTACATACTGATGGAATACAAGCAATGCGGTGGGTGCGTCAAAGTTTGGAACATTACATTGGCCCCCCATAGAGTTTATTTCACACTTTCTTGAGCTGTACGTTTTTTAAATTTGAAAAAATATATTATTTACAACAAATGGGTGCAGCAATGGCCCCCACGTATGCAAATGTTTTCATGTTTAATTATGAAAGCCCTAAGGTTTTATCAATTTATGGTCAATTCATACCTTTGTACTGTCGCTTTGTGGATTATGTTTTCTTTGTGTGGACGGTTTTGAGATTATGGGCCACAGGAGATGGTTAAGAAATTAAGTCCTTTAAATTCCCCAATAAGATTTAGCATGAACTGTGACCAGTATCGATAGATACAGTGCCCCTGTAGTTACTCCAGTGGATGGCTGGATAGATCTGGCCTGTGTCATCATTGCCCCCAAACAACTTGTCTGTGCCTTCTTTGCCCCTTCCCCGTCCTTCCAATATACACACATATACATACAATATATGGCATACGCATGTAAACACAAATTACACACGTTCATTCTAACACACACTCCATCTCACCTACTTACACATACATGTTCACACACAAACACCTACACATACATGTTCGCACATACACACAATTACACATTCATGCTCATACACACACAATTACACATCCATAATCACAAACACACACACACTTACACATCCATGCTCACACACGCAAGTACACATCCATAATCACACACACACAATTACACATCCGTGATCATATACATACATATATATATACAAACACATATACAAACATCCCACCTGCCCTCGCTTACCTCTCACCGCTCCTGCAGCTTGCTATCCGGCTGCTCTCATACTGTGCATGCAGCCTCGGTTTTACCACAGGGTCACATGAAGTCACGTGACCCCGATATGCTCCTGTCTACCCGTGTCAGTTCAAAATAGTTTATTGGTGCGGTTCAGGTTGAAAGGGCCCTTTCTAAACTATTTTGAACCGGGTCGCAGCTGTCGCAGGTGCAACCGGGCAGGTGCCCCTGTAGTTACTCCAGTGGATGGATGGATGGATAGATAGATAGATAGATAGAGGATCCGAGGAGCACAAGAACAATACACTACACAGCTTTAGGTAGTGTCCTAACATCTTTAGAAATGCAACCCAGGAGACAATTACCCCTTTTGACACCTTCACCTGCAATAAAATCTTTGGGAAGAAACTGCACCCATGCCTGTCCTGGTGCAAGCTGCTCCCGCACAAGGACAATGGCGACCTCTGAATGAATGTAGCGAGATTGCAATGCACTCATACAATATCTAGGATATCTTTGAAAATAAACATTAATTTTATCCAGAAACATCAAATTTGCATGATTTGACATCACAAAAATGCCCATGATAAGTTTCTACATAAAGTAGTTTGTAGCAAAGCTTTCTATACCAAGTAATGATATTACTGCACTGACAATATTGATCTTAGGATGGTTCTGCCTTCTAAGTAAGGATTTAAGCAATAGCAGGCAATTAGATTATATTAAATGAAATTAACATGCACAGAACATTTTGTATATGACCTATGTTGTAAATGATTAATGGCCTTTGTTATTTTCAATTTTATAGATTGAATTCTTTGGAAACATTTCAAAGCCAAACAAAGCAGAATGATCGCACTCTTAGTTTTAAAATTAAAATAGATAAGTCTTTCTGAAGGAAAAAATTAACCTCTTTAATACATGAGGTCTGAGGACAATGAGCCTCACAGAGTAATTATTCGGAGTACCAAATTAATTTTACCAATATGAAACAAGTGTTTTTAAAATGGCAACCCTTAAGTTTATACATGGCAGGGAAACATTAGTCTATGCCAATATGTATTAATCAGAATATATGTATTAACCCTCTGAGTGCCTGAGGTCGGGACACATTTTTCCTTGTGGGAGCGCTCGCCAATCTTGGTATTTTTTACTATAGTTATAAGGTGACAACCTTATAAACAGCTTGCTTTGTAACCAGGGAGTCTTGTTATTTTTCAGTGCAAGTCAAGAAACCTAGTTTAAAAGGATATAGTGGTAACATGCTACCCCCCCCCGACAAAAACAACTCCCTCTCCCTAAATATTTTAAAACTCAAACTATATAATTTTTTTAAAGGCGTGTACCCTCTTAATAAACTTAAGTAATATACTGTATGTGGTTGTTCATGCATGTGGATTGCACACATATCCCATGTGTATCACGGTACCCAAAATATTGCGCAATTATTGCACAACTCCGATGACCATCATCTGTTTTCTAGCTGAGCATTAAGGGATTTGTGATTTATTTTTTTTTTAAAACAGCTCATCGGACCAGTGTTGAGGGGATATTTTATGCTAGAAAGGCTGTAGTGATGTCACAGTCCCTGATCCCGGATAGCCAGCAGGTCTCCTAATAGATCACAGAGAAACATATAATGTAGCAAGAGATTATATATTTTTTTTATATACAAATGATTACTTTCTGATGTTTTTCCTACCATTTTGCCATTATATAATATACACCCATTGACATTATTATTGTTACTATCTTTACTGTTACTTTTTATTGTTTTAAATTAAGGACCATTGGATTTTTTATTTTTTTTAGATGTGATGGCTAAAGATCTCGTTATATTGTTTCCACTTTAAGGATTTGCACAAATCCACATAAGGAAAAACAGTATACCTGATCTACCTTTATAAGGATCCCCATGTGACCCCTATTTATGCCTATGACTATGTCGGACGTGAGAAAAAGCATTAGCCATTCTCCTGCACTACATATTTTTATGGAAGATTAATACTTTTTTCTTTGCTGTCTCATTTCAAACTGTGTTATTTGTTGTGCCTCCAAGTGCCATACTTCCTGCAACTCTGCCTGGAGCATGTACTGTTTTTATATGTTTAATATTATATTTAAGTAATAGGCTATTAAAACTCCAGGTAGTTAAGGTCTGTGTCTTTCATCATTAGAAACGTTGACTGACCCAACACGTTATGATGCCTGCAAGGATTGGTTTCTAGGGTTCCATCATCAAGTTAATGGTCTATCTGCAACTGAAACGTAGACTTAGATTTTAAACCTTTTTATTATATTATTTTCTGTGAAAGATTAAATCCATTGCTTAGCTCCCTAAATCTTTTTTTTCTCTCTTTCTAGTAAGTGTGATATTACTAAATCTTGGGTGAGCTAGTTACATCTGTAGAGATATCAGAGAAGTTGTGAAAATGTGTAAAAATCATTAACATATCATTTTAAACTCTGAACAACGTCCTGTATTCTCTGCAGCCTATATTATGTTCTGCTACGCTATGTCCTGCATGTTCTGCACGATGTTCCACTAGTATTACGGAGCCATAGGGGCAACTGCAAATCACGAGGGTCCCTATCATAGTAATGCCAGGCACAGGACTAAGATGATAAATTAAGGACAGTCTTGGAAAAAATCTAGATGTGACAATCCTATTTATCCTGCTCCTATATTAAAATGCTCTTCATTTTGCTCTCCTGTTTAACGCACTATGGATCTGCTTTTGCAAAACACAAGCAACCAATCTGTTTTTGACAGAGCTCTGTCTTGTTAGAGATGATTTAATACAAGCCTATTCTAACGCTCTAATGCACAGCGCCAAACCATTGAAGGCAAATAAAACAACGTCCTTTATTTATAAGGTCCATTTACTTAGAACGTCAGGACTGTAAAACTATTTTGAAACACGCGCTGGTAGAAAGAATTTAAATCTACCATATGTAATCTTAATAGTTTCTTGTGTATTTCAGCAAAATAAATTGTCTACTTTATCTTAAACTAGCCCAAGGAAAAGTCAATTATCTATGTATGTGAAAGAGATGTGCATGATCCATTTAAGGGGTTTAGGATGAATAAATAAAGTCCAGTGGAAGATTAGTTAATTGTAAATGACAAATTGGTCACTTTTTTATGCTACAAGATATAATTTGTGCGATAACGGCATAATTAATGTTTTTGTATGTTTAAAAATTGAAATTGTGTTTTTATAACTAGTTGTATAACAGCATACAGAATGAAACAGATTGATGGTAGTTAGAAGGGCATCCAGAAGCCAAGTGAATACCATAGCAATATGTTAACATAGAACCGTCACTTGCTCCCAAAAAGTACATTTATCAGTACATCTTGTGGAGCCATTATAGTTAGTATACATAGATGACACAGAATATGATAGGTAGGGTAGTAACTTCCATGGGGCAAGAAAGGCAGCTACCCCAGGTGGCACAAGGCTAAGGGCGCTGTGCATTCTTGTGTTGCTCTATAGGCTGGTGCTCAGCTTCTGACCTTGCCCCAAACACCAAGATTCCTAGTTAAAGCTTTGCAAGTTTGTTGGCTCCTGGCTCAACAAACTGAGGACATGCTGTGAATTTTTGCTAATCTTCTCCCACATCCAAAACACATCCAATGCATCACCAGTTGAAAGATCCACCAGGCCCCCCAGCCACAGTCTATATTACCATTCTTAATTGGGGATACTATTTAAACATAGCATTTAAATATAGAGAGCATTGTGAAATTTATTTCACAAAATGGTTCATCACCTTCCAAAAATTGTATCTTTCACTCCAGTTTAAATAGTAAAAACTTTTTTAACATTACATTCAAAAAGAGGGTGCTGGCTCTAAGGTTCTGTGTACTTCTATTGAGATAGTCATCCAGTTCTCATATGTTTTATAACATACACAATATGGTTCCTCATACGTAATTATATCCTTATGGTATATGTGTGAAGATTGGCAAATATTTTTTTGAGAGCACCTGGGAATTCAATCAAGAATTTGGCAATTTAGTATTTTTTGAATAATTAAAGTAAGTGTATTCACATGTTTACACCAGTTCCACTGTTTAAGTCATTGTATGAATTGAAAAATATACATATTTTGTTCAAAATTTACAGCAGTGTGCAAAATATGAAATTTATGGATATGCTCCCAAAGTGCCTAGGGATCAAGATACTGTAGGACTGGTCCTGATTATTACACATTTGTTTATTTCAATATTCTGTTTGACTTTAAAATCCAGAAATAAAAAATACAATATTAATTACATTATTAATAGCTCACATTTCCTTATGACTTACCTATTTTACAGTTAACACTTACAATTTTTTTCCAGGATACAAAGCGTGTCGTTGAATGCTCTGCATGCAGCCCTTGAGGAACTTGGTGAGGAGCCGCTGCTTTAACCTCAAAGTGCTGAAGACTTACTGTTTTAATATACATTCATATTCATATTTGCATTCCCTTTTTTACAGGAAAGTGTTATCCTAGAGAATGTCTGGAGGTGGCATTACCTAAAAACAGCTGTTGCCTAGGTCTTCTATATTATAGCCAGGGACCAAGGATGGCGCATGTTTTTTAAAGACCCTAATCAAAATGTTTTAGGGGCCTGTGTTTAGTACAATTGATGAAAATGGATAATTCGCTTTAAATGAAGGAACATAATACACCAGTTTGTTAATGGACAATATAAGTTATATTGGTAAAAATTCTTAGTCCAATGGCTAATACTTATGACAGTGCCAACCGTGCTATTTCCTACTAAAAAAGAAAGTGCTCATTTATATGAAGTATACACTACCAACCACCACCAATTCATCCAAGGCTACTCCCATTTATTGAACCGGGTGAAAATCTTAATAGTCATGTGAAACAACAGTAGTCATTGATAAACCATAGAAATATGGGATTTTAAGGTATTTAACCTTCAGAGAAAATGAGAAAATGAAAGATATTTCATGAAAGTGGAACAGTACCTTTTAAAATCCAAATATCCCAAGGGGTAACTTCAATCTTGTCCCCTCTGTAAGCCTATTCTTGTTTTACACCCTCAACCCAAGGTCTCTTAAAAAGAACCAAAAAAACTCCTACTGAGGCAGATATAAGTGAATCCTTACATGTCCTTGTTTTGATTGCATTTTTAATAACAAAAACACATTTGCTATTAATACTCACATCAGAAGCTGTATTAAATTAATGTTCATTGCACCTTAAAATTCTGGTAATTGCACCTCAGAGTTCTGGTAATAGATAACTCTGCAGGTGACTGGATTGAGATCAGGCTCTGCCAAGTGAGTAATTAGAAAATTGTATGTCAAGGGAGCAGAACACAAAACAAACAGAATTACTCAACAGGTAAATTTCCAATTAAAATAAAAAAATTACTAGCATAAAATGAAAAATACACTGAGACGGTATGGTTTAGTTGAAAACAGTGCATTTCAATTCTCATTTAAATATTATGAATATTGGAGAAAAGAACTAGAATTGTCGGTGGTGCTGACACCCCATGAGTGGCCTTGTAGTGTCAATGTAGCTATCTTCATCTATTAAAGCTAATATATTTTATTATTAAAGCAAATTTGAAACTTTGGTAGCTATACGTTTTACTTAAGTTGGCAGTACATTACTTTTTTCCTTGAAACATTACCTTTTTCTTTAACCCTGTTAAATGTACATCAGGACCTGGAATAACCATGTGACACACCACGCAAATGCCCCAAGGGCCGTTGGCAGATAGCAGCACACACTCCAGCTGAAGATTGGGCTCTGCAGCATGTGGCCAGCAGCTGGATATACCCGGCCACACTTGTGTAGATAAGGTGAGTGTGTGGCTCCTGGTGTTCAAGATGGCCTGTCGGGGCTGCTCCTGCTGGCAGATGCCGTGTAATAGGACTCACAAAGAGCAGTCAGCCTCCCCTCTCAACAAACTGGGTACAATATAGCAGATGCATTGCAACCAACTCTCTCTCACGCTCTCTAAATGTGTCTCTACCTTCTCTGCTGACCACTTCTGCTCCTGCCGACCCCGTTCCCATCTTCTTGTTCTTCATCTTCTATCTTCTCTCTTTTATCTTCTCTCTTACATCCTCTCGCCCAATCATCCAATCTCTTCAATGTTTAAGAGTGTGGTTAATCGTTTCAATGCTTTGTGAGTATGATGGCAATATATACACAATGTGCCAAATTCTGGGGTGGAGCGGAGGGACGTTGTTGAGGCCAGATGTTTTCTGCCTGAATTTGGCAAATATGGATTTATTTCAGAAGAGGAGAAAAGCTAATTGTTGAAGCGGGCCATCCACACAAATATATCTCACTCTTTAAACAGTTATTGAATAAAAAATATTACTAACTATGTGTACAGACTAGCAGCTGAAGTACTGAAGTCTGGGGTACTGATGTGAAGATTGATACAGTGTTATTAAGTTCATCTTCTACTTGGCACCCATCACACTTAATCTATTGTTTATCCATCAGAACAATTTAATATTAAACTGATGTTCTATATAAATTTCCCCCACCAACAACGCCTTGCCTATGGATTTGAAGGATCTTGTATAATTATCTACCGGGGCGGATCTCATCTCTTTTTTGATTGTGTTTGTGTTGTAATGTATTCACACTTTGCTGCAATTGATAGTACCTGGTGGCATTCTATCGCTTCTCATTGTTATGAGGAAGCTGTGATAACATTTCTCTGCTGATCATTCAATATCCTTGTTTGCGTTCTGCCAAAAATGTTTAGTAAGGAAAGGCAGCAGATGTTTCAAATCATCTAATGCTGTTTACAAGAATTTTCTCTGTGCTGGTCTTATTTTTACCCAGGGAATATCTCAGCTGTGATACTGTGATATTGTTACTGGGATTTACTGCTGTTCAAATACGCATCTGAACTCTAATAAAAATTACGTTTATTCACCAAGCTTCTTATGATATGTAAGATATTTTGCAGGTTTAAACTAGACTTGGGCACCAGGGGGCTCTTCGTGTTCGTCTTCGTGCTCGTCTTCGGGGAAAAAAAAATCTTCGTATTCCGCGAATATTCGCCCGTTCCTGTCTTCTCTTCGGGCGAATATTCGTTTTTTCTTCGTTTTTTCCGGTTAAGGGGTTAATACGGGGTTAACGCAGCTCTGGCGCCAGTACTTTAAATGTGTGTATCAGCAACTCCATTGGTCGCCAGCAGGGGGCCTCCTGCTGTCGACCAATGATCACAGTACCATATATAGCTAATATATTCTCGGGCAGAATATTCTGCTACTCAGTGTAAAACCAACAGAGGGCAGCATTCTGTCCGATGATATATTAGCCATATGTGGCAGTGTGTTAATTTTCATTTATTAATTATTTAAATAAAATATATTTCCATGATCCGCTGGTCTCCCCACTGCAACAGTTAAATGTCCGCACTCACGGACATTAATTTTGTCGAATTTACAAACTCTTTTTTTCTATTTATTTTGGGTTTTTTTGTATTAAACTGTTAGACGAAAGGATCATGGGAATAAATGCAAATGAGCACACGGCCCCATATGGCTTATATATCTTTGGACAGAATGCTGCCCTCTGTTGGTTTTACATTAAGTAGCATATGTTTGAAATCCAAAGTTATTCTGCTACTCAACGTAAAACCAACAGAGGGCAGCATTCTGTCCGAAGATATATTAGCCATATGTGGCAATGTGTTCATTTTCATTTATTAATTATTTAAATAAAATATATTTCCATGATCCGCTGGTCTCCCCGCTGCAACAGTTAAATGTCCGCACTCGCGGACATTAATTTTGTCGAACTTCCAAACTCTTTTTTTCTATTTATTTAGGGGTTTTTTTGTATTAAACTGTTAGACTATGGCTAATATATCTTTGGACAGAATGCTGCCCTCTGTTGGTTTTACGTCGAGTAGCAGAATAACTTTGGATTTCAAGCATATGCTACTTAATGTAAAACCAACAGAGGGCAGCATTCTGTCCGAAGTTATAGTAAGCTATTTATACTAAGTTAAATGTCCGTACCAGCGACTTTGTTGGTCGCTGGCACTGACATTTAACTGACACAGTGGGGAGACCACTGGTGTCCCTGCTGTGTCAGTTAAATGTCCGTACCAGTGACTTTGTTGGTCACTGGCACGGACTTTTAAGTTAACTGGTGCAGCAGGGTCCCAGGTTGCTTTTTTTTTCTGCCTAGCAACTAGTGGTAAGGGGCCGTGCGAGTGAGCCTATTGGTCGCTTGCACAGCCCTTTACCCTACAGATTTCTGCTCCCATTATCCAACGCAGCATTGCAAGGGTTAACGGGAGCGGAAATCAGGAATTAAAAAGGCTGTGCAAGTGAGCCTATTGGTCACCTGCAGGGTCTTCCTCTGGCATCAACCAATTGTTTGATGCCAGAGGAAGACCCTGCAGGTGACCAATAGGCTCACTCACACTGCCCTGTAACCCCTGACGACGAACCAGGGGCGTAACTAGACGCCTCAGGGCCCGGGTGCGAGAATCTGTTAAGGGCCCCCTCACCCCCCCCAAAAAAACATGATTTTTACCCAACAATTTTTTTTCAACTAATTCAACAAATTCAATTTACATATTGAATCATAATCAAAGAAAAAGGGGCGCATGTACAAAGGGCATAATCCAGGGGTGTCCAAGTTTTTTCTGCAGTGGGCCACTTCATCAGAATTGTATACGTGGGAGGGCCGCACTCATTTTTCACTGTGACAAAAAATATGGCCTTTAATAAAATATGCAGATTAAAATAAAGTAAAATGACACAAAACCTTTACTCTTCCTCTCACTGATTTCTGGGCCTTGAAAGTTTTGCGACTACAAATTCAGGATTCCCTAGATTTATTCTAGGGATGAACTAAAATGAAAATTCTGGACCAAAACATTCAGGGTTCACTTAGCCAAAACCAAAAATGACCCCCACCTTTAAAAATAATAATAAAAACTCACATGTTTAATAAAAGTAGGTAACACGCAATTGGACAAAATTAGCAATATGACTTGGCATGATAGGAGTGTGATTGCTGTTAGCCTAGGCAACCAGTAAATGCTGGTACCTAGGCATGATGGGACTGTGCTCGCTGTGATTGCTGTTAGCAATCACACTCCTATCATGCCAAGTCAGCCAGTACATGCTGGTACAGGGTGGCTGTAAGTTATGTGCAGACCCCATACTGCTGGCAGTATCACTACACAAGGGGGGCAGCTAGCTAGGTTTCAGCATGTACTGGCTGACTTGGCATGATAGGAGTGTGATTGCTAACAGCAATCACAGTCCCATCATGCCTAGGTTCCAGCACTTACACATCCATCCAGTAAATGCTGGAACCTAGGCATTATGGGACTGTGATTGCTGTTAGCAATCACACTCTTATCATGCCAAGTCAGCCAGTACATGCTGGTACAGGGTGGCTGTAAGTGCAGACCCCATACTGCTGGCATTATCACTACACAAGGGGGGCAGCTGGCCAGGTTTCAGCATGTACTGGCTGACTTGGCATGATAGGAGTGTGATTGCTAACAGCAATCACAGTCCCATCATGCCTAGGTTCCAGCACTTACACATCCATGCTATCACACACACACACACACTCATTTATTCATATAATCATTAATTCACAGATTCATTCCCTCAATCACACACTCATTCAAACACCCTCCCCACCCCCTTACCTGTACTGCAGCTCCCTCGATGCCGCTCACAGACTTCAGCAGGGGGCGCGGCCTCCCTCTGCCTTCTCTGCTAAAGCACAGAGGAAGTAGGAAGTCACGTGAACTCCGCTTCCTCCGTGCTGTCCAGAAGACCCTCCCACAAGTAAGTAGCAGGGCTTGAGGTGCGGCTCGTGTAAGATCGGTTGCCCTGGCTGCCGATCTTACGCGGGCCGCACCTCGAGGTCTCGCGGGCCGCATTTGGCCCGCGGGCCGCATGTTGGACGCCCCTGCCTTATTTAAAAAAAAAATAACGTAAAAAAAAAAAGATTTCGGGCGGCCCCTTGGCTTGGGCCCCCCTGCCGCCGGGGCCCGGTCGCAGTCGCGACCCCTGCGACCCCGGTAGATCCGCCACTGCGACGAACCTTCTGATTTCCACTTCAGTCAACTCCCGCGATGCTGTGAAGATAAGGTAAATTAGATGGGGGAGGGACCGGGTAGATTAGTAGACGAAGGCGAAGATTCTTCGTGTGTGAGTCTTCGTCTTCGCCTACGTTTTACCTGCACTGTCTTCTCTTCTTCATGTCTTCGGAACGAACACGAAAACGCACTCTTCGTGTTCGTTTTCATGTTCGCCCGAAGACGAATGCACAAGTCTAGTTTAAACTACCATGTTGAGTTTGAAGTAAGTAAACATGTGATGCTTGAGAGATCTAAATGCGAGTTGGAGCTATGTCCTACCTTACAAATTTGACTTCACACCCTCAAGAAGAATCAAGGTGAAATGATAGGTTAATATACCCTTTTATTTAGCCAAGTTTAAAAGGGTAGGGTCCAGGGACCCCCTCCCACTATGTGTATGAAGAAGTGCCCCCAACCCCCCATGTCTTACTTCACCCTTATTCCATGCACAGTGATGGGAGTAAGTATTAACCCTGTTTGGAGGTATAGAGCCCTGTAGGAAGTTAACCTTTTGAGGAGACATGGTCTCCAAACATACCTGTCCATCCCCTATGCTTTTAAGAAGTATATAGGCTTATGCTATAGAGCTCACATATTTCTGATATTCTTGTACCTAAATATTTGCCTCTAATCTGCTGTCTGTATTTTTATTTTCACACATCAGTGAATCATACGTACATACAGTAATCTTATTACAGTTATTTCTCTATTTGAGTGAACTTTCAAAGACCTGTATTTCTGTCCTATAGCCTTCTCATTTTTGGGTGTGGGTGTATATTTAAGTAAGATAGTATTAAACTAATTTACGTACACCGCTGGTCATAAGATCAGGCTTCTCCTCCTAGCCTTTCTCAATCATTTTAGTGATTATTGAGTTTTTTCCCAATCTACTGGCTAGGGGGCAGTGGCGTCGCTGCAGGGGGGCAAGGGGGGGCAATTGCCCCCCTAGGATATTCCTTGCCCCCCCTGTTGCCCCCCCCGCCGATTTTGGAGCCACCCAGGACAGTCCCCTTGACTGCTAACGACGGCATGGTGCCGTCGCTAGCAGTCCCAGTCAGGTGCTAACGACGGCACCATGCCGTCGCTAGCACTATCTTACCTTGATGGAGGTCTGTGGACCCCCATCACCACCTACCTCGGCGATCTGCCCCTCACACTGAAGGGCATCACCGGGGCCACCCGATCCGGCCGGTGACGGCACGCGCAATGACACGATGACGTCACCGCGCAACTTTATTAATAACTGACAATTGTCAGTTAAAGCGGTATGGGGGCATGCTGCTTAGATGCCTGTATCTCAGGCATCTAAGCAGCTACAGACCCCCAACATATACCGTTGGAAAGGTAATTACCTTTCCAACGGTATATAGCTTGTAAAAAAAAGAATTAAAAAAAATTACGTTAAACTTTAAAAAAAAAAAAAAAAAGTTTAAGTATTCTAGCTTAATGATTACTGTGGTAGCCAATGTTACCACAGCGATCATATAGATATAAAAAGTTACATTCCCTTTTTAAAAATGGCCGATACTAATTTTTAACCCCATGATCCCTTTGATCATGGGGTTAAATTTAGCCAACGGTAGAGGGAGGCAATTTTTGAAATCCTGATGAACTGCAAATCAGCCATTTAGCCCCTTGACGCATCAAATGAGGGGCTGTATGTGTTTCTAGTACAAACCTGGAGTGCGCTAGACACAAATGAACATGTCGCTATGGATAGAAAAAACATATTTTCTAGCCAAAGCGACACATTATTTGTGCACTCAACTTTTGTCCTCGAAATACATGTAGCCCCTCATTTGAAGCGCCAAGGGGCGTAGTTTCTTAAAATGGATGAATTGTCTGAATGAGGGAGAGCATGAGTTAATGTGTGGATGAATTGTCTGAATGAGGGAGTGCATGAGTTAATGTGTTTGTGTGTATCATAGATGTATAATTGTGGAAGGGCAAAGATGGCACTAGCAGGATGTTTGAGCCTTGGGGACCGAGATGGCACAGGCCGGGTGTATATGGGACAAAGATGGCAAATCGTATGTGTGTTATCTGGGTGCTGGCCAGGTTCTATGTGGGCAGCGTGGTTGGGGTGTGCAACCTGTGATCTATGCCTGTAATTTAGGGGGGTTTTAAATATACTTTTAATGCTGTGTTTTTATGTGAATTCCAATTGATCTGTACCTGCAAAGCTGGGTTTCTGTGTTATTCTGTAGATCCATATCTGCTATGCTATGTTTCCATACATTATTTATGTATACCTGCAAATACAGGGTTTGTATGTCTTGTTCAGTTGATTAATACCTGCAATGCTGTTTCCATGTATTTATTTGATCTGTACATGCGATGCTACGTTTCATATATTATTATTGTATACCTGCAAATACAGGATTTGTATGTCTGATTCTGTTGATATATACCTTCAGTGCTGAGATCACAAGTGAATTTCAATTGATCTATACATGCAAAGCTGGGTTTGTGTGTTAATGTGTTGATCTATACCTGCTACCGGCAGCAGGGTCTTATATTTTTATATATATTTATATATATATGTATATATCGGCAGCAGGGACTAATATTAATATATATATCGGCAACTGGGGCTAATATTAATATATATGGGCAGCAGGGGCTAATATATATATATATATCAGCAGCAGGATCTAATATTAGGCCCTGAAATCATGTAGTGCAAAAGTTAAGGTATTGTGTTGTTTAAAGGATTTCAAGGATTAGTCCAATAACAAAAGTATCATTCCATAGCACATTACTTTTGACTATATATATATATATATATATATATATATATATATGTTTTTTCAGTGGTATGATTTAATGGTGGGAATTATTAATGCCCCCCCAGTTTGACTGTGGTATCTAGAGTCGCCACTGCTAGGGGGGCTGAGATGATAGGAAACATTGACAGACGGATTGACTTAGGGGCTGATGGAGCTGCAGCTCCAGGCCCCTACCTTAAAATAGGGCCAGTCAGGACCGAACTGACTGGGCCTATGCGGCCTCTATGGCCGCATTAACGCAGGGCATAAGGGGCACCTGCCCCTTAAGCCCGCCGCAACTGCAACCGGGCCTGCCACTCTAAGGGGTCGGGAAGCCCCCACCAGGGCCGGCCTTACGGGTGTGCGGCCCCACAGGGTTTAAATTAAAACATCAGGGTTTTTTTTTTTTTACTTTATTTAACATCCTCCATGTTAAATAAAGTTTTTGTTAACTTTATTTAACATGGAGGATGTTAAAAAAAGTTTAAAAAAAACCTTGATGTTTTAATGCAAGCCCTGTGCGGCCGCAGACCCCTAAGGCCGGCCCTGGTGGGGGCTTCCCGGCCCCTTAGAGTGGCGGACCCGGTCGCAGTTGCGGCGGGCTTAAGGGGCAGGTGCCCCTTATGCCCTGCGTTAATGCGGCCGTAGAGGCCGCATAGGCCCAGTCAGTCCGGTCCTGCCGCGGGCCCGGCCGCAGTTGCTGCTTGCTCTGGCAACAAGGTAAGTAGGGTGAGGGTGGGGGGTGCAGTGAGAAGGGGCAGAGGGGGGTTAGATAGTGAGAAATGTGGAGAGGGGATAGATAAATAGTGAAAATAGATAGTGAAAAGGGGTACATAGTGAAAAGGGGGAACATAGTGAGAAGGGGCAGATAAGATGGGGAGAGGGGGTAGTGTGAATGCGTATGAGAATGAATGAACGAATAAATGTGTGGATGAATTGTGTGAATGTGTATGACAATTAATGAATTCAGGTGTGGATGAATTGCTTGAATGATTTGTGAGACTGCATTAATGAATGTGTTAATGATTTGTGTGAATGAGTAAATGCAAAGATGGTACATGAAGGGTGGGCTTTAACAATAAATAAATAAATAAATAAATATGGGCTGCTCGGGCTTAAATGCCCAGGCCTATTTTTTGTCCCAGTCCGTGCCTGATTGACAGCATGCTTTCTCCTATGCCGGCAAGGCAGGTCAAGTAGGATGGGATTCTCCAGACGTGGTTTTCACAGGCAGATAGGAAACAGACTTGGACTTATTTTCAAATCAAGGGAAACCTTTTCATAAATCAGTGTATTATGCTTGCCGATAAGATATCAGTACACACCTTAACCAAGGACATCGTCTCTTGCTATTTTCCCAGAGAAATAATCTTGAGTGGAAGCTGCTCCCCAAAATCATAAGCACAACTGAAAAATACCTTCAGCTTTTTCAAAAGAAGCTCTTTTGGAGAGTTTAGTGGCAAAATAAGTTATAGGCTAAGTCTAATGGCACTATCAGGCTTTGGTCAAATATGTTTATCCTGACAAATCTTTGAGAAACCATTTCCCAATATAAAGCTATTAAATCAAAACATAAAATAACCCTCACTTCAATTTCATTTAGACTACTCATGTAAATAAACTTGCAACTAAAATAAATTGTACATTTACACAATATTGAGAGATTATATATATATATTTTTTACCTTGGTTTTATTTCAGATGCTCAATCAACTAAAAAGACAAGGAATGATGATTCAAGGGGGCACTTACTCCATTATGATTAAGGCCATTCTCCAACCTCTTCATTAGAGAAATCAACACAAGAGATGAGTTAGTCTCCAAAGCTTTGCGCTGCACAGCAGAAGCTCATTAAATTAGCTTCTCGTCACCTTCAGCAGAGTTAAGGACATTCAGAGCTTTGAACGTCAATTTATTATGAGCATTAAAATCAGTACAACTAGAGAATGCCACTCTATGTTCTACGTTCCACCCCTTACTCTGACCACATACACATACTTCTGGTTTTCCCTTTACTAATATCTTCTTAAAAGTAGTATTTTTCTGTATCAACAACATCTCCAAAATCTGAGGAGTCTCACAGATAAAACCAATGTCTGCAAGTTATTGAATTATCAGATATTTTATTCAAGACGGTCTTTTTCCGCATACTTTGTTTTATTATGCATGACTGATGATCACCTGGGCTACAAGACTTTTTATGATTCGCACACCTGTTCTATTGTTTAGTTTTCATAAAAGAGTCAAATAAACATAGCTTTGTAGCATAATTCTCTTTGGTGGGTCTCACAATTATAATTGACAAACTGAATTTCAGGTTCAACATCATTCCTCAATTAATTTTATAAAAAGACATGAAATAGTTGTTAATTGACAACTATAAAGTCATTATGTTATCTTCAGATGTCATGATTCTGAGTTTCATGTTAAGTCCAGATGTGGGTTTTCACCATGTCACGTCTGATTTTGTCATATCTCCCAATGACATTTCTTCCAGGGTCATATGATAACATTTCACACTTCCCACTTCTTTCAATATCATATCTACTATTGTCAAGACTCTAGAACTTGTTCGGGCATCATGATTCTATGTAAAACCCAAACTCCAATTACTATAATGTGAGCATGCTTCAAATACAATTTACAGTCTCACTTGCTACCAAGTAAATAACTAGTAAAGATGTTTAAAATAAAGTTAAATTGTCTTAAAAATCTACAAATAATTATTGGGGTAAAAATGTATACAGCTAGTGACTACAGATAAGGACATTTTGCAAGATCACCACGGAACGGATCAGATCATGTTACTGCAACCGCACATTTGTGCGCTCAAAATTTTACTAAACATTCCAAGGGGCCTTTAAATAACACTAGTTTCTACAAGAAACCTTCTTCAGGAAATGAATCATCTTATCCAGTGAAATCGCTGACAACATGCACTACAAAATTCCATAGTGAACAACTATATGAAAACCTGAAATGCAAAATAATATATAAATGCAGTACAATAAACCACTGAATGTAAAATATCACAGGCAAATAAGCGTGATAACTACAGTATGTCTATAATTTATTACAATTATTACAGTTTAGCTTTTATATTCTGTTTTTAGTTTGTAAACAGTCTAAAACAAGGGTAACTTCTGTATTAATTAATTATCGATGTGTGTCAGTTCTGATGATATTTACAGAACATTTTACAAAATGAATTTTACTATTTTGTTACCAAATTACATATTTCATTCTGCGCAAATTTCTCCTGTGATGAAATGTTGTTGTTTTTTTTGATTAATAACTGTTACATGATATGTTTCGATAAATAAAACTAGAAACTTGGTAGATGCCTCTAAACAGGTCAACAACAGCACTGTATTTCAACCTTTAATATTCTTTTCTACACACTTGAGATTGTTGGGAGCCGAGTGTTTGCCCTTCAATCAGAGAGGTGACAGAATAGATGCTTTGAACATTGTCAATTATCTTTGCAATCAATGGCTGAAAATTACAAATAGAGGCTACAACAACGCTATACCACAGTTATACCTTCTGCCATCTAGAATACAATGCTGAATCTTTAATGACCTTGAATTCTTAGATTTACTGGATATTGTGGCATTGAGACAAATTTCTTATTGAGGAACATTATCATTACCTCCGTTGTGTGCTTTACTTTGATATTTTCTTACAAATAAGTATCTATTTTATGTTGTGAGTAATAATTCATATTGTATAAAATAATTAGATTTAGCTGTATGCCCTTTCATCTAGTGATATTAATGGAGCAAGGAGATGTGTTCTATCTTAGGCAATATGGTTATCAGAAAATGAAAAAAGGATATATAGTCTGTTATTATGTTATATAAAAAAGTGGCCTTCAATACTATTTCCGACAAGATTTTACTCCCTTTTGTAGCTCATACTAAGCATGTCTGCTTACCAACTATGCATGTGATACTTGATGACATATCAAGCCTAGGAACAGTGGGAAGAGGTAAAGGGCACAATCGGTACTACATAAAAATGTTACTCAAGCCATTTTCTGCTATATTAATCTGTTGACTTTTAGGTAATATTTTAGTTGGACAAAACAGATCTGTAAAGCTTTTTTATATATATACATGTGATAGGTGGGTGAGTCGGTTAAAAAATTTATGGTGTAAATAGTATAACAGTATTATTTTTTTGCATTAAAAACAATTTTAATGGTATCATGTGACCTTATACAATCCAAAAATATACATAAACTACTATAAGCACACCTCAGTGTAAAACATATTCATTCATTTTTTATTTTATTTTATAAAACACTAAAATTCATGTCATTCAATTACATTTTAGAATATTTCTACAAAAGACAGTATTCTCAGGATGGCCTTAACATTGAGAAGGAAAATAATTTTGTATATAATCAGCTTTTATGAACATACTAAGTGAGAAAGAGTCTAGTAAAATGTTACACATATATGAATCTTTTTGTGTTACACCCCATTATTAAAATTTACAAAATTAGTATGGAGACCCTCCAACACTGTGCCCTCATTGCGGAGCGCAAGAATAAAATTTCATATCTCGGTGCTCCATCACTTAGACACATCGCCTTGTAAAGCCGTCTATGGGGTAGATGGGACAATTGGGGAGACTGGAGATCTCCCATGTCACCAACTAATTTAGCACATAATCCACTGCTTGGATTTGTAGGCGGGAACTTCTACAAACCTAGACCTCCCTGTACCTCCATCATCACCTTAGTGTCTATACCCCTTTGTCTCTATCACACCCCCTCCCCAGTGTACAATCCCTGTGTGCATACCTTTCTGTGTCTATCCTTCTTGCTGGTTGCGGGCCTGGTATGTCCAACAAGGTGAAGGCCATGACTTCATCACAAGGCTGTTGTACACCCCACACACGTCACAAGCATTATGTTGTGTTTCCTGCTGTTGGCATAGCTCTACACATTGTGTCCACAGAAAACATGAAAGGTGGGCACCGTAGTGTAGGGCAGACCTGAATGTAGGCGGGGGTTGGCAACATTCAGCCAAGGAAATGGAGATTTATACAGTGTTCCAAGACATTTGGTCAACATATGCTATCCAGCTGTGACCAATATTTATTTGCCAAAAACAAGTCCACAAAAGGAGTACGGTACGATCTAAAACCATTACTACCTTTTACACTCCAGTGACTATATTTGGAAATGCAAGTAAAACATACCAAGAAGACCTTAGCCAGTAACCAAATATGTGGAAATTAGAGCCTCCCAGGGGGCAATTACCCCTTGTCAGCCAACCCTTGAACCAAGTATGCTTTTACCTTCATAGAGAATCCAACATAAATCTATATGAATATATCTAGGCTAGCACACATTTTTAGCATCCTACACAGCCATCAAGTGACCTGCTTCATTGTGACTTTCATCAAAACGACATAAAAGTGTAAATGCGCTCTATTTTTGGACGGGTCACAGACAGATGTAAAGTACTTACCATTTGAAAAGTCTGATTGAAATGTATTATTACAATGCATTTCCATTGACTACATGAAGACATTGTCTGGAACAGTATGGACTGATACATTAATCTTAGAGCCTTCAGTTCAGGTAGCGATTGCAAAAGAACAGACAAATGAACTTTACGTTAATCAGAGTTTTATCATAACAATTTCTTCACCAAACTGTTATATATATATTTTCTGTACTAGTTTTAGTAAAATAATTGATGTTTTTATAGCCCTTGAAATGATTCCGAAAGGAACCTGTAAAGTTTCTTCCATGGCTGAGCTTCAAAGGTTGCATCAGGGAAGCCAAGGAGAAGAGATTCCACTGAGAAGGCTCTTAGAAGCAAACAGAGCTTTGTGCTGTCTGTGATGTAAAAATAAGCACAGAGGGCACTAAATGGCAAGTTTGAGCATGTTAAATAAATGTAAAATCAAAGAGGTAAACTTGCAGGTTAAACTAAAAAAATTGTTTCTGTGTCTGGCTGAGTTCATTTTCTGGAATTGCTGTAGATGTGACGACATTAAACCATAAATCCAGAGAGATATTATCTCCCCCACCGTATTTACCACTTAAAGCATTCTCATTATTAGAGTACAAAAAATACCTAGAAATAGGTTTCTACTCATTCCTCTGTGAAAGTATCAGATAGATAGACCTGATTGACCTCCAAACTAGGCATGATTGACCTTCAGAGAGAAAATAAACCTCCCTGCAGCTCTAAGGAAGATGTGCAGAGTTTCTAAAATACATTACGTGCTCCAGATAAGTAAAAGACTGCACAGGTGAAATGACTACTTTCTTTCTCTCATAGTTGGCGTTCAGTTTTCCTACTGAAATTACTGAAAATGCTTGCAGTGAAACATCATTTAATGAAAAGGAAAACAATGGACATTCAAATTGTTATTATTATGACAATACAATGGCTTTATATATACTATACTCAACTCATGAAGAAACATTGAATAACTTTATGATACCCAACACCCTCCATCACCTGTGCGGTGGGATAAAGGGGTTAAATATAAATGAAATAAAATTAAAAATCCCTAAACACCCCTTATCCCTTAGTACCTCATAGTTCTCCATAGGGTTTCTACTACGATAAACCCCCACCGGCCTACCTATGCTTCTGCTGAAGGCAAATTAAAAACCCACGCATACACTCAATGGGTTTTGAAGTCAGATCACATGAGCTTGACTGTGTCTATCAAAATCTAAGGTCACTGGCACTCACATTAACTAGTTAAGTAGACAAAATTATTAGTATATAAAGCCAATAATCGATACCATTCCTTAGTAGCTTAAAGATGAGACCATAAACATGGTGTTCTCTGCAACAATATGAACGTTTTTTTTTACTGAGATATCAGAGCGGAAATCTAAAGGCAAAACAAGGACACAATCCGGAACCGAGGTTAGTTTTTTTTACCTATATTTTTTAAATGACACTTTCTAGAAGGAGAAGGTTTCATATATGAAACTGTTTCTGAGGCTAGTTATATCATGTGTGTCTTGATGCTTATGTCATTTTATGCAGGTGTTTGCAAGAAATTTATATTTTTCAGTAAAAACAATCAATTGTTTCTTTATGGTGTGAAATATTTCATAATTTCATTTTGTGTAAAACAATGGGTATGAATAAGAACTTTTAGCAGATTTTTTTTTATTAGCAATGAAGTCTTAAAAAGATTATGATGTCTAATAAAACTTTGAAATAATACAGCTCTGTCTATTTTTATGATGTTCCCTCTGACCAATAAATAAGATTTACTTTCCAGTTGTGGAATCTATTACATGAAAACATGAGCTGATTTGGGAGGCACAAATCACTGCAAAAAATACTCTCAAAAAAGCAGCTTTTTTTATGAAATATTAAAAATGCTCACAAAATAAAAAAACATTTTCATTTTCAAAGTCAATATCCATTCTAATATAATAAACCTCTGTATGGAAAAACTTGCATTGATTCCCCTGAAATAATTAATTTTCAATACCAAAACATGAAAAATGCATATTTAATATGATTTAATATGTTCTTTTTTTTCAAAGTAAACTGACAAAATTTTGTGTGGAAGTACAGTGAATAAATATATATTAAAGTTACATTGACAAATACACTGTCTAATCCCTTCTCAACCAATGATGTACTAGGTATGTCACAAAAAGATGTACCTAGAGGACCAATGATATACCTGGTAGGTTATTGCTGAAAACTCCTCGATCGCAGTGATCGTGGGGTCACCACTGTTGCTGATGTTCCATGTGCGGATCACTTCACCTGAGACTAACGCTGTGCTGTATTTCCCATGAGCCAGGTACTTTTACTTTATTACTTTAATATTTAAATTATTTTATATACTTTAATTTATTTGTTAGGGATTAGATATAATATATATATATATATATATATATATATATATATATATATGATGTGACCCCAGGGACTAGTACTCCAATTATATTCCCCCCAAGTCAATCACAAGGGGCTGACAGCTGGCTATCATCACTTCCTCCCGCTGATTTGCATCCCTCCTCCTACAATAGAAAAAGCAGTGAATAAAACATCTAACAATGTGGACTCAGATGAGTGGCATACTGAAAGTGAAGTAGAGGGGGCTGCACAGGCAACCCCTCCTAAGTATGGCTTGAGGTCCAGACACAGAACAGTACCCGCAATGTATGGATTAACCACTTTTCCATTAAAGGAAGTGGCCATGCCAGATCCATTAGATCGTGCAGGGAATTGGTGCCCACCAAAAGACCAGCATGCACTGACTGTACCTAATCCTTACCCTTAAACATTCTCATCATTTACACGTTAGGAAAGGTAAGACATCTACTTAATATTCCATGTCAACCAGAGCTGTATAAAAAAAACTATTGTTTTCCTGGCAGACCTATTTGATAATGTTACAATTAAATATGATGCAGTATTCAAAATAGTTGGTGAGGAATGTGAGGCAATAAAGAGAACGCTATGGCAGGATAGATAAAAATTGCTAAAAATACCCACGGACTAATCAAGAAATAATTTCAAAGTGCAAGACTCATCTAGAGGGGACACATCTCTATATTTAACTTTTATAATTACTTATATGACGCATCTTAAATTTGAATTTTTACCGTAGCTTAATTTTAGCATTATATTTTAGATTAGTTTAAGGAGAAAAGGAGTGCTGTTTTGTTAGGAACCTTCGAATTTTAGTGGATTTATATGTATGTAGGAGCATTTTAGATTTATAGAGTAGACTTGTGCATTCGGATTCATACAAATTGCAAATTTACAGAATTTGGTAAATACTGCAATTCATATGAACTCCTAAAAACAAGGCCAGAGACCCCATGAATAGTATTAATACGAAGCTCTAAAATTTTGTCCGAAATTTGTGGGTCTACATTCACTCTTTCACACTTTCACTCACTCGTTCTCATTTTCTCCCTTTTTCACACTCTCTGAATGTTTCTCTACCTTCTCTGCCGACCACTTCCGCTTCTGCATCTGCTTCATCGTCTATATTCTCCCTTCTCTTCTCTATTCTATCTTTAATTCTTAATATGCTATCTTCTTTCTTTGTTTGCATCTCCACGGACATAACCCATAAGCCAGTGTTAACTTCTGCCAAAATGGCAGAGCTACGGTGATGTCTTACCCCAACCTCCATGGCACCATATTGCTCTCAGTTTGCGCTTTCGGTGAGGTCCTCTTTCCCGATTGGAAAATGGGGGTGGATGTCACCAAAGCGCTGCCATTTTGGTGGAAGTTGCCTGGTTATGTCCGCAGGGATCGAGAGAAGAAAGAAATTACCAGATTAAGGATTTAGGTTTAAGATGGAATAGATAAGAGAAGGGAGAAGATAGAAGATGCAGAAGCAGAAGTGGTCGGCAAAAGAGGTCGGCAGGGAGAGAGAAAGAGAGTGAAGATGTCATCAGATTTAGACATTCTGTGTTTAAGAAGGAAATTAGCTATACATTTGGTGGTGTGTTAAGGGATGACTAAGATTATTTAAGAACAGTGGTTTAAAGGTTTATGATATTTGGGAACTAGAAAAATAAAGCAGAACCCGTATAAGCGCCTTCACAATCCCTTTGCAGAGTGTCTGAGGTAAAAAAACAAGTTTAAACATTTGACCACAGAAAACGGTATGTCATGTGTGTTACCATCCAACTTCTGTATTATTTTACACAAGATCCAGGTCATAAAATAGTAATAGTTGATTCTAAATTTTAAATGTATCTATTCCAAGAAACATGTTCATTCCCTACATGCACATAGTTGTCTCTATGTACTTGTTGACAAGTATGAAATAGGAATACCCTCTCAGTAACAAGGGTCACCCAGTATCTGCTAATAGGTATTATCTCCTATGGTGATCCAACACTGGAAACCTAATTGATTAAGACATAGGCTTGAGTGGAAAATATTTAGAGCCAATTCCTTTGGGATAAGACATCTGCTAAGAAAAAGCAATACTGCCACAAGAGGGACCAACCTTCAAAGGTACTTTTTTAAAAGGTATATGTTGTGAAGATTTCACTCTATAGGTTGATTGATTAAGATAAATTGACTCTGCTGAGTGACACTGTGACAGTAATGATTTTTTAGAACTAGGAACTAGAAACATTTACATTACATATTCCTGTTAACTTGACGTCCAGTACTCCACAAAATAAAAAAAGAAAGGGCATATAGGTCCTTTTCCAAAATCATCAAAATTGTCTTCCTTTTTTCTGTAGATCTCATGAAATGAACCCTTTCTCTGGAAGAAAAGCAGGATTACATTCAGAAGACCAACCTAGGCAACTGCTCAATCTTTTCTCTGTATCTTCACCCCTCTCCCCTTTTTCTCTCTCTCTCTCTCTCTCTCTCTCTCTCTCTCTCTCTCTCTCTCTCTCTCTCTCCCACTTTCTTCTCTCTCTCTCTCTCTCTCTCTCTCCATCTTCTTAGCTGGAGTTCTTACACTAAGATGTGGGAACTAGTCTGAGCTGACATCAAAGCACTGCATGCACAGCCCACGTGCTGTTGCAAATATAGATGCAACAAATAATAAATGTACCGTATGTAACCATATGAATGTATGGTTGGATTTCCCCTTTAATTAATTGTAATCAAGCCATTTAAAAATAGCTTTGTATGTTTCAGGTATATATATATATATATATATATATATATATATATATATATATATATATATTGCATTGAAAATAAAGAAAAATGTAATAAAAATTAGAAAGTAAAAGACAGACCCATGTAAAGTATTCTGTTGGGTTTGTTGGATTGATTTCCCTTATGTGCTTACAGGACGTTATAAATCTCCTTTAATCTCCTTTTTCTGCAATCTTCCTTCTGCTCTAATCTTCCTAATTAGGAGAGAGGGGGGTGTTGTTCTAGTTTTGTTGATTTAGGTATCTCTAGACTCATTTTTAATTAAAGTCAATTTCACAACCCTTGCTGTGTACTACAGAAGGTTAAATAATATTTACTGCAATGACATGCAAATGACTGCTTGCATAAAAATTTACATGGAGTAATGGGATAGCTAGTTTGATGCATGAAATTTGGTTATCATGGACCCCAAAGAATCCTCAAGGACATTTGCACATATGTTGTGCTGGATAAAGTCTGTGTGCTATTCCCATTAAAAAGATACAAAATAACATCTCTTGAGTACAGTGATACAACCCAAGCATAGGGTTTTCGTGTTGTTTGGGGGCTAAAAGGCCACATTTTGGAGCTGCACATTTCCACTGGGATTTTGGCCTTTGGTCATACTGCCCCCATAACCTAGTTGGGGCATCTTTGATGTCGTCCAATTCAATTTACCCCATGAAACCATATATTTTTGAAAATCGGACAAAAAAATATACAAAATAGGGGAGTGCACAACCTAAAAACCTTAAAAGGCATATACATTCAGATTTCCTGGTTGCTGCTTAAATAATACCCAACGAATACCACTCAGAAAAACACCTATGCAAGGAATAAATATTGGGGATTCCATCACACTATATGGGCATATATTTCTTAGCCCGCTACTACATCAAAGTTCCCTTAAGTTTGGTGAGTCCTATCTCATTTTTCACAGCTGTATTGCTTACCAAGGACCTGAATGAGTTGGACAGCTCTTCATTTTAACACAAAAGAGACTCTCAAGCAATTTAAAACCTTCTCTGGACACCATTAATGAGACACCCGTGTGGCAGGAGGGGCTGCTCAATCCTAAAGTTTTGTCACAACCTGCAAGTATGCACAGCACAAAAAATGAAGCATAAAAGGTATATACATTCAGATTCCTAGGTTGCTGCTATAAAACCACACTAACATACCCACACACAGTCACCACACTTACATACCCAAACACACAGTCACCACGCTAACATACCCACACACAGTCACCACACTTACATACCCAAACACACAGTCACCACGCTAACATACCCACACACAGTCACCACACTTACATACCCAAACACACAGTCACCACGCTAACATACCCACACACAGTCACCACACTTACATACCCAAACACACAGTCACCACGCTAACATACCCACACACAGTCACCACACTTACATACCCAAACACACAGTCACCACGCTAACATACCCACACACAGTCACCACACTTACATACCCAAACACACAGTCACCACGCTAACATACCCACACACAGTCACCACACTAACATCCCCAGACACACACATAGTCACCACGCTAACATACCCACACACAGTCACCACACTTACATACCCAAACACACACATAGTCACCACGCTAACATACCCACACACAGTCAGCACACTTACATACCCAAACACACAGTCACCACGCTAACATACCCACACACAGTCACCACACTTACATACCCAAACACACAGTCACCACGCTAACATACCCACACACAGTCACCACACTAACATCCCCAGACACACACATAGTCACCACGCTAACATACCCACACACAGTCACCACACTTACATACCCAAACACACACATAGTCACCACACTAACATACCCACACACAGTCACCACACTTACATACCCAAACACAGTCACCACGCTAACATACCCACACACAGTCACCACACTTACATACCCAAACACACAGTCACCACGCTAACATACCCACACACAGTCACCACACTTACATACCCAGACACACACAGTCACCACACTAAGATTTGGCCAAGGGTCAGTCCAGGCCTGCATGTAGGACATTGATTTGCAGCAAACATGCAATGTAATTTTGATTTTCAAGTCAAAATGCTAAAATAATCCCGTGAATTGATTCATCTATATTTTTCACTTGCTATATTACATATTTAAATATATTGACTCAGAATGACAGGTTTAACCCAATAGCAGGTTAGCACCAGGGCTGTAAAGTTCTGTCAAAATAGCAGACAGTATGGCTAACACATCATGCTGAATATTCCTATAGAATGTCCCTGTCTGATTGCTGAGCCAGCTAACATACATCGGTTCATTTAATTATAGACATCTTGTTTCAAGTGCTGACGATTCAGACAAGTATAATTATACATCGTGATCACAGAGCTACCATGTGATAACAGTTCTCTCAATTCCATTTTCAGTTTCTCATGCTGTGAAAACCCAGCGTGATATGATGCTATTGAGAGCCGTGCAGACAGAACAAAGACAAGGCATATTTAAAGCGAATGCTAAATGAATTAACCCTGCATATCAGAACAAACTGATAAAGTGTACGATATTCACAACTGTGACCTCTATGTTTTGATGGCACAAAGAATGTATCTTGCAACCCAGTGTGTTCAGTGGCATATTCTGGCCCAGGCTGACTATGCCTAGGGTGGCAGGTCAAAGGGGATGGCGGTCCTTCTACCGTGATACTTATTGATAGATTCTTTAAATAATACCATTTTATTAATGTGCCTAAACTTCATACTGACTTTGGTCTTACAAATGATTTGATTGTCCTCCTCTGGTTATAGTCTAGGGCCAGGAAAAATGTATTATGTAATCCTCGGCTCGTGTTGGCATCATTTCTTTGTACAGTAGCTTTTATAGACCTGACGAGTGTTTGGGGTCCTTGCTAGGAACATTCATACTCCAGCCAAAATATCAGAAATATTTCATAGAACCTTTGCTGACATGCATTCTCCTTAATGCCCAGAGGTCTTCTCTCGCGGGAGGTAGTAGTGTCAGGGCCTTACCTCTGGCTACTTGATCTTTGTTCTCTGGGGTACGACATTGTATTTTATCACATTCCCAGATGCTTAGATGCGTCGATAGGCATGTCACGGCATTAAGCCGTCATGCACGAATTTATGCATCAGGTGTCTTTTATGGCACCTTGATGCATCATCCTACACATGTTCCAGCATCCCAACATCACAACATGGTTCCATCAGTCTTTCACAGACAAAGGTCTGTTAAACCTGGATGCAAGATCTGGAGCATTGCCAGTGTAGTGAGTCTTTTGGAAATATTTTGGGTTAGAATATTGCTTTGATTTATCAGTATTTGTGATCTCCACTTAACGTGTGGAGTTGTCATGTCTTGCCTGAACCTTTTAGCTTGAGATCTGAACTCTGCTAGAATTCCATCTCTCCCAACCTTTAGGCTTCTTAACTGGACTATGCTTGTATTTCGCCTGCATTGACTCTTTGATCTGCTCTTAGTTTCTGCTTCCGGTTTTCCTTACCTCTTGGATTGTTGGGCACAGCTGTTAAGTCATGGTATCTGGTTATTGGCGGAAGAACTGCTCCGTCAGGGTTTTCTTAGTCAACTCAGACCAAGGGTCTATATAGACTGAAATTGTTACACTTATCTCCAGATGCACATCTGCTCATCCTTCTATTATTCTTATGATCTTTTGCCCTCCCTCTGCTTCAGCCCCTACCTCTGATGCCCGTATACCAAACATCTCAAGCTCTTCTCCTATCCTTTGGAATGCCCTACCCGGGTTATCAGGCTCTCCCATGTATTCTTTAAAAATCAGTAATTATAATATTAATATTAATAATACTAGTAATAATAACGGCATTCACAATTAACACACTAGCTCAACAAATGGTAAGGTCAGAATGTTTTACAATCAATACAGATGGAGGTATTCCTAAATTTCAATGTCTACTTTAAAGATTATATAGCCACAGTGATACAAGAAGAATAATTGCTTATTGATCAGTATGTGGGTCTCTCATATGAAATGAAACACTGTTCTTTGGGCTATCAAAATAAGGAAAACAAACAAGCTAGGGCTCGTTCCAGTAATGCATGGGATTAATTCTCACATTGCTCAAAGATAACATTGCTTCTGTCAGACATGCATCTTTGATGTCTAAGAGGGTATTTCTCTTTACTGTTAACCCCTGCTAGATCTGCTCTCCTATTAACATCCCATACTTGATTCCAGTGTTTGCAGTAGGAATGAAGTGGGTATAGCTCCAGAATAGATTTAAAAAAGTATAGCGTGATCTTGCAAGTCAGCGGGTTGCTCCTTCCGTGGGCAGAAAGCACAATTCTCTTGGGTGTTGTGCACAGGAAAAATAGTCTCTTATAATAAAAGTTGTGACTTTAGTTGAATTGTGCACGTTCCAAAGAACAATTAGTTCCTTCATGAACCAAGTAGTAAAGAAAAGAAAATCTACAAATAAATGTCTAGCTTAATTTAAGCACTTACTCAAATAATTCCCCTTTCTAATTCCAGGGGTAATAATCTATCAAAACCCAGCAAGATAAACATAGCTTTCATCAGCCTTTAACGCGCTCTCAGATGTGCTGCTCTGCACTGTCCTGTTCCTAGCAGGTCTGACCAACAACTCCTACAACCTGCGATTTTAAGCAGTGGCGACTATAGAAACAATATATAGGGGGGGCACACAAGATACCACAGTCAAACTGGGGGGGCATTAATAATTTCCAAAAGTAATGTGCTATGGAATTATACTTTTGTTATTGGGCTAAAATAATACTTGATCATTCAACATGGGAAGCCTGAAGCCACAATTGAGTGCGACTAATCCTTGAAATAAATATTATAACGCAATAAATAACTTTTCCACTAAATGATTTCAGGGCCTTGAACGTTTTGTCCCCTGAAGTCACTACAACTTCAGGAGGGCATTTTATCTCTGGATAAATATAAATTAAATAATTCCTACTGTAAGTTAAGTGCCAGGAAACAGATGACCAAACACACACACCAACACAGGCTCTGTCACACCGACACCCAGACACACACACCAGGACAGGCTCTGCCACACTGACAACCGAACACACACACCAGGACAGGCTCTGCCACACCAACACCTATACACACACCGAGGACAGGCTCTGCTACACTGATAACCAAAAACACACAAACAGCAGGACACAATCTACGTCACAGACGTCTACATCAGGATGGATTTTTCACACTGCATTGTCGTTTATACCCCCCTTAGTGTTTTTGCCCCTTGTGTATTGATGCCCCTGCTGCCCATTTATATTAACATTAGCCCCAGTTGCCGATAGCAGGTATAGATCAACACATTGCTGTTAGCAATCACACTCCTATCATGCCAAGTCAGCCAGTACATGCTGGTACAGGGTGGCTGTAAGTGATGTGCAGACCCCATACTGCTGGCAGCATCAATACACAAGGGGCGCAGCTAGCTAGGTTTCAGCATGTACTGGCTGACTTGGCATGATAGGAGTTTGATTGCTAACAGCAATCACAGTCCCATCATGCCTAGGTTCCAGCATTTACTGGTCGGATGTGTAAGTGCTGGAACCTAGGCATGATGGGACTTTGATTGCTGTTAGCAATCACACTCCTATCATGCCAAGTCAGCCAGTACATGCTCGAGGTGCAGCCCGCGTAAGATCGGTTGCACTGGCTGGCGATCTTACGCGGGTCACACCTCGAGGTCTCGCAGGCCGCATTTGGCCCGCAGGCCGCATGTTGGACGCCCCTGCCTTATCACTTTCTAACCCCCTCTCCCTCCCTTATCACTTTCTAACCTCCTCTCCCTCCCTTATCACTTTCTAACCCCCTCTCCCTCCCTTATCACTTTCTAACCCCCTCTCCCTCCCTTATCACTTTCTAACCCCCTCTCCCTACTCACTATCTACCCTCCCCCTTTGTAGTTCTCTCACCTTTAGGTCCAGCGACGGGAGCACGAGGCTTCTGTCTTCGTTCTCTGCTGCGGTGGCCGCTGCTTCACTGCTGAGCGCCGAAATATGACGTCATATTTCGGGGGTCAGGATGAAATGCCGGCACCGCGACGGAGGTAGAGGCCTCGTGGAGGAGAATGGGGGGCGCCGAGCGGTTGCTAGGCACCCCTCTCTCTCCTCCGCATAAAAAAAAAAAAAAGACGGGATTTAAAGTCGCATTGCGACTTTTTTCCAAATTCGGCAGGGGGGCAACAGGGGGGGCAAGGATTAACCTGGGGGGGGCAATTGCCCCCCTGTAGCGACGCCACTGATTTTAAGCAAGTTGCCCCAGCTAATTGGGAGCAGGTGAGTTGGTAGAGGTAGAGGCTACGAAGCATTCTGGGTCCAAAATACTTTCACTCCACAACTTTTCCATATACTTTGTCTGAATAGATAAAAAGAAGACTGTTGCAGACACACATAGTGTATAAGATCCATATGTACACACAGCAAGGGAAACACAAGAGGTCTATGTGATACGTTCATTCTTCTACCACCCTCCCCTCCAAAAGAATGTGAAGTTAATTTCATAAAACCCATTCCTATCCTGTAGTTTTCCCGTTCCCTGATAATTACCCAGGGGAAGGCTGAAGGAAGAAGATGTGAGTGCTGAGAGTTTCCCTTAATGTGAACCTTGTTTATATCAATGGAAAAGGACAACAGCTTGGAGCTCATTGCAACCAGTCATCCATGTGGAGGGAGAGGAAGGCAAATATGTTGGTGTGGAAGAAAGGAAAAAGAGAGAATAGTTGTAACAGAATGCATTAAGATGATGGGAAAAGAGGGGAAAATGAAAGCATTGAGGTGGGGCACCTCTTCATTGGGGCATTTAAGGAGGCCGCAATACCCAGATTTTTTTCTAAGAAATCCGTAAGTAATAGTTCTTAAAAAATGACCTCTGCTACAGTGCATTTTTTACCTAGAGTTTCATGAGATTCATGGCAGAAAATACACAAAGACAGTTTTCTGAACATTTTACTATATTGACAACTTAATAAAAGCAAAGTCCATGTTTAAGGAACAAATCTTTTTTATGTTGCATACTCGTTTAATATGATGTTATAGTCCATGACATCAGACAGGTATAAATGTCCTAACATTAATGCCACGCTCTTGTTTTTCATTAGCAAACATATTCTGTGTGCTGGGGTCGGCTTCATTGCTAAAGATGCCTACAATGCAATAAACGGCGACCACAACCGTCTTACATCTGCCGCATCTCTAAATAAGCATCTCATAATTCACCTACCCTTCTTTTCAGCCCTGTGAAAGGAAATGATGCTGCTCTAAGTGCTTTAAACTGTTAGCCAAACGTATCTAATGACTAAATTACATATTCATTTGGAGCGCCCAGAGGGGAAAGAGTAGCTACTGGTTATACAATATACAGCTTTTTGTTTTCATTCAGCAGGTCAAAGCAAGGTGATCCTGTAGGACGTAAGACAACCCACGTGATTACTTCAATGTTTAGATTAAAATACAGATGCTTTGTGACACATCAATCAATTTTTGTGTGTGATTCTATATATATGTATGTATATTTTTATTTAATACGCACCAACAGATACTCAGATACAGAAACAACCTCCTTAGCTGACATCCCTGCAAAATGTAGAGGCTATTGTAACTCATAAGATAATGATCACCTATCACTTCCTTATATCTATACTTATATCTCAGTCACTCACAAGTGGTTACCCTAAAATCGCTTAACATTTTCAAAGGCTTTCCACGAATATTCACCCGACCAATAGAGTCGCTCATACGGACCTTTAATGCCTGACAACAGAACGTGGCCTGGGGAGGTTCCAGGAATTAAAGGTCCGTGCGAGCGACTCTATTGGTCGCCGGCAGGGAGACAAAGGTGATTACTCCATCCTAATCCTCCTGAATATCTCAGCTGCATTTGACACCACTGGTGAACAAAGTAATAAACACCAGGTAGTAAATGAGTGAAAATAAAATAAAATAGAGTTACTTCCGCGGTACTGCAGCAACCCAGACAACACTCCTCTCAGTGTTCAACAGAAAAAGACACAGGTATAGGGGCGCATGTACATGTGGGGAAGAAAGTAAAAAATAATAGTGCAATATCTCAAACAAATAATAATGAAGAGTGAATGTGTAGTGAATGCACTCACAAAATGCTGATGATATACAGGCTCTTCCAAATAAAATATTCTTTATTTCTTCTATTTCTAAAATAAATATAAAAGAGAAACAAAACCAATGGTGCAGAATCCTCCTGTTGTGGTATAGGTAATGTGGAATACACTTACAGGATAGTAGATTTTGCCAGGCACTTCAATTGGTAAAAATCCATAAAGCAACACTGCTTAAGTGGAATGATTTTCGGGTACTTCTCAACGCGTTTCGCCTTACGGCTTCCTCAGGAGAAAATCAGTTTTTTCTCCTGAGGAAGCCGTAAGGCGAAACGCGTTGAGAAGTACCCGAAAATCATTCCACTTAAGCAGTGTTGCTTTATGGATTTTTACCAATTGAAGTGCCTGGCAAAATCTACTATCCTGTAAGTGTATTCCACATTACCTATACCACAACAGGAGGATTCTGCACCATTGGTTTTGTTTCTCTTTTATATTTATTTTAGAAATAGAAGAAATAAAGAATATTTTATTTGGAAGAGCCTGTATATCATCAGCATTTTGTGAGTGCATTCACTACACATTCACTCTTCATTATTATTTGTTTGAGATATTGCACTATTATTTTTTACTTTCTTCCCCACATGTACATGCGCCCCTATACCTGTGTCTTTGACACCACTGGACATGGGATTTTAATAGAGAGTTTACAGCACATCTGTAGTCTAGGAGGCACAGTCCTTAACTGGTTTAAATCTTTCCTCACTGGTAGATCACAGAGAGTGACATTCGGATCATACTCATAGTCTCCAACAGAAATAACCTGCAGAGTTCCACAAGGTTCAATCCTGTCTCCCATGCTTTTTGCTTGCTACCATGATTGGGGCGACATGGCCTACACACTATACCCCAGATACTAAGGACCCAACATGCCTCATCAATATTTGCTTAGCAGACCTCATAGAGAGGATGAATTGAAATTGGCCTGCTGACCTTCAAAGCCTTCAACAATCAAGGTCTACAGAACCTGAAAGAGCTCCTCACACTTGTATGTTCCATCTCACTCCCTCCTGATCCCTTCTGTCACCGCCCAGAATAAAGACAAAGTCAGGTTCCCGGGCAGCTGTCCCCACATTTTGGAACTCTATACCGTACCAAGAGAGGCACCATCCTTATAAACTTTAAAGAAGCTAAAGACCCACCTATTTTATCAGGTATTCAGTCAGCTCATCTGACCTTCAGAAACCCTAAGTTTATATGTCTGTTTATGTATTTCTAAAGTGCTTTGGGTCTCACTGCGAGAAATGTGCTGTAAAAAATGAAAATTATTATTATATTAGCCTTATAGTTTACAGTATAATAAAGGGGGATGTACATTAAGTGCAGTCATTAAGTACTTTGAAAAGCAGTATAGCTTTGGATAGGACTCACCAGAATTGGGGAACTTCAATGTAGTAGCGGTTTAAGCAATAAATGGCCATATAGTGTGATAAAATCTATATATATATATATATATATATATATATATATATATATATATATATATATATATGTCCTGATGAAAGTCTAATAAATAGACTGAAACGTTGATTAGAAAACTGCAGTTTCTTGAGTGATTATTTAAAGAAGTCCCTGGAGTGCCGGTAACTATTTTTGGATGTTTTATATGCCTTAGATAAGGGCTTTTAAATAGTGTTTGTCTGGTTTGCACTGATTTATTGTTTAATTAAGTATAGTAGTCTATATACATTTTGATTTATACAATAGGTAGGAATGCCAAGTACACAATCAGCATGTCTTGATGTCTACGGTCATTATTATAGTGTGATTATATGTGTTCCCGGTCTGTCCTGATCAAGACATTTTTTTTTCTTACTATATTATATGCACCTAATGACAATAGATCACAATATCTTTAAAGCCGAAGCAGACTGGCGTTCTGACAGCCATCCCAAGAGCTTGTTATGTCTTAACTTGCAATGAATTGGCACCGCTTTTATATATTCCCATAAAAAACATGTATTTGATGGACATTTATGGCAAGTTATTTGAACTGTCTTGTAGAATGGATTTTACAGTATGTGATAAAAAGAAGAATCAGTGAAAGGTTGTATAAAAGATTATAAAATAAATCATTTTCTTCAAAAAGCACTTGTTTTTATAACATTTTATTCTCTGTTAAAAAATAGTTCAAATTAGATGTGCAGAATGATATGTGCACAATGTTGGGAAAAGGAAAGAAAAAAGTAGAATAGCATTATGAATTTAACTCAATAAAACTGAATAAATTGTTCCTCTTGATCAAGTGTGAGGCATGATTGAAATATTACAGAAATATTTACAAATATACAAACCCAAGGAGGTTAAAAAAAATTGTTCCTTTATTGGGTCAAGAAGCAACTTTCTTCATTAAATTCTTCATAAATTTCATTGTACAAAATGTATTATTACCCTTAAACATCGCTTTTTGTTATGTGGAACCTTGTATTGAAGGCATATACCTACTTTACTGAAAAAACGTAATTTGCAATATCCAGGAAATAATTGGACCAGGCTGGGCGGCGGCGAGGGGGTGCGTTTATCCCTGGTGCAGTCCAAATTCTTCAAACAGGGCCATTGTGTTATTTGACCCTGCAGTAGCAGCTCAGTAGTTTGCATTTCATGTGAGCAGGGAGCAAGACAGGACCCCGGACCCCAATACATACATTGGAAGTGGCAAGGGACTGGGGGAGCTCTTAATCTTCCTTGCCCCGGGCCAAAAGTTGCCAACCCATCCCTGACAGCCATCACAACAAGCAATAACTTTTTAAATGTGTCCCCTATTGAGGACATTGTTTTTATCATTTATAATAAAAACTGTCCACTGTTCAGACTTCAACTTGATGGTAATGATAGTATCCTATGAACATACCGCCCATACTCAAGTACAAGAGATTAACTTAACATAACTGTAACAGGTTTCTGACTATGGACTACTGTCAGGACTCGGGTGATCAGGTTGGGTAGGAGCCCATGCGCAGGGGATACTTGGGGTTCAGTCTGTAACCCACAGTGCATGATTATGCAAACAAAGACACCACAAGCAGAAATCCAGGTATATTACATATAATATAGTCTAAGCACAAAACCAGACGTATGGCAAAATAAATACCGGTAATAAGTCTTTTGGCAGGGAGCCCGCTTGGAAGGGCACGACAGACAGAGAGCCCGCTTGGAAGGGCACGACAGACAGAGAGCCCGCTTGGAAGGGCACGAAAGGCACACAGCCCGCTTGGAAGGGCACGAAAGGCACACAGCCCGCTTGGAAGGGTACGAAAGGCACACAGCCCGCTTGGAAGGGTACGAAAGGCACACAGCCCGCTTGGAAGGACACAAAGCAGGGAGTCCACTTGATCAGGACACAAAGCAGGGAACCAGGTACAGGTACAGGTACAGGTACAGGTACAGGTACAGGTACAGGTACAGGTACAGGTACAGGTACAGGTACAGGTACAGGTACAGGTACAGGTACAGGTACAGGTACAGAGCCACAGCAGGTAGGTCTATAGACTTCAATACCAAGGCCCTGACTGAAGGGCAGGACAGGTTCATAAAGGCAGGGTAATCCAGGTAACCAGGCCCAGCTGGATGTAGACTAGGGCTCAACCCAGATAACAAGGCACACCTGAGTTCTGAGTGCTCCAGAGGGCGGAGGGTGGCCACTAGTGGTAGCAGATTTAAACGACACAGGTATAAAAAAGCCATGGTTCAGGCAGCGAAAAAGTGGTCCCTGACAACTACAAAACGACTACTGATAACAATTGTGGTGTTAAAAAATCAACAACAATAGTTTGTTGGCAAGCTGGACCTGGAGCATATCCCAACTTAAATGTTGGATGCTTCATGTTAGCCCGAGCATCTATTTGGACACAAGCATGGACCGAGGTGTCAATGGAGAGAAGCCATTTAAGCATGTCTCAGCTTAGTTACCCAAGAAGGGAAGGTATGAGGTTAAGAGCTGGCTAAAGTACCGACTCTACTTTGGTATTTTGGTCACTGCACATGTCTATACAGATTCATGCAGATAATTCCAGTAACCAATGAGTAAGCCTTTGATTTCAGCACTGGCACAGCTTGCCCACCTCTATCTTAATATATGTGAAACTAATTACTTGATGTGAGTGTGCCAGAATAACTCTAACTACCTAAACAACATTTACATATAGAAATTATACACTCAGACTGATTTCTTATGTAGTCTGCTCTGCTAGCACTAGATTGTATGGTTTTTGGGAAAGCATGTCAAAGGGAACCTCATGCTTTTTAGCTATCAATGAGAACAAATATTGAGACACATGAGAGATGGAATATGTGCTTCAGAGTACAGTAGGTAGAACAGAAATATCTGTAATAGTGAGAGATAACAAAATAAGATCATTTTCGCCATTACCAAAATTAGTCGATATATCATGCCAGGAGTGTGAAACAAGATATTACATTAACTGTAATGTACAATTGAATAGCTATATAAGGTGATAATGTGGTGTATTTATCTGTGAAAAATCAAATTAAGAGTAATGGAAAGATAACAATGTTACTTCCCTCACAAAAGAAAAATATTAATGCAAAAAAATTTCATGAATCCTTGCAGAAATATTGATTTCAGCTTTTGACATCAGTGCATTGAAAAAAATAATGTCACTCTGCAAATATGCTACTCCATGTGTGTGTTATATTACGGGGGGAAAAATCAATAACCTCTACCTATCATTTCACAATATTCCTTATTTCACATTTAGAAAATGTAATAAATCAAAGCCATAATTTAGCAAAGATGGGGTCATGCTTTTTAATTTAGTTACCTGCTGTAAATCATGCCTTCATATGCCTATCTACATTCTTTTTAGTAATATCCTTTAAATATCTAAAGATCAGACACACTGCCTTATTCTCAAAGTCCTGTTTCTAATTTGGTCTGACAATGCCAAAATTGGAATATTATTAAAAATTATATGGTTGGGTTTATTTTATTTTTTTTAAATAATGTGTACAGAATATTAATAATAGTAATGTTATTAAAACTATATACATAGTTGTGTTTTGTTTTTACCAAAGTAGTTGTTGCTAATAAAAAAAACTTGATTAGATCTTAGATCTCCAGTGCTTGCGTCAATCTATGAAATGCACTAAGAAGTCTCCAGAATTATTTTATAGAATAGTTGGTAATCAGAATGATTCCTCTTACTAGAGGGATTTTCTCCTCAGCAAAACAAGGCAACCATGGCAACGTGCAGTCCTTCAACTGGGGACATTTTAAGCAAGGCAAGGCAAGGCAAGAGACAGCTGCCATGGCTCCAAGCTTGCCACAATGGCCTTTAATAGCGGGTCCTTGTGGCCCTTGAGATTATGGGAGGTGTACCGACATGGAAATGGAGGGGAAATGGTAAGGACAATCCTCAAAAAGTTTAACTCCTTTAGAAGGACTAAGAAAGTCACCTAGACCTGGTAGAAGAAGGTCAATCTAATTGTCTATGCCGGTTTTTATAAATATATATAAAATTCCCTTCTCACTCCAATGGTTGGTATCTGTCTTCTCCAACCTTGCCTCCTCTGAGAGTTTGAGGGTTCTGCAAAGTACCATAGCTGTTGCACTGCACTATTCTGAACAGAGTGTCCTAATGTTGTCCCTGGAACCCGATGGAGTACTTAGTACTGGCACTTAGTGCCTGCTCCTGTGCTGCCATTATCAATGCCTCGGTCCTGTCTTTGAGTCCAGCCTTGTCCAGCCACTGGTAGGATTTTCCAATGTCAACCATCTCAGCTAGTTTTCAATGGTACATCCATGGTACTTCCGCTACTTGATCTTCCTTGTTTGTTCGTTGCTAGTTCAGGTATTGTCTCAGCAACTGATGTATCCCCAGATACTGTGGGTTTAATCCAGGGCTGTGGCTTTAACACTTACCAGACCCTGCCCTCCTTCTGGGATTTGGGACAAGACGTCAATGCAAGCATCAGTTCAAGTGAAACATTGAGAATGAGAGTATGAGAGACTACGAGAGTGAGAGAGAGTGAACGTGGACACCAGCCAGCGAATATCGATCGTCGAAAACGACTGGGCCAAAAAAACTAGTGTTTATGCCAGTATCTCCACTCTCTTTCTTCTCTTTATTGCTCTTCCTCTTTTTCCTCTCTCTTTCTCATCTCTACCTAATCCCATTTTATTTACTCTATCTTTCTTATTGCCTTCTCTTTCTTCTCTCTCTTCACCTTTTCCTTTTGCGTCTTCATTTCTACTCTCTCTTCTTTCTTTTCTTTCACTCTTTGTCTCTCCTTCTTCCATCCTTCTACCTCCCTCTTATCTGCCCCCTCTCTCTTCTCTCTCCCCATTGGTGCTTTTTCTCTCATCCACTTCCTGTCTTCTCTTATTTTTCCTTTCCCCTCTTTTTCTTCTTCTTCTTATGATTTAGCAGTAACCCACAACCAAGCCTTCCCATCACCACACATAGCATGAGTTAGCAGCTTTCCGCACTCCAGCCCCTTCTACACACAGTATGAATGTGCAGACCTCCCATATCCCAATACGAAGAAATGACTTCAGAACAGCAACTCACTGCGGCAGTTGCTGGTCATGTTGGACTTGAATTTCCAATCAGAATCCAGATGGGCTTAACGTGAAGGTTCAATCAAATTTAGCACTTGCTCTCTAATTGGATCTTCACCTTAAATTCTGACCAGCATGACTGACAATTCTCACAGTAACAAGGCTATTATACATTTTATATACTACCATACACTATGTGGCTGCATTTCTTTCTTCTCTTGCCCTGTTTTTCACTATCCCCTACCTTCATTCTCTCCCCTTTACAGTCCTCTTCTATATATCTCTCTCTTTTACTTTTTCTCCACCGTTTTCTTATCTCTTTATCTCTTGTTTATCTCTGTATCTCTCTTTTCTTTCTTTCTCTCTCTCTCTCTCTCTTTCTCTCTCTCTCTCTCTCTCTCTCTCTCACTCTCCCTTCCTCTCTCCTACTTGTTAAAGCTGCACCTTTCTTAAACACACCCCTAGCCATCACAAACCCTCTTTCTCAAGCATGTTCCTGTCTCTCTTTGCATTTATATGCCTGCAGTTTACCTCCCCATACTCTTGTCTCTTCATAGCCAATACCTCTAGCAATTACCACTCACACTGAGTAGGGCTTATTGCAAAGGTCTAATCGCAATGCGGTCTGTGCACTAATAAGTGCATTTGAGTAAAAAAGTTTACACCCCACTAAGCACAGGGTAAAGGAAGAGGGGGGGCAGTTCTCAACCCAGCTTGGGTGATATGGAGTTGCCATTGCTTTAGCTATTTAATTTCATGGTGGTCTTAATGAAAAAGTGTCAGGCATACAAGATACTCCCAATTCTCTTTTATCTAATACAGTTCCCGCATAAGTATTGCAGCAGGAAAATTCTGGTAAAAAAAATCATGTTAACCATAAAATTATCCAGTTAGACACGTGTAATCGTAATCAAGCTTGGTTTCCTATGATCCACATTTACAATGTATAGTAACTAAAACCAATCTCATTCAAATAAATATTGCTATACTGACACTCTGCAACCAGACATTAATTTTCATAGATTGGATGTCACTTTTTATATCCTTACCAATTTACTTAATTCCTTGTTGGCTAAAGAAACATTGATGAGATACAGATTAAAACAATAAAAGACTGTTCATGATTTATCTGGCTCCAGCAAAGAACATTTTAGTCAATGTGATTGATACTGTTAGATCTGTTCTGTAGGCACATCTTTGTAATTATTTCTCTGCACTTAATTGAGTGAATATACCTATTTTTCTTTCTCTAGTGACTAATAGAACTTCTCATTCTTTTTATTGGCTTTCCCATATATTTCATGACTTTCTCTGAGCAGACTGGGAAGAGAATGAGGTATTTAACCACTTGTGTGTCCCTCGGTAATTGTATCCTTATAGTCAGCAAGTCAGGCTTTATGACTCAGCTATAAATTCATTATGTCCACTGCTATCACTTCGGCACGTAAGACAAAAAAAAAAGATAAAACAAAAATAGGTATATTATACTTTTTAATATTGGTCAAAATTTGATACACGTTCTATTTTCCCTACCCTTCCACAACCGTGCTTAGTATTTGATAGCACATCTCCCTGAGGCACTTATTGCATATTGTGAGAATTCATAAGCTAGAGGGGGAAACATAGTGGGGTCTACGCACTAAACTAGGATTGTTTGCGAGTTGGCAAAACATGGGGGCTTGCAAGTGGGGTATACATGGGAAGAATTCTCTCCTAGAGGGTCCGGGGGACTCAATTTTTTATTAATTAATTAAATTGTTATTATTATGTAATGTTGGGGAAGGGGGGTTCATTCAACGTGCATGCCATTGCCTGAAATTCACAAAATAATAAATTGCAGGCACATTAGTGGCTATGAATTGTTTTTTGTGCGTTACCAGAGCAGGCAACCCCTGTCGAGTCCGATCAGTTGAGTTAACCCTTAACTTAACTGGTCACTCAACTTTTTAATAAACGGATCTATATATGGGTCACGCACAAAACATTCCCCACACAATATTTGATACCTCTGTTCAGGACACTGCACAACTCTGGGAATTACCACTCTTACTGAGTAGGACTTATCGCACTTAACCACCTGTACTCTAGTTAGGCCTAACTTTAAGCCCTGCTCAGCATGACTGACAATTTTTATGGTGGTTCTTTAAGTTATTATGGTTCTTACTGTTCTCCCAGCGCATTGCACACCACAAGAAAACTTTGACGTATAGACAAAATTTTTACCGTGGTATATTAGGTTTTTTATCTCCTGAGGTGTTACTGGTTACTTTTTTGTATTCATCTTGTGCCTTGCTTACTAATAGTAGTGTACACTTGACAACTATTACAGTCATAAAAGCCTAACAAATGTAATAAAAAAAAAGTATATTGTCCATTAATCGCTTCTTTTTCTTTGAGAGACTATTACAAGTTACCTTTAAGTCTATGTTAGGTGCCTCTGTAAATTCTATTTTTGGTTTTACAAGTGGCATTTGATTAAGAATCTCTTTTTGTGCTCCAAGTCTCCAAATGTACTCCAAGTCTAGTAATTGTTTGTTTTATTTGTTTATTATTATTATTATTATTATAATTCAAAACTATTCAAACTTGTTATGCTATCTCTTTTGTATGGTTTATTTACAACTTAATTATGCTCTTTTTATTTTACCAACTCATTTTGGCATCTTCCAACTAATCATTGTCATACTTTTTCTATGAACTTGTTTTGCATCATCATTACCTGTTACACTTTAACATCTAAACAATTTCTTCTATTTTTACAAATTCACTATTAATAGGACCAGTGTAGGCCCTAATTAAATGCCAAATTATCCCCCTGAGAAGCTCATTGAGGTGGCAGGAGTGGTTAAAAATGTTTATTGTATTACCCACCTGGGCCACATAAGATGAGGAAGGTGGGCAGGGGCATACCTAATAGGGTGTCCTAGGGAGGTTGATTTAACTAAATTAGTGAACAGACCCAAAAGACAACTTTTTGAGTGAAATCAAGTATCCTGGTATTCTTTCTAAATCAAGCTTTCATGCTGACAAGGTCTTTGTCTTCTGTTGATATTATAGATTCTATGTGTGTGATGTACAAATAACAAATGTATCCATGTGTGTATTTGGTTTCTGGGGAATGAGGTTTCAATTCTACAGTAGAATTGATTTTACAATATAAAGCACTGGTATCTCCACATGGCACCCAGCCATGGCTATGATGGGCTGAGAGTAGATATTTTTAGATAAGAGGTTTTGTCAATGCATAAGAAAGATTTACTGGTCATTCTAAAGAAACACCAACTCATTTGTAATATCTTATATGTCTCCAATTTTATTTAATAGCTGTAGTGGATGCTATCCAGTGAGTTTTATGTGCTCCCTGTAGAACTATTAATAGGAAAAAGAGTAAATTACAAGGGAGTAAGTCACATTCACCTTGTAGGGAGTTCTAACAGGCGTTTATAGGGAACTGGACCAATTTCACACTGTGGATTGTGACTCCATTGCTTAGTCGGTACCTAAGTAATAAAATACTCATCCTGGTATATACAGGTGCACATTAATTCAATTAACATCATTCTATTAATCGTCTGAGTGCAAGCATGTATTATAAAGCAGAGTGTGCATAATCCTTTTGCCCTCAACATTTTAAAGAAACAGTCACATGAATTTAACTTCACACTTAACAATTCACATGTGCTGGTCATCAATATGAAAAACGTATTCGTATCCTGGAAAACATGCCACGTGTGGTCATACTAATTCAACTGTGTTTTTTTGTTTCTAAATTACAAAGTCTGACTGAGAACCATACAACTTCCATCAGATGCAATGCTAGGTTACTCACCAGCTAGGTGACTCCAGGGCTCAGTTAAAGGTGATGTTCTAAACAATTAACTATATATAAAAAGAAGCCTTTTATTTCCACCCTGACAGCCCGGACTCTGTATTTATTTAATAGGTGTCCTGTCCATTGCAGCCTCCAGAGGTCACCTGTGAGATCACAGCACTGTGTAGACTAATAACCTGACAAGCTGCATCAGCTAACCTGGTTGCAGCCCTTCCTCTTGAATACTGACTGATTCCACCATTCTGGGCCTTTGCATTGCAGTTTATCTGGCCTTGTTCTCCTGCTAGCAGTATTCTGATTTGGATTAACCCGTTGTGACTAGCTTGCTTCCGAATTCGTTCCTTGGTTCCTGATTTGGCTCTTCCACTGAAAGTGTTGACCTGGCTTGTGTCGACTCTCCTCTTGCCTTGCGATTTGGCACCAATACCGTCCTTCTCGTTCTGACCTGGCCTGCCTGACTACGTCTGCCCTGCCTGAGGGCTCCCTGTCGTGTGCCCTGCCTGAGGGCTCCCTGCCGTGTGTCCAGTGCCCTGCCGTGTGTCCAGCCGTGTGCCCTGTCTGAGGGCTTCCAGCAATGTGTCCAGCCGTGTACCCTGACTGAGGGCTTCCAGCCGTGTGTCCAGCCCTGTGCCCTGTCTGTGGACTTTCTGCCGTGTTCCAGAGAGCGAGCCCCGCCAGTTCACCTACATCGTACTATCTTGTACCCGACTAGGGGCTATCGTACTCTACATCTACCTTTGTGCCTGTTCTATATTTGGTCGTGACTACAGTACTTACCTGTCTTGCCAGCTTCTTCAATACAGACCATCTCATATTAAGATTCAGCCTGCTTTGTGTTTCATTTTGCCTATCTGTACCTTCCTTCTTATAATGATGCATCGTGGGGTACAAACTGAGCCTCTGGTATCTCCTGCAACTGGGCTCCTACCTAACCTGGATCCGCCACTGGGATGATCTTATTCAAAACATTAACAAAACAAAATAATTAAAACATGCAATACATGTTCCTTTACAGTTATCTACAATTCAGCAGAGTTAATTCTCTTATATTTTGTCTCAGGCAAAACCCATGTACTACTATCACTCTCTGTAGCCTGTGTTTAAATATACCTTGAAGCATAATAAGGATATTTGGAAAGTTAGTCTGACATTATAACACTCATGGATAAGCAGGAAGCTGAGAATGTCTGAAATATTAAATCTTACCCAGTCAGTTCTGCATCACTCATTGCTTACAAATGAGGTCATTCCTACCTCTTCATCACGCTTTGAAATTAGCATGGCGAAAATGTGACAGGTAGGAAAATCAATCCTTTTCTATCTGCATATTCTGCTTTGGCTCTTAAATGGCTTGGTCCACACTGAACTTGTACACTTCTTTCATATAGCTTTATGGGTTTTACGCTCCTGCATCAACAAAACTGAAAGGTCAGGGATTTCAAATTTACTGGTGTTGAATGAAAAATTGGATACTATCAAAATGCAAAACAGATAAACAGCTCTACGGTGCAAGTTATATAGTAAAAGACTAAGTTAAAGCCAAATTTCATGTGGGTCTCATTTGTCAGTAAAATCTGGTTTTATAGAAGAAGCTTCTAAGCTGTACTGTTTCTGTTACGAAAATCAAAGGTGAAAGATGATAATGACTGGCCCATGCATAGGACCTCATACATGGTGCAGTAATATAGTGGCTCAAAATTCCATTATATAGATGTTTCAACCCAATAGTTTAATGGATGGCAGACAGTCTTTGAAAAAACACCATAGGACAATTCATTAAGCAGGACTACATAAAACACATAAGTTAGGTTACAAACACTACCTAAAGACCAGTTGATCCTCCTGAGGCCTAATGTAGTGTTGCATTACAAAAAATAGATATAGCCATATTAGCACAAGAGCTCTACATCATTTTCTATGGTGAACCAATAAAAGTAAAGTTACACAAGCTTTCAGAAAGAAAAAGCCTCTTCTTTGGGTTACAAGAGCGGTGCTAGTGCCAGAGAGAATTAAAAGGGCTGGGAGTAGGGGGTGGAATGGGGTGGGAAGTAGACTTGTGCATTTGTATTCGGGCGAACATGGAAGTGAACACAAAGGGTGCGTTTTCTTTGTTCAGCCCGAATACCAAACATACAAACATGGCGGCAGCAAAACATACACAAAGACGAAGACACACAACACAAAGAATCTTCATGTTTGTCTTCGTTACTATCTCCAACTAATCTCCCTGGTCCCCTCCCATCTAGCCTACCTTATCTAGATGGGGATCGCAAGGGGCGGAAATCCGTAGGATTATTCTAAAAAAATGTAAAAAACGAACACGAAGAATGTACACGAATATTCGCCTGAACCAAACACAGGAACGTGTGAACATGAAGAGTTGGTCGGTGCCCAAGTCTAGTGGGAAGTAAGCACTCCCATACCCTGGGAAAATAGGAGAGTGTCCCAGATACCTAGGGAAGCAACACTTTACCCCAGGATCTGTGCATCTGAATTTACCCTCTAAGATACCTTAGTTGAGTTGCAGGTTTTTGTGTTAATACGCCTGAAAAGAAGCATTAACCTGCAGTGCTTGCAAACATCAAAAGTGCATTACCATGTTACTAGAATATCCACTAATGACAGAACCAATGGACAATGGAATTATGGAGCTTCCACATTCACATTTTAGGACCGTAAGATCACATCTATTACTTCTCATAGCCCAGTTACAGGGGAAGTAAAATTATACTTTCCTAATGGTGCAAAGATTACTTTATTGAGACACAAGAGGACTGTATCTGCATACACCTAGTTTATGAATTAACAATCATGTAATCAGCAGGTATCTAAATGTTTTAGAGATTGTTTTAGAGATTCAGGTCTGTCACCTGTCCGTTGCTAGCACCATGGACAGTGGACAAGATATCCAAAGCTGTGACATTTAACGACAGCTGCATTTTAAAATCGCTTTCAATGTTTTTTCTTGTTACTACCCATGGCTTTACTTTGTTAGAGATGGAAAGATTATGATATAGTATATGTTCTATAATGTTTGCACAGTCCCTGTTAGACTGTATTTGTGAAAATGTATACACACCCCCTGCATATACTTCAAATTATAGTAGATTAGAGGAGATAACAACACTAGATGGAGGATAAAAACAGGACTCTGTAAAAAAAAAACTCTGTGTAAATAATAATAATAAACGCTGCATTTAAATTACAGGGTCCCATACTGACGTTCCATCTGCTTCCAGAAGTGTAAGGAGAAGCAGAGGCATTGCTGCCGGGTAGCTTAAGCTCTCCTCTCACCTTGTGGTGCCTGAAGCAGATACCCTTCTCACCTTGTGGAAGATATGGCTCTGGTTGGGAGTGTTACTCATACACATGTCCCGTTGGTGCCTATAAAGTGTTGAAAAAAATGTATATTTATACTTTTAAAAAAGTGATTTTAATACTGAAAATATTATTGTATACACTATTAATGCACGAAAGCCAGTTTAAAAAGTTTAGCAGAGTCTGCAGGTTTTAAATAAATAATATTCGCAGTATAACCATTGAAACAATTCAACAGTGAAGTAAAACAATTATTTCACTATTTGTCATTTTTCTAATATGAAGAAGAATCGAGTGAAATGCAGACGTTATGAAAGCTCCATCAGTCTGATCAGGACCCATAGAGCATTCTAATCTTTCATTTTCTTTGAAGAATCCTGGGAAAGATCTTGACGGATTTAGAGGATAAATTGGCAAAGATTACAAGGCTATGAAGCGATAAGTCATAGTCACTTGTGAAGGCATATTGGGAGTGCTACTAAAATAAAACATTAACATCATGAGAGCTGTATGTGTAAATGTCAGGACAGGGGTAAGCAGGTTGGGTAGGAGCCCATTTGTAGAGATACCAGGGGCTCTGTTTGTACCCCACGATAGTGACCGGTAGGTAGGTAGAGACAGGAAAATAGAAACACACAGAAGGTTGGATATTGATATGGTACACTCTGTATTGGAGTAAGCTGGCAAGACAAGTAAGTACACAACAGGACACATAGCTCAAAGTCCTTGGACAGGGGACATGGATGGAAGCACTCAAGCAGTGCACTGGACTCATGACTGGAAACCCAAAGACAGGAATCATGGAATAATGACAGTATTACAAGATGCATGTCATCAGAGAAGTTATATCACGGCATCTACCTAATTATAGGTGTCTTAGTATATAATTAGCCTAAGGGACTATATGACCAATTCACTCACTTGCACTAAATTGAAAATGCCTTGAAAACCTGAACTTTTGGTAACAAAATCCAAGAAAAACAAGTATATATTTTCATGGACTAAACCCCAATGAAATGGCCACCTTCATTCCAGGATGCTTGCTTAAGCTTAACTTCAACCATTGCGACCAGACTATAATCTGACCACGTTGTCAGGACCAAAGCCACTTATGAGTGCCATCAGATGCCGGAATGCAAACTCCATTCTGGAGCACCCGGATATACAAGTTTAAATGCAAACACATGAGTACCATAGCAAGTGCATAACTGGCAGGGAAGAGACTACACTACACTGACATTGTCACTGTAAAATGCAACATTTTTGCTTTGGAGGCAATCTTTCCGAATCTCGGTGGTCACCACACCACAAGCCATGCTACTACAAAATATGCTCCAACATAACCTGATCCATCCTTCTAAAATTCCAAATCAATGTTGGGCACCTCCTTTTCTATACACACAGTTCTGCCATTATACTCATGCAAAAACGTGGCCCACTAGTTCACACCTCCTGAGATGGACCACCGGCTACCCTTCCTCATTGAAATTCCTGCTGGGAGTTTACACCATATATATCCCACATTGGCCAAGGAAGGGACACAGCTCCTCCAGTCTGGGCACCAGGTTCTTTACATTGTTGTAAAAAGCCTGTAACAGCTCAGCACCTGATACCATAATCGGGTTCTTAAGGGTTAAAAACAACCCGAAGGTATCCTACTATGCCATATAGGGACATATAAAAACCTGCCCTCAGACCCTACAAGGAGTAGAAGGAAAGTGGTGTGGTGTGAATTACGTGCACCATATATATAAACCATAAATGAATAATAAAGAAAAACACACTTTTGATCTATATTATATAAATACTACAAATGGAAAGAAAAAACCCCAAAACATATTCAAGCACGTGTGCTAGTTCTGAAAACTAAACACTTCACATGCCTATGATTTTTGGTCATTACAAGGTAAATATGAAAGACATGCATAAATGTTTACAGATTCCAAACGTATGTTACTGAAAAACAGAAATCACATTATTTCATTGTTCTGCTTTCCACGCAGCCATTTCTCTGCCAACCTCTATAAAAATATGCGGCAAAAAATAAAACTGTGCATTTTTGCATACTATTTGCAGTTAAGCTTCTGATTTATTTTGCAGGAGTAACTGTTGAACAAAATCAAATTATGATCAACAGCACCCATCCAACAGCATCTAGGTAACACCTCACAAGTTTAGTTTATACGCTTTAGAGGAAATTCACCAACCAATTTCGGGTTGGCGGGCAAAAATGTTTTAACTTTTTTATTTTATATGTCAACTGGGACAGACACAGGCTGTTCAGAGACTTTTTATGTTTTTTTCTTTTCATTTATTTTCAATTTTTTTTCTTTTATTTTTTTCTTTCCTTCTGCTATTTTACACAGCGTTGTATTAGAGAGCAACATGACTAGAATCCTGCTATGTCTCTTTGAAGATCCCTGGGTTCTTTCATGTAAATGGAATGGTATTCCTTTAAATGTGTATTAGTTATTATATCTTAGACTGATTATTCTGTGTCCTGACCAGGATACCAAATTATGTTTATGTGCCAGAATCAGCTTGGATATTCCTATTTTCAGATACATAATGACGGAACCTTGAGTACCCATGAAAGAGGTGGAGGCAGGTTGTCTGTGAGTGTTCTACATAATGTCTTGGTTTGTCATATATTTTTTATATATATTTTATATATTTTAGCATTTGTGTTTCTCTTACCTTTTCTATGCTTTCTTATCTATAATGATGAAATCAGTGCTGTATCTTTGCTTATCATCAAGGTAAAGGGACTACTGAGAAGTTTTACAATACATAATCTCACCCAGCATTTCGAGTGATGGGCTAAGCCATGCATCAGCTTCTAGTATTCACCTAGTAAAACTCTAATGGATCTTGTTTAAAACCCATCCTCTCAGACCCAAGGTTAACTGCCTGCCGATAAATACTTTGATGTTCATCTTTTAGAATCGCCTTTGATCTGGAGAATTGTGTTTGATTTATCTTGATGAAACTCACACGCTCTACCTTTAGATGTTAAGGCCAGACAATAGTAATCTCATTAAGGAGGCTTTCATTTACAGAAAGCACTTTCTCTCTTAGGGAACTCGCCTCTATATGCAGCTGACATCACGATAATGAATTCTAGAAAATTGTGCTATGTGCCTCAATGAAAGGAGCCCAAAGTTGAACTATTAAAATGCATCAATATGACATAGAAACATTCTATTTACGTGTGTAGATAAAAGATCTTACTCCAAAAAAAGTGTTTGAAAACGTAACAATTATCTCAATTTGCTGTTCGAATCAATGCACGCTTTGAACTGCCATTTTAAATATTACCATAACATTTGTTCTGTACAGATAATAGTAATAGTCATAGATGGAAAATATGGAAATAAGGAAATATTGACCCTATTTCTTATACGTATTCTCTTGGCTGTTACCTGTGTAGTTAAAACATGTTACCATAGTTTCATGAAAACTTCAGCCACTTGAGTATCAAATAAGTGAGAAGTATCAGGAAATAGCATTAATAAATACATTGTAAACAGGCCCAGACTGGCCATCTGACACACTGGGCAAAGCGTGTCACTTTTTGCCCCTTTACTCATGTACGTTTCCTGCTGTTTTACACATAGTTTTGAGCGCAGCATAGGGTTGGAATTGCATGAATGAAGTAGCGTCCAATTTTCTGCCCCCCCCCCAATAACACAAGAGACATTTCTTTATTTAAAACTTTTATTAAACGTCAGCTATGGATAAATTGTGTCTGCGGCGCGGACCACATATTACCTCAGCACCTCGACACCCAACAAACTTTATTAATGTTTAACATAAATTGTAACCATTTATTTGCCAAACACATTTTGACACAGTAACGAAACAGCTTTAATACCATCTTTATTACCGTCTTAACAAAAACCAAAACAAGTATAACCAAGTAAGTTATAACCAAGTAAATTACTGGCTGGTATGGGGGTATCGACCTTTATCCCTGCGGCCCCTAGCACAGTAGCCACAAGACCATACGAGGTACAGGCTCATGAGTTCAAAACCCAAGGCTGCACATGAAAGCTGTGTGTAAAACAACATCCATATGCATTTAATGTAGTCCATGTAACAATGGTTAAGAAATGGTTAAGAAATCCAAAAATGGCATACTTATATGCATATCTTGGAAATATATATATATTGGCATCAGGGCCGGCCCGACAATGGAGCCGAGTGGGGCAACCGCTCCAGGCGGCACTTTTGAAGGGGCGGCACTTTGCCGCCCCAAGCCCTTTTTTTTTTTAAATGCGAAAGAGAGAGAAAGGGGCACCGAGTGGTTTTCGCTTACCAAGCTGTCAGTACCCGCTCGGCGCCCCTCTCTCTCTCCTCTGCGGCGAGTCTCCCTGTTCGGTCTCAGTGCCGGCTTGTAATGCTGAGTGCCGGAAGATTTCCGGCGCTCAGCATTACAAGCCGGCACCGAGACCGAACAGGGAGACTCGCCGCAGGACAGCTGAAAGGTAAGTACAAGGGGGGGGGGGGCGGTAAATACAAGGGGGGGGCGGCAAGGACGGAGCGAGAGGAAGGGTAGATAATGGGGGGGCGGCAGGGACGGAGGGAGAGGAAGGGTAGATAAGGGGGGGGCGGCATTTTAAAATTCGCCCCAGGCGGCATTTTGCCTTGGGCCGGCCCTGATTGGCATATTTTATTTTGCTTGTTCATTTTAATGATGGCTATCACGTGGCCAAAGCAAATAAAAGTAGAATTCTAAACAGACCAGCTCTGAAATACTTAACCCCCCTCTTTTTATACCATGGCATCCCCAGAGGACAATAAGGTGTTTGCATCGAAGACCTATTCTGATGATACAAATTATTAGCATGAGATATGTGTTATAATTGTCCATTATTAAATATATATACCAGCTATTTGTTCAGTATAAGTGATTTTCTTGTCTAATACAGGTATTGCAATTATTTCAACCGGTTAAATATTTAATGCTTGTTTTTCATTGTTCCTGAAATCCTATGTAGCCTATACTGTTATGATAAAATATTCATGGTTATTCCTCTGAGGTTGTATTCATAATCCAATTTTCACTTTTAATAGAATTATGCAAAATGTAATGCAAATAGTTGCATGAGTTGTGCACACAGTAAGAAAAATCTGGATAAATAGCTAAACACACATTACATTAGAGCTTCCATTTGTTTGCTGTTTTAACTCTTAAAGGCTCCATGTCACCGCTTACTTCAGCATGAAACACAAGAAGACGCCCAGCATTATTTTGTTACAATTATCCCTCAAAAGTCTTAAGCCCAATATTTTCAAGACAGATTTAGGAACAGAATCAAAGCCCATGTGGCAATATCATGAAACTATTGTGGTTGGTCTAATTGGACTTGTGTTATAGTGTATATTATTGTAAAATTATCTGAAGCCATTTAAATCTTTGAGCCTGCACATGTACGGGCTTTATCATTAAGGGGTTAAAGTTTGAAATTGACATTTAGGTGTGTTAGTCTATCCCAAAGGACACAGAGGCACATGTAACTAGCACAAAAGTATAATGTTTAATTATAATTAATAAGCCTTTCATTTGTAGTAAATATTTGTTTCTTTAGATTTTATTTAAAATGTACCATTTAAATATTTCTATGATTAGTGAGTAAGCATGGCTGGAGTTTAGTACAGAAGACAATGACGTAGTGATTGCAACCACAATGATACTTCCACCAAAAAGGATCATTTTATTGAGTTAACTCTAACTGCTGTATTTCATTCTGAAAAGATTATATAAAAATTCAAAATAAAATAATAAAACATGAATGATACTGAATGTGATAAAAACACTATTATTCTATTATTATCTATTGCATTTTTATTATTAGTCATACATGTCTCTACTTCATGCTCTAACTTCATGCTTACTCTAAAACTTGTTGGCATCATGCAAAGCATCATAAATGTCCCTAGTCATCTTAGTGTAAATTAGACTTGTGCAACCGTCTTCGGGCGAACATGAAAAAAAACACGAAGAGAAGACACGCCGAAGAGAAGACAGCGGCGGTAAAACGTAGACGAAGACACACACCACGAAGATCTTCGTGATCGTCTTTGTCTTCGTCTACCATTCTCCCCCCCCCTTCTAACTTACCTTGTCTTCGCGGCATCGCAGCAGTTCCCGGAAGTGGAAATCCGCAGGTTCGCCGTCACGGGTTATAGGGCAGTGCGAATGAGCCTATTGGTCGCCTACAGGGACCTCCTCTGGCATCAACCAATTGGTGACCAATAGGCTCATCCCACTGGTCTCCCTCCCTGTTCAATTAGTTAAATGTCCGTACGAGCGACTTTATTGGTCGCTCGTACGGACATTTAACTAATTGAGCAGGGAGGGAGACCAGTGGGATGTGCCGGGTAAGTTGCAGCATTGGGGTTTTAAAACCTCAATGCTGCAACTTACCCTGCAGATGCCACTGGTCTTTAACTAATTGAACAGGGAGGGAGACCAGTGGCATCAGCAGGGTAAGTTGCAGCATTGGGGTTTTAAAACCTCAATGCTGCAACTTACCCGGCATATCCCACTGGTCTCCCTCCCTGTTCAATTAGTTAGTCTGTGCCGGGTTAAATGTCATTTAACTAATTGTTGAACAGGGAGGGAGACCAGTGGGATGTGCCGGGTAAGTTACAGCACCAGGAGTTAACAGTCTGTACGAGCGACCCTATTGGTTACCAGCAGGGGGCTCATCTGCCATCAACCAATGGCAGACGAGCCCTCTGCTGACGACCAATAGAGTTGCTCATACGTACATTTAAACTCCTGGCGCCAGAGCTGCGTTAACCCCATATTAACCCCTTCACCGGGGAAACGAAGAAAAACCGAACACGAAGAATGTCCACGAATATTCTTCCGAAGAGAAGACGGGAACGGGCGAATATTCGCGGAATACGAAGATTTTTTTCCCCCGAAGATGAGCACGAAGACGAACACGAAGAGCCCCCTGGTGCCCAAGTCTAGTGTAAATCAATATTTATTTCCCATACTTCTTCAGGCATAAATACCCCAGTCACCCTCCCATGTCTCTAATAATATTAAAGCAATTTACCCACATCCACCTGTCTCCATCCCTGTAAACACAGCGTCTATCTTAGACATCCTCACAAATGCTTCAAAGGCTCAATACATTCACGTTAATTTATTATCAAGTTATTTATATCAAATTTCTATATCAATTGATAGTTATTGTTGAATGGCAAATGCTCATTACATATAACATTGAAGGAATTTCAGTGTTTCCCAAATCATTCTACTATGACCTATAACTGATTGCAAAACAGTGTAATAAATCTTGTTTTATTATGGTGTCCTTTTTTGTGCTATTTTCTGTAACTAATAAATCATTTCTATCTTCTATCATTTACCTTTTACAAGTATGATCAATATTTTATATAGAATAACCTTTAGCAAAAATAGAGAGCTTTAATTAGGTGGTATCTGTTCAAAATTCATAGGCCTGTATAAACTTTCTGCAAAAAATAGAAAAAAAATGCTTTATTTCGCTGATTAGTAGCTTTATGGCTCTCATTAATAATTGCAAGACAATCAAAATTATTTTTGCTGATTTAGATTTCTATGGGGCCGGGGGATGCTCTCCACCTAAATTTTATGTGCCTCGCCTCGAACCCCCCATTAACCCCTTCGCGACCTTTGCCGGTTCAGGACGTCATAACAAGAAGGTCACTAAATGACCTTTGACGGTCCTGAACCGTCAAAAAATTAAATAAGCTTAGAAAGTGATCAAGGATCACTTTCTTCGCTTAAACGGCCTTGCTGCAATGCCTCGATGTCGAGGCATTCAGCAAGGCCGAGATCGGCATCGGGGGCCATGTCTGGCCCCTCCCCGGGGCGCCAACAGCCGCCATACATTGTATGGCGGCGGACGCCCGTTTTAAAAGCGTTTAGGAGGCGATCAACGATCGCCTCCTAAACTTAAAAGGTGTCGCTGGAATGCCTCGATCAGGAGGCATCCAGCGACACCAAACACTTACCTCTGGGTGGGCTGTGACCGCTCCGGAGAGCGGTCACAGCCGCCGCTGCCGGTGATCTTCGCCATCAAGCAAGATGGCGGCGGCCCGGGAAATAAAACAATAAAGACGAAAAAGTTCGCTAGAGGGTCTCCAGACCCTCTAGAGAACTGGCTCCACTTGCTGGTTGAATACAGGTACTGCATTCAACCATGCAAGTCAATGGAGCCCAGCTTTCTAATCACTATGTGATTAGTAAAATATTCAAAAAAAATAAAAATAAATAAAAAATGGAAAAAAATGTTTAAAAAAATGTGCTAACATTTAAAAATAATTATGCAGTGATGTCACTAGATGAACCATCCAGTACCAGCAAAATGTGTAAAAAAAAATATAAAAAAAGTATTAAAAAAATAAAATAAAATTAAAAAATAAAGTTTATTATTTTGAGCAAGTGCTAAAATTTCTCAAAAATCTCAACAAAGAGTTAAAATAAAAGCACTTCAAATACCCAAGGGGTGTCTAATATATAAAAAAAATGGCTGATGGGGTAAATTGGAGTGGCCTAGCTCAAAGATAGGGCATAGGTACAGACTGACCAAAATGGCGAAAAAAAGCGCACTTCCCAAATGTGGCATTTTAAATCTGAAACAACCCGCCAAACCCATGCATGTCGGGTATCACTGCACTCAGGAGATGTTCCTGAACACACATTGGCGTGTTGTTTGACAGTGGCATATACCAGGACCTGTATATCTATAACTAAAGTACAATTTGTGTGAAAAAAAATAAAAAAAATTACTATTACAAAGTTTGACAAAGTGTAGTTCTATAATTGGTGCATGGAAAGGGTTAAAATAACAGCATTTGGAATACCCTGGGGTGTCTAGTTTTTAAAAATATATGGTTTGAATGGGTTAAATTGAGTTAACCGGCTTCAAAGATATTCCAAAGAGGAGAGGGAGGCACAATGACCAAATGACCACCTGAATTACGCATGCCCCAAAAGTAGCCTTTTACCAGCCAAACAATCTGACAAACCCATGCATGTGGGGTATCGCTGTACTCAGGAGATGTTGCTGAACACATATTGGGGTGTTGTTTGACAGTGACATATACCAGCACCTGTATATCTATAACTAAAGTACAATTTGTGTGGAAAAAAAAATAAAAAAAATTACTATTACAAAGTTTGACAAAGTGTAGTTGTATAATTGGTGCATGGAAAGGGTTAAAATAACAGCATTTGGAATACCCTGGGGTGTCTAGTTTTCAAAAATATATGGTTTGAATGGGTTAAATTGAGTTAACCGGCTTCAAAGATGTTCCAAAGAGGAGATGGAGGCAGACTGACCAGATTTGTTAAAAAAGATTTGGAAATCATAAAACGCTGCTTGTACTTATTGCCCTATAACTTACAAAAAACAGCAAAAAAACATAAAAACATTGGGTATTTCTAAACTCAGGACAAGTAGTAGAATCTATTTAGCTAGTTTTTTTACTTGCTTTTTTAGGTGAGTAAAAGATTTTTCAAATAAAAGTCATAAAATGTGTTTTTTTTTCAATTTTTCACCATGTTTTTTTAATTTTTTTTATAGTAAATAAGATGATACGATCAAAATAATGGTATCTGAAGAAAGCCCATCTTGTCCTGAAAAAAACAATATATAACTTATGTGGGTACACTAAATGGGTGAGGAGAAAATTACTGCTGAACACAAGCACCACAAAAGTGTCAAAACAGCCTCGGTCCCACAGGGTACAAAACGAAAAATGAGCCCGGTCCTTAAGGGGTTAAACTGCCAGCAGCTTCCAGTTTGAAGTTGAGAAACAAACTCTCAGCATTTCAAATAGGTAAAGAGGGGCACTTAAGTTTTAGTGGGTGTGGTTAGAGGTGTAAAGAAGGGACACTTGGGAGGTATGGGCAAAGGTGAGAGACCAGCATATATATATATATATATATATATATATATATATATTGTGGTAAAGTGTATGGGAGAGTGGTTGATGGGATATATGTCTCACCTGGTTACCTCAGCCAGGCCTGGTAGCAAACCCAGGTGCTCTCAGGTGAGGCTTCCTAAGCTCGTTACTGGGGAGGAGGCCTTAAAAGAAAGGGCTGTTAGGTTTTCAGAGAGAGGGAGACACTGAATGAAGGAGCAGCTACAGCCAGCGCTGCAGCCCACCAGCATCTAAATAAACACGCTTTTACGTTGGAAACCTGTGTGAAACTGTCATTGCCGCCCCATGCGTGAGCTGTCCCCTACAATATATATATATATACATGGGTATACACCTGTCCCCAACATCACTGCGCTCAGCCTTGCCACATCAGAAATGATTATATATGAAAGGAATCGGATTAAAGTAATCATAAATTGTTCTTAGTTTTTTTTATCTCCCTTTTCATATGTCAGGCAGATTTTGGGATGGATGCTACATGCTAGAACAAGATATAAACACTTCTCATGAGCACAGATACCACGGATGTGTGATATTTCAGTGTTACACAATCACAAGAGTCCCCTAAATTATGAGAGTGCAAAGTGGTTTCAATGTTTTTACCGTTCAACATGGAAGGCACTCCACATGATGTTGGGGAGTGAACTACTCCTTAAAACCAAAATAACCCTCATAAATGATATATTCTTTAAAAGCACATCACCAAAGGATCTCAAAGACAACCCAGTTACTTTTGTAGTTGGAGCACCTCAACCATGAATCTAACAGGAACAGATATTTTCTGCCACATTTTCAATTGTTTGTATGTATCAAGATGAATACTACGTACTGGAGTCCCTTCTTTTTCATGAGGTCCTTCCCTGGGTTTGGGAAGAACAAGAAGAGACAGAACAAGAAGCAGAGCTACGGAACACAGTTCCGGACACAGTAACCTCTGGACATAATGAGTACTCCAAGTATTTTCTAAGTAGTATATAATGCATGAATAAAGAAAGTATTTCAGAACTTCATTAATACTAACTTAATATGGTTCTGATTTCCTTTAATACTCATTAGTTGCATCCGTGGTTCATAATCTATATACATTTCCTCTTCAATAATTGCTCTTAGATTTCTTCCTTCTGCTTTGCACACAGTGACCATTCCAACTCTTTTATTAATAGATTTCATTACATTAACGGTAAACTCTGTAAATATTTAACTGTTTCACTATCATATTATTTTAGACATAGAAAATACTCCAACAGTGTTTTTCTTACAATAAAAAGTAAATGTTACATTCTTGCTTTATGCTATTTAATTTGACAAAATTTTTAAGTATGTAAAGTAAGGGTTCCAAGTAGACTTGGGCACCAGGGGGCTCTTCGTGTTCGAATTTGTGCTCGTCTTCGGCAAAAAAAAAACTTCGTATTCCGCGAATATTCGCCTGGTCCTGTCTTCTCTTCGGGCGAATATTCGCGGACATTCTTCGTGCTCGGGTTTTCTTCGTTTTCCCCGGTTAAGGGGTTAAAACGGGGTTAAAGCCGCTCTGGCGCCAGGAGTTTAAATGTCCGTATGAGCAACTCTATTGGTCGTCAGCAGGGGGCTCGTCTGCCATTGGTTGATGGCAGACGAGCCCCCTGCTGGCGACCAATAGGGTCGCTCGTACAGACTGTTATACTCCTGGTGCCGTAATTGTTCGGCAGATCCCGCTGGTCTCCCTGTTCTATCATTTATTAACTGATAGAACAGGGAGACCAGTGGGATCTGCCGGGTAAGTTGCAGCATTGGGATTTTAAAAGTCTGTACAAGCGACTCTGTTGGTCGCTCGTACAGACTTTTAGGCTCGCTCGTACGGACATTTAACTGATAGAACAGGGAGACCAGTGGGATGTGCCGGGTAAGTTACAGCATTGGGGTTTTAAAAGTCTGCACGAGCGACTCTGTTGGTCGCTCGTGCAGACTTTTAAAACCCCAATGCTACAACTTACCCGGCACATCCCACTGGTCTCCCTCCCTGTTCAATTAATTAAATGTCCGTACGAGCGAACAATAAAGTCGCTCGTACGGACATTTAACTCTGTACAGGGATGGAGACCAGTGGCATCGGCAGGGTAAGTTGCAGCATTGGGGTTTTAAAACCCCAATGCTGCAACTTGCCCTGCCGATGCCACTGGTCTTTAACTAATTGAACAGGGAGGGAGACCGATGCCACTGGTCTCCCTCCCTGTTCAATTAGTTAGTCCGTGCCGGGTTAAATGTCCGTACGAGCGACCAATAAAGTCGCTCGTACGGACATTTAACTCTGTACAGGGAGGGAGACCAGTGGCATCGGCAGGGTAAGTTGCAGCATTGGGGTTTTAAAACCCCAATGCTGCAACTTGCCCTGCCGATGCCACTGGTCTTTAACTAATTGAACAGGGAGGGAGACCGATGCCACTGGTCTCCCTCCCTGTTCAATTAGTTAGTCCGTGCCGGGTTAAATGTCCGTACGAGCGACCAATAAAGTCTGTTATTACAGACTGTTATACTCCTGGTGCCGTAATTGTTCGGCAGATCCCGCTGGTCTCCCTGTTCTATCATTTATTAACTGATAGAACAGGGAGACCAGTGGGATCTGCCGGGTAAGTTGCAGCATTGGGATTTTAAAAGTCTGTACAAGCGACTCTGTTGGTCGCTCGTACAGACTTTTAGGCTCGCTCGTACGGACATTTAACTGATAGAACAGGGAGACCAGTGGGATGTGCCGGGTAAGTTACAGCATTGGGGTTTTAAAAGTCTGCACGAGCGACTCTGTTGGTCGCTCGTGCAGACTTTTAAAACCCCAATGCTACAACTTACCCGGCACATCCCACTGGTCTCCCTCCCTGTTCAATTAATTAAATGTCCGTACGAGCGAACAATAAAGTCGCTCGTACGGACATTTAACTCTGTACAGGGATGGAGACCAGTGGCATCGGCAGGGTAAGTTGCAGCATTGGGGTTTTAAAACCCCAATGCTGCAACTTGCCCTGCCGATGCCACTGGTCTTTAACTAATTGAACAGGGAGGGAGACCGATGCCACTGGTCTCCCTCCCTGTTCAATTAGTTAGTCCGTGCCGGGTTAAATGTCCGTACGAGCGACCAATAAAGTCGCTCGTACGGACATTTAACTCTGTACAGGGAGGGAGACCAGTGGCATCGGCAGGGTAAGTTGCAGCATTGGGGTTTTAAAACCCCAATGCTGCAACTTGCCCTGCCGATGCCACTGGTCTTTAACTAATTGAACAGGGAGGGAGACCGATGCCACTGGTCTCCCTCCCTGTTCAATTAGTTAGTCCGTGCCGGGTTAAATGTCCGTACGAGCGACCAATAAAGTCGCTCGTACGGACATTTAACTCTGTACAGGGAGGGAGACCAGTGGCATCGGCAGGGTAAGTTGCAGCATTGGGGTTTTAAAACCCCAATGCTGCAACTTGCCCTGCCGATGCCACTGGTCTTTAACTAATTGAACAGGGAGGGAGACCGATGCCACTGGTCTCCCTCCCTGTTCAATTAGTTAGTCCGTGCCGGGTTAAATGTCCGTACGAGCGACCAATAAAGTCGCTCGTACGGACATTTAACTCTGTACAGGGAGGGAGACCAGTGGCATCGGCAGGGTAAGTTGCAGCATTGGGGTTTTAAAACCCCAATGCTGCAACTTGCCCTGCCGATGCCACTGGTCTTTAACTAATTGAACAGGGAGGGAGACCGATGCCACTGGTCTCCCTCCCTGTTCAATTAGTTAGTCCGTGCCGGGTTAAATGTCCGTACGAGCGACCAGTAAAGTCGCTCGTACGGACATTTAACTCTGTACAGGGAGGGAGACCAGTGGCATCGGCAGGGTAAGTTGCAGCATTGGGGTTTTAAAACCCCAATGCTGCAACTTGCCCTGCCGATGCCACTGGTCTTTAACTAATTGAACAGGGAGGGAGACCGATGCCACTGGTCTCCCTCCCTGTTCAATTAGTTAGTCTGTGCCGGGTTAAATGTCCGTACGAGCGACCAATAAAGTCGCTCGTACGGACATTTAACTAATTGAACAGGGAGGGAGACCAGTCTCCCTCCCTGTTCAATTAGTTAGGGGTTAACTTTTTTTTAAAGGGTTAAGGGGCCGTGCAAGTGAGCCTATTGGTCGCTTGCACGGCCCTTTAACCTATGGATTTCTGCTCCCGTTAACCCCTTCGATGCTGTGTTAACGCAGCATCGAAGGGGTTAACGGGAGCGGAAATCCATAGGTTCGCTGTCAGGGGCTACAAAGACCGTGCGAGTGAGCCTATTGGTCACCTGCAGGGTCTTTCTCTGGCATCAACCAATTGGTTGATGCCAGAGGAGGTCCCTGTAGGTGACCAATAGGCTCATTCGCACTGCCCTGTAACCCGTGACGGCGAACCTGCGGATTTCCACTTCCGGGAACTGCCGCGATGCCGCGAAGCCGCGAAGACAAGACAAGGTAAGATGAAGGGGGGGAATGGTAGACGAAGACGAAGACAATCACGAAGATCTTCGTTGTGTGTGTCTTCGTCTTCGCCTACGTTTTACCGCCGCCGTCTTCTCTTCGGCGTGTCTTCGGAACGAACACGAAAACGCACTCTTCGTGTTCGTTTCCATGTTCGCCCGAAGACGAATGCACAAGTCTAGTTCCAAGTTCCAACACAGGGTGTTAGGCTGAATGGCAAGTAAAACACAGAATCTCTCACCGCTTTGGTGCAGTGGATATATATAGCTACCCAAGTGACTTTGCTATTCTTTCTCTAAGAAGCAGGCCTGGACCGTTTGGTTAGATAACACATTAGTTTCTTCAGCAGGCTGGACTTCGAGTAGCACTGACACACACGTGGCAGATCCATCAGCTCTTTCCATCAGCAAAGTTTTCAGGTTTCGTTTCACTGAAAGTTGGGACTCAATTAAGCAAAACAGCGTTTCCCTGTGATCAATGAGAACGACTGTTATTTTATTATACAATAACTATACGTGGGAACAGCCAGGCTCCAGCTACCAAAAGCCTTCCCTCTCCAGCATGTGGCTGGATGGATGGGTCTGCTGACATTATGTTTCGATGTCATCAGTGCGTGGGGCTGATGTTGTTACAGGCGGGGCTTGCCCCAAACACATTAAAAATTTACGTGAAGGGTGCTTAAACACCACTCCCGTCAGAGCCGGCCTTAAGTGTTCTGGCGCCTTGTGTGGACTACAACTCTGGTGCCCCCTTTTCACTACCCCCCCTCTGCCCCTTCTCACTACCCCCCCTGCCCCTTCTCACTACCCCCACTCTGCCCCTTCTCACTATCCCCCCTCTGCCCCTTCTCACTATCCCCCCTTCTCACTACCCCCCCCTGCCCCTTCTAACTATCTACTCCCTCTCCTTACTTCTCATTATCTTCACTTACCTTGTTGCCGGAGTCCTGCGGTGGGAGCGGGAGGCATCCATCTTCCTGCTCTGCCGCGGTGCCGGCATTTCATGTTGAGGGCCGGAACCCCTCCTGTTAATGTTCCGGCGCTCAACATGAAATGCCAGCACCGCGACGGAGTCACGAAGAGTGAGGGGCGCTGAGTGGTTGCTGAAAACTTCACGACGCCCCTGTCTGGGACTTAAATTAAAGCATAGTTTTTAGGGTTTTTTTTACTTTATTTAACATGAAGGATGTTAAATAAAGTTTTTTTTTAAAAAGTCCTGGGCAGGCTCCCCTGCTGCCATGGCGCCCTGTGCAGCCGCACAGGTCGCACACCCCTAAGGCTGGCCCTGACTCCCGTGACCCAGAGATTCTGTGCAGTGACCCATGGCCATAAGCATGGCTGGGAACTTCCCACCATGGACCGCGCGGAGTGCTCCTCTTCTGGGGGAGGGGCTTTATTATGGGGTGGGGTTAGCTGTGCTTATAGTAAATACAGTGCACAAATCATTAATGCCACTTTTAAAAATTAGAAAAAAATATATTTTGTTTGATGTATTAAAAAAAAAATATATATATATATATATATATTATGGAAAATAATATATAAAATAAATGATTTACAAATAAAGTGTTTGTATGTCTTAATGGGAATTAAAAAGGCCAGGGGAGACATAAATCAAATACATCTTCTCTCTATATACTAATCTCGTTTAAGCAGAAAGAGGATACAAATAAATGTGTAATCCTTATCGGAGGGTGTAAATAGATAATCCTTAATTATGTCCCTGAGTAAAGAATCTTAAATGAGGAATGGAATCAAGATAACCTTTCTAATAAATGTAAAGGTAGAAGGAACGATGCGTGAAGCAACAAGTACTGAAGGAAAGGGCAATCATAAGGCAGGAGGAATGCATAGGCTGACAATGATGGATTCAGTCTCAGAACAAGTGAAAATTGTAATCTAGAAATGTTCTTTTATGGCATTCTAACTACTGACTGTTGGCGGGCAAGCGGTCAATGCAGCTCTAGGCGGTTGCATCCAAATCTATGTTGGTGTCAGTTGTAGTCCAACAACAGCTAGTAGGTGGTATGTTTCAATCCTGACAGTGCCTTTCTCTATTAATTTGTTAGAAGCAATAAAAAAACATTGAAAAGTGTGAAAAGAGCCATTTGCATGTAAATAAACCTTTCCATTAACATATGCCTGAAATGTATATTTCAGGTCGTTCTGACAGCAACGAGGTTACTCTGCCTATCTGCCTTTATTTATTCGGTCTTATACACATTTTTAGCAGACACAACCATGTACATGAGCATCGGAATAGAAGGATGTCCTTCTTTGTGTAAAATCGGGATTTAAAAGATGACTGACTGTAGCTAAAAATCTAAGGTTTTCGATCTTTCTTGTGTCCTTCAGTTTTTAACAAATGGTTTTTTGTGATGGAGTGTGTAACGGAACTGTTCATCACTGGGGCCCCTGGAGAGGACTGAAAGCAAGCCTGCTACCTACAGAATATGGACCCTGTCTCCCTGCCCTGGCGAGTGGGACTGTTGTCTTTGTCTGGGACCCGAACTCCCCAGTCTCTAAGTGCACCCCAGGACTGGTTAGTGGGACAGGTGCCTTTTGCCAGCCCCCTGCATCCACAACTGTAGGAGCGACGGAGCTGTGCTGTCGGACTGAACTGGATGCAGACCCGGTTTGGGTCTGGCCCCAGTTCAGTCTTCTTTTTAAAAGGGGAGATATGTGATAGAATGACCTGTCATATAGGGGCCCAAGGTACTCAGATATGGCTCCAGCCTGGCTGCCAAACAGGCAGGAACTCCATTGTTTAATTAATTCCATCAATAGGATTGCTGACTGGGGATTAAAGGTTGGGTTGAATACATGTATCTGTTAATTTATGTTAATTAAGTTCTGTGGCTATATGAGTCTATGCTTTACTACAATAAACTGTTCATTCCTGCTGTACTCAGTTCAAGGTAGTTGTGTCTACTTATTGGGTACACATAGCAGCGTTCCAAGGTGCGCATGCTGGCTGGTGCTGGAAGTGATTCCGGGGACAAGAGGAGGATACATGTGGGTGATCTCTGGGAGTTACTACAGCTCTCTTGGTGAACCCGTTACAGTTTTCTTTTATCAATTACTGGTATTCTGTTTGCAGATTGCCAGCTACACACCAATAACAAAAACATTCAATTAATAAGACGGTTTAATAGCAGTGTTTCAATATTCTCTGTAGCTCTGTGCAAAGGTTTTACAAGAAAAAAATAATAGATATTAAAATATGATATTCTTTTTTAACACATGGAAGCTTTATGGTTAGCGTTAAATAAGGATGGCCAGGTCAACCGCCTCGCTTAACTCCATTGACGTAAACCTGACCTGCGCTTTATGGTACATTCTTATACACAATCTAAATGCCTAGGATAAGTAGAAATTTAGCAGATTTCAAGTATTGTAGGCCCCATAAAGGTCCAAACAAAATACATGGGTGGCGGAATGATGTTGGCATCTGCAGGATTTTTCCAGGGGGGGCAAAACATGCCCCCACTTTTCTCCTCTCACACCACAATACTTCCCCATTGCCTATTTGTTGGCTCAGGAGTGTGGTTTCCTGGTGGGAGGCATATGTTAGTTACATACTAATACAATTTGTTCATGATCATGGGGGTAGTAGCTACAGACTAGCATGCACCTGCGCAACATAAGAACTTTAGTTTACAATAGCAGCGGTAGTAAATAATAGCCACAACTGCCCCAGTCTACAATTCCTATGGTACAGTAGCCCCCATAACCCCAGTCTATAACAACAAGTCCATCTTATCATCAAGGCCAGCTAACATTATTGTAGAAGCAGTCAACAAAAGTGTTTGTAGCCCCCCCTCCAATCCAATCTACAGAGAGGCCTCTCCTGGATGATGTGGAAATCATGTGGTTAATTGTGGAAAATAATTAATTCTGTGAAAAACACCTTCTATAACAACCTCTGATAAAACAACCTATAGAACATGGAATTATCTACAGTGTAAACAAAACCTCTGGAACAACATCATGCATTCATATAAGAAGAGCTCTTTCAGGTTGGAGCACCACTTACTAACGTGAATGATATATTGATAGAATTGTAAAAAAAAACAAAACAAGAAACACATATTCTTGTAAAAAACCTTAATATACTTTGTTCTTGTCACAATAAGAAGACATGTCATCTGCAATGATCCTGCTTAAATTAAAAACAACTTTTGCATAGCGAAAGCTCACTGCAAAATTGTTTTCTTTTAGCGTGGCCGTATCCTTAAATCATTATTATTACATTGTATTTATAGAATGGCCTCAGAATTCTTGGCACTATTTAATGAAAGATATGTGCTAAGCTCCACGGCCTCCCTCTGCCCTGCAGACGGCACATTAGAATATCCAACAAACTAGCAAATCCATGGCTGGTCCAAGACCAAAGGGCACCCCAGGCTAGAATGCTCTTTGGTGAAGCTCTCCACTCCAATTTTTCATCAGGTTACAATTTCATTGTGTGTCGTACGTTATTGCAATTACATTTATAAACACATTTCTTAGATAGAAGGGGCAGCAGGGGAGGAATGAGGGGCAGAAGGATTGGGATTCGAATATATGAGGATATATGCTACCACTTTGATTCATGCTATAGCATCCCAGTAGCAATGTTACTAGCTAAATGATTACTTAAAAACAATGATTACCAAAGCACATAACATATATACATATGGCGTAATATTGTATCAGATCAAAGCAAATGTAAAATAATATTAACAACATCTGTGAGAATTAAATGGAGCATTTATATGGAAATGTCTTCCAGCTGAGATGGTAGGTGCCCCCGATTGGGGATAAGCCCAAACAGTAATGATGCATTTACACACTCTTTATACCTAGAGTTATGGGGACAGTTTATATAGATTTGATTATAACATTGATATGATATAACATTGTATGATAAGTCCCCAAAGCTAGCACTCAATTTCAAATTTGTTACACTATCAAGATACCATTTTCTCTCCTGTTTTTCTTTCTTCTAGGTGACACGATACTAAATAATCCCAACTCACTCTTCATCACACTACCTGCTGGTACACCTAATTTTGCAGAAGATGAAGACTGCCATGAAAAAATAAAGTGCATTTTCTGTATCAGTTACCACTGTCCATCAGAGCAGCTGTGCAGACAGAGACATAAAGAAATCCATATTTCATTTCAGATTAAAGTAGAATTGTGTGACCGCTGTGCTGTGTTTTATCATTATGTGTTATTTCCCCCCCCAGGTCTGGGGTAATCTGACTTTTTTTTTCCTGCTGTTGAAAGTAGAATAACAGAGGAGTGGTGTCGGAGAAGCGATATGTTTTCCTTGCGTTCAAAGCTTGTTTAAGCTCTGTCTTATTAGCTGTTATTGACAAAAGACCTGAGATTTATTTATTTTTTTTACTTAGAAAGTTTATATAACTCTAATCCAGAGACGGCTAGGAATCACCTGAAGGTCAATGCAGAGATTTCAAGGTCACCGGCTTTTCCTGATTTCCACCCCCCCAGCCTCAGGATGTATTCCCATCAGTCGGTGCACTCTGATCTGCCTCGGAGTACAATCGTCTTCTGATTTATCCATTTATTTAGCCGAGCTGCCTGAATTAATGTGAAAACAAGATGTGTGTGTGTGTTGTAGCGTGAGCTGCTGGATAAATGAGATCCCTCTCAAACAAATGGCAATTTTACCGACTTCTTCAATGTATTTTATTATTTTTTATAAATGGATTTTCTCTGCATTTTCTAGGAAATTCACGCTGGGGGAGATATGAGTTCAAAGGCTTCAACAGCATGCTTGAGGTTTAATAATGTGCCTCCGTGGACTAAATTAACAGCACATTGGGAATTGTTTATGTATTTATTTGTTGGTATACTCTAACAGACGTACACGAGTACATTAGCACATGGCCACGCAAATAAGTCTTATAGTTTTTCTTGTATACTGGTTGGTTATTTGGACTTCGAGCGTGTCATGTAGGTTTGGCAGCCTCTGTGGTACAGTGGGGGCCCCAAAAGGCCTTGATGCAAACATTTGAAGCTGGCACTCATGGTGTGGCCTTGGTGATATTTATTATCAAGCATTATTTTCACATATCACTAGCCAGTTTTTGTGCAGAACCGGCATCATGTGAATATTTGCTCAGTCATATAACCACGGGTGAGCGTCAGTTTCACACAAGTCACATGTTTGCAAGACAGAGACATGTAACAGAATACATACATAGAGACAGAACTATAGCAGTTTGTGATATATTACTGGTGGGAGTAATAATCAAAACATGTCGACAGAATTACAAGCCTCGCATTCCCTTGTCCACAATAATAAAATACGCAGGGTTTTCCAGGGAGAGCAAAATACCCTTCCCACCTTTCCCCTCTCACACCCCAATGCCTCCTTACCTCCTCCCCATTGCCTGCATTTGTTGGCTCAGGAGTGGGCTTGTGTTACCCATTAATAAAAATTATATGACCAGGGTAGCCGTAGCTAGCAAATCAGCATGTACCTGCGCGACACGAGAACTTTAGCTTACAATAGCTGGGGTGGTAAAGATTATCCGCAACTGCCCCGGCCTACAATCCCTATGGTGTTCAGCCGGTAATGTCTGACTGTATACGATAGGAACTGCAGTCAACAACCAAAAAGTTAGTATGCAATGTAGACCACCACAACACCTGTCTATGACTACAATTCCCATGAAGTTCAGCCAGCAATATGGCTGCTGAATATTATTGTAGATGCAGTCAACAATAGGTGTAATTTGTACTGTAGACGTAGGATAGTCAGAGGGGAGTAAAAAAAGGGACATAAAGGCTTGGAACCAGAATAGGTAGTTCTGCTTGGTAGTTTTGCAGCAGTTGTGGTAACATTTGGCACAGGAAGTGCTGTTTTTACATTTCTCGTGATATTCAGCCAACCAAACGGATGGCCAACCAAACATACCAGACTAGTCATGGGACATGTAGTCTCAATATCTGGAGTGTTAAGTAACAATAGCTGAGGTGCATGCTTGAAATAAACTACCATGTGTATGCAGCATCCAAACTGCGTCTCTGCCAGGCATGAAGAGCAGGAGACCAACTATGGAGAAAGGAGGAGAGGAGAAGAGCAGACCAAACCACTCTGACAGCAGGGGGTTACACAAGAAAAGCTTTTTTGCTGGACTCCCATGAATACCAGGTGTTTGTTTTTTCTGCTCTCTATGTCTAGAGAGCCTGCTTTTTGTCCCTTCCTTGCTGCTGCTCTTTAAACTACCAGACGGAGTGCAAGTACCCATTCTTTTTTACATCTTTCACTAATGGCAACAGGAAATAATCATAGCAGGGGCAATCCAGCCATCATATGCACTTTAATGCTGATTTCCCCCTTTTTTGATTTATCAGAATCCCTCCTCCATTGCATTTGCTCTCTTTCCCTGTCCTCAGCTTCTTGGCTACGCAAAACAGGTGTACTTAGGGGCCACTCAACTGTACCTGCCCTTAGGCCAGAAGGTGCCAGCCCTCCCTGAGTGTACACGTACACTTTACTTACCACCAGCCAGCTTCAGTGCTGGCTTGCATGAGCGTTCCAAAAGTACTAACAAGACCCCTGCACATATGTGCAGAAAGTGCTCCAATTATTTCATTTTAATGTAAGTGATTTACTGCTTCAAGCAGCCAACACAGGCGGGAAAATTGGACAACAGAGAATATAAGTGCTTTTATTCTTTCAGGTAAAGAATGCATATTAAAGTACTTGGGACATATATAGGAGATGTCGGGGAGTCCATTTAAGCTTGGTTGGAGTTGGACTTTTAGAAGACTATTTTTACATTTTATCTTACTTTTTGATTTGTAATATTTTGTTTCTCTGTGCATTAAAGAGCCCACGCAGTGTGTCATTGGTGTCCTTGAACAATACAGGCATATTGGTAGGATGGTCTATACAAGAAATATTTTACAATAATTTGTGGAGATAATCTAGAAATACTTTCATAATAAAGAGGGATCACTTTTTTAATAAAGAATTTCTTTTCAGGGCCAGTACAACCGATCGTTACCTTGTAGCATATTCTGGAAGTATCAGCTATTTCCAGTATTATTGATTCATATTACACTTCTCTCTTCTCACTATATTATTTTACTGATAGCTTAAGGGATTTTTTTTTTTTTGTATGCTTTAGTTAGATTTTTATTAACTTGGTGATTCGAGAGACTATCTCTCTCTCTTTTCATTCTTGTCTGCCTAAGCGATAAGTGGCCTTTTTAAACTGCTATGGTGGTTTGCCAGGATGATGTTGGGCCATTTGTATGTTATACATTATCTACTTTGTAATCATTCCAAAAGTTTAAGAGGTTTCATTTCAAAATGTGTGAGTTTGTCAGAAATGCTGGAAATTTCCTCGGAAAGTAGTAGATGTGTGACAGGTGTTGATGTTTGAGAATGATATCATATATGCTGCCAAGGTGTGAGAATGTTTCTCTTTAAAAAGAGAGCCTTAATTCAATTGTTTATGCTCACATTCAACGTCCTAGTAGGTTGTAAGCTCACAAGATCAGGGCCTGTACTGTCTGTACCAGTATGTCTTAATGTGTGGCAATGTTATTTAATGTTATTGTTAATTTTCACAATAGATATATATAGGTGAGTGTGCATTTACCTATACAGTGAATGAGAAGTGCAAGAAACCAATACCAATACCTGAGGTAAAACATACTTAATTAAAAACTTGTTATTTTTGAGTGTGAGATGAAATGGGTAGGTTTTAAGAATACAAATGGATAAACACAAGTTTATGTCGAATCACATACAAGAACACTCAACAGGCGTTATGTGTCACTGAAGAACAGCAGACGGAGGTTCCTAACAATTCTCCATTGTTTCTGTAACGATGCTTGGTTGTAAAATTGATTTTTAGGTTGTTTTGGACGTAGCCTTGGAGATTGCTTCTTGTATTGAGAACGAAATAATGGAGGAAGGGGAGAAATAAAGACACTCTAGAGACAGTCGTGAGAAAAGCAGAAGATGTGTTCAAACATAATACATTTTATCACTTAACATTCCCACCCTTCGAAGAGGATATTGCTCATAAAAGTAACCTGGTTAACCACATGTCTTCGTACAGCAGGGATACATCCCAAACTACCCTTGAGGTCCTAATCCTTTTACGTACAATAAGTGAGTTTGTGTATCGCTAACTCTGAGAATATGACTGGTTCAGTGGTTTCGGCACCGTTTTGGTCTTCACTACTCTACATATTTCATGTCATTTACTTGGAAAGTGATTTTATGAAAGTCACAATCATTTAAGTGTTGCTCCTGTACAGACGGAGTAGACATGTTTGCTTGACAGTGGCGCAGCCTGTAGAAACGACACACTTAGAGAAGACGAGGCAGAAGGCAAGATGGTATTTTGTGGTTATTATGATTTATGACATAAAACCTAGAATCCTAACACTTTCCAAACACAATGACTGTCCATATTACAGGGGTAATGTCAATTATTACTGAGGCTTGTCTATAAAAAAAGGTTTCTTAGACAGGACAAATCCTGTAGAAAGACGGTCATGTTCACTGAGCGTGTTGTACCGTGCAACACAATCGATTTTCTACTAAAAAGTCAGTTGTGCGTGAAGAGGAAATTCTTTTTCCAGGGCCATCCCATGCATGTGTGTGTCTTATGATGGGAGATTGTATTAGTTAAGACTGGGGCAATGACATGGGTTGTACGCCATACTGGTAAAAGGAAACACTTAATACCAGTCTAGGAAACCTGTTCCGATAAGAAGCAAACCGACGTGATTTAGCTGAAGGACATCAGAGTCCTGTGTGCTTCAAAGAACAGGCGAGGAGCCCAAGCATTCCAGACCTGAGTGGCCCGTAGGATAAGGTGCCAAAATATTGAAATATTGAATAATATAGTCCAGTCGACATCCCAAAGCCGAGTCACTTGGTTCCTTTATCCAAAGGGTCACTTTGATATCCAAAGCAGGTGTATATCCCCCATGTAAATAGCAACAGAGCATATTTCATCTTACAGATACCCTTAATAAACCAGCAATAAAGCCCATCACGTGCCCACCCTTTTAATTGCTGGTTGTGTCATCCTAATTATTGGGTAGCAATCAGGGACAGATGTACTAAGGGCAGTTTCTTCTAGTTCCTGTTTATTGCATGTAAAGTAACATAAATCTAACCCACAAGAGGTATAACATGCATAGAACAAAAAGAGACCTTATGGTGTAGTATTTGTGAAATATCCAGTAACCGTTGCCATGAATATAATCTCTTCTCTTAACATTTGAACATATTGTTTAACATTCAGTAGATAAGCATTCTTCGTTTTAATTGGTGTGCAGCATTACCGGTAATATTTTGTTTAAAATAATATTAAAACCACTATTAGTGTATGTGGGTGAAATATTATTCGATTTAATTGGAGAGCGTTGTTTCGGGGGCTTCTGTGCAGCTATGTTGCCCCCCAGTGTCACTGATAAGAAATAAACACTGCTAACACGAACTGCTCTTTTATTAGCAGAACTAGCAGTATCAATGGCCGAAGAGAGGACCGACCGTATGCTTTTATACATTTAATTTAAAGCAGAAGGGACGTGGCATGTTTTACAAAAAGGGAGAATACCAGAGCTTAGTTTAGTATATCCAGACCTAACAACACATTCCCTCTTAATTACATTATTACTCATCCAACACCCTTAAATATTACTTCCATACAAGCTTTTTGAAATTATCCTGCACCCCAAATGTAATTACCGGTCTCACCGATCTAATGCCAGATTAAAACCTCTCTTTCAGGTGCCTGGCTCCATTTCTCCTTGCACCAGAATTACTGGATCATGTTATATGATCCCGCCGAGCAATCGCCTTCCAGCTACAGTAGCTACTGCCGAGGCCCCTAGGCATGTGTCTAAAGTACATAATAAATTATCCAACTCAACAAAACATATGCAATAGCATCTCAAAAATGCCCCGTCAACTGTCTACGACTTGGGTGATCTGCACATGTCTGGAATTGCAATATTTAATCAAATTTAATCATATCATTGAGGATCCTGGCCGTAAAGACATGGTCAAATTATTTTTTAATAATCATATTCCACAGGTACAAAGGGCATCATAACAAATAGTATATAACATAACAGTTTTCCCTTCCATAAACAAAAGGTTACAATCTAGAGGATAGTGCACACTTCTATGTAAATGTAAAATGAATTAAAAACTAATTTATTTTTTTTTTGCATTTTTCTAAAATGTAGGGGTTGAGAGGTCAAAAAACGGTTAATTTTAATTTCAGATCCAAACTCCTAGTCCTCTGTTCGCAGAATGCAAGGCAATGGAATTGAAGTAAATACTGTTCCACGTCTCTATGTACTAAAGCTACTCCTTTACATTAAAGCATGTTCGGGGGGGGAGGACACAGCAACAAATATAAAACAGCCATTTCATTATCTAAACACGTAGCCAGTAATTGCATTAGAATATTGCATCTCGTTATAATTACCTTGGAACAATAATGAAACTAAAGGGGTTTCCACCCTTCTTTTTATGAAGACTCTTACAGGAAACAGGAGCATTGATTTTCTCATGGATCTCCATAGAAATAAATTAATATTCACCATGTACATTATTATATTGCATATTGATGGAATTTTCATTTAATGCACTTTTCAGAAAACCACGACTAATCTTGGCCAAACATAAATTAGCTATTTTTTTTAATTAAAGGCAAAAGCAATGTTTAATACAATGGGATGCAGCGTAATGTTATTATATTTGTCAGTTTCATTCTCTTAGGAAGAATAGCGTTCTAAATGATCATACGAGGCAAAGTCCAGCTGGCCTGGATAAGAAAACACAGTGAATATAGTTTAGTATTTCAAATATTATTCCATGGAATAAAAATGGAAATATTTGTATTATTCTAATTGTTTCATAAGAGATTTTCGTTACATACAGTTGATGTTAAGTCATAGTTAGCAGTTATATGCAATATTATATGACCAAAAGTATGTGGACACCCCTCCTAATTATTGACTTTAAGTGTTTCAACCTCCCCCATTACTAACAGGTATTTAAAACAAAGCTCATAGGCCATCTCCATAGACAAACATTAGCATTGGGTCATACTGAAAAGCTTGGTGACTGTAAATGTGTCATAGGATATCGCCTTTGCCGTAATACTGCTCGTAAATCTTCTGCCCTACGAGATCTGCCCGGTCCACTGTAAGTACTATTGTTGAGAAGCGGAATAGGAGTACCAACAGCTCAGGTATGAAGCGGTAGACCACGCACACACACAGAGCCGGGCCGCCGAGTGCTGAAGCACATAAAAAATCACCCGTTCTCTGTAACATCACTCACTACAGAATTCGGATCTGCCTCTGGAAGCAACATTAGCATAAGCACCATTCGTCAGGAGCTTCATGAAATGGGTTTCCATGGCCGAGCAGCTTCACACAAACGTAATGCCAAGCATCAGCTGGAGTAGTGTAAAGCCACTGCCACTGGACTCTGGAGTGGTGGAAATGTGTCTGGAGTGGTGAGTCAGGCTTCAATATCTGGAAGTCTGGTGGATGCATCTAGGTTTCGCAGGTGCCAGGAGAACGATACCTGTCGGAATGCAAAGTGCCTTCTGAAATCTTTGGTAGAGGAGGGATAACAGTCTGGGGCTGTTTTCGGGGTATGGGTTAGGCCCCTTGGTTCCAGTGAAGAGTAAAGTTGATGCTCCAGCATACAGAGACATTTTAGACAATTGTATGCTTCCAACTTTACGGGAACAGTTTTTCTATTGAAGCATTACTCTGTCGCAGTGCACAAGGCAAGGTCCATAAAGACATTGCTGGATGAGTTTGGTCTGGAGAAACTCAAGTGGCCTGCATAGAGCCGTGAACTTTACCCGACTTTGGTATGTTTTGTACGTTAGTATAGGTTTTATGAATTATTACTATTAATATGTTTTATGTATTTCTTTGATTTTAAAAGAAGGGCCTACTTGTCCTGACCAAAATGATATATAATTTGTGTGGGTACATCAAATACGGAAGTGGGAAATCATGGATTAACAGACATATGATAAAGATAAAAATAAAAACTATTTAGGGTCTTAAATGGCATCAAAACCCCTCAGTCCTGAAAGGGTTACAACTGGCAGCCAAGGTTAGTCCTACACCCAGTGGCGTCGCTACAGGGGGGCAATTCCCCCCCTAGGTTAATCCTTGCCCCCCCTGTCGAATTTGGAAAAAAGTCGCAATGCGACTTTAAATCCCATCTTTTTTTTTTTTTTTTTTTTTTTTTTTATGCGGAGGAGAGAGAGGGGTGCCTAGCAACCGCTCGGCGCACCCCATTCTCCTCCACGAGGCCTCTACCTCTGTCGCGGTGCCAGCATTTCATCCTGAGCGCCGAAATATGATGTCATATTTCGGCGCTCAGCAGTGAAGCAGGGGCCACCGCAGCAGAGAACGAAGACAGAAGCCTCGTGCTCCCGTCGCTGGACCTAAAGGTGAGAGAACTACAAAGGGGGAGGTTAGATAGTGAGTAGGGAGAGGGGTTAGAAAGTGATAAGGGAGGGAGAGGGGGTTAGAAAGTGATAAGGGAGGGAGAGGGGGTTAGAAAGTGATAAGGGAGGGAGAGGGGGTTGGAAAGTGATAAGGCAGGGGCGTCCAACATGCGGCCTGCGGGCCAAATGCGGCCCACGAGACCTCGTGAGATCGGTTGCACTGGCTGGCGATCTTACGCGGGCCGCACCTCGAGCATGTACTGGCTGACTTGGCATGATAGGAGTGTGATTGCTAAAAACAATCAAAGTCCCATCATGCCTAGGTTCCAGCACTTACACATCCGACCAGTAAATGCTGGAACCTAGGCATGATGGGACTGTGATTGCTGTGTCACAGAGCCTGTCCTGGTGTGTGTGTCTGGGTGTCGGTGTGACAGAGCCTGTCCTGTTGTGTGTGTGTCTGTGTGGCAGAGCCTGTCCTATTGTGTGTGTGTGTTTGGTTGTCGGTGTGGCAGAGCCTGTCCTGGTGTGTGTGTCTGTGTCACAGAGCCTGTCCTGGTGTGTGTGTCTGGGTGTCTGTGTGGCAGAGCCTGTCCTGGTGTGTGTGTTCAGCTGTCAGTGTGGCAGAGCCTGTCCTGGTGTGTGTGTTTGGTTGTCGGTGTGGCAGAGCCTGTCCTGGTGTGTGTGTCTGGGGGTTGGTGTGACAGAGCCTGTGTTGGTGTGTGTGTTTGGTCATCTGTTTCCTGGCACTTAACTTACTGTAGGAATTATTTAATTTATATTTATCCAGAGATAAAATGCCCTCCTGAAGTTGTAGTGACTTCAGGGGACAAAACGTTCAAGGCCCTGAAATCATTTAGTGGAAAAGTTATTTATTGCGTTATAATATTTATTTCAAGGATTAGTCGCACTCAATTGTGGCTTCAGGCTTCCCATGTTGAATGATCAAGTATTATTTTAGCCCAATAACAAAAGTATAATTCCATAGCACATTACTTTTGGAAATTATTAATCCCCCCCAGTTTGACTGTGGTATCTTGTGTGCCCCCCCTATATATTGTTTCTAGAGTCTGCCTACACCAAATAACCGCTCAGGTAAGAATACACAATTTATTGATACATTTTATTTGCCTACTTGTGACTTTTAGTGCTGGGGAACACTTCGATGCACTCATCCTCACCAAATATTCTGAGCTCAAGAAAGGATGGAAGTCAGCCAAGGAAATACCGTATTTGCTCGATTATAAGACGAGGTTTTTTCCAGAGCAAATGCTCTGAAAAATACCCCTCGCCTTATAATCGGGGTCGTCTTATAATCAGACCTCAAATAGGTCTGACTATGAGACGACGAAGATCCAGATCCCCGCAGCTGCAGGGGACCTGGATCCTCCTGCCCCCCCCCCCCCCGCTGCCCCGGCTGCACACCAGGGGACTCAGAAGCACCGGTAAGTGGGGCGGGGGGGAGACAGGAGGATCCAGGTCCCCTGCACCCTTCGTCGTCTCATTCGTAGAGCTCTACGCGATTCGCGTAGACAACTTACGCTGCAGCCGGAAGGAGGTGTGGCCAGTGGCGTCGGCAGGGGGGGGCCAGAGGGGGCCATGGCCCCCCCTACATCATGCTGTGCCCCCCCAATTGAAACGCCGGCTTTTTTTTTTTTTTTTTAATAGACCCGGAGGAGAGAGTGAGAGGCGCCGAGCGGTTGCTGAGGAATAAGTTCTCAGCAACCGTTCGGCGCCTCTCACTCTTCTCCGCGACCGCGAGGCCTCTTCCTGGTTCGCAGTGCCGGCATTTCAAGCCGAGCGCCGGTATATGTCATCATATCCGGCGCCCAGCAGTGAAGCCGGCAGAACCAGGGATACAGAGACCTCGCGATCTCACCGCTGGACAAGCCCAAGGTAAGTGAACTTCAAAGGGGGGGTTAGAAAGTTAGGAGGGGGTTAGAGAGTCAGAAGAGGTAGATAGGAAGTGAGAAGGGGTAGATAAGGATAGATTGGGAGGGAGAGGGGGTAGATGGGGTAGATGGGATAGATTGGGAGGGAGAGGGGGGTAGATGGGATAGATTGGGAGGGAGAGGGGGGTAGATGGGATAGATTGGGAGGGAGAGGGGATAGATTGGGAGGGAGAGGGGATAGATTGGGAGGGAGATGGGGGTGGATGGGATACATTGGGAGGGAGAGGGGATAGTTAGGATTGATTGGGAGGGAGAGGGGGTAGATAGGATAGATTGGGAGGGAGAGGGGGTACATAGGATAGATTGGGAGGGAGAGGGGGGTACATAGGATAGATTGGGAGGGAGAGGGGGGTACATAGGATAGATTGGGAGGGAGAGGGGGGTACATAGGATAGATTGGGAGGCAGATGTGGTAGATAGGATAGATTGGGAGGGAGAGGGGGGTACATAGGATAGATTGGGAGGCAGATGTGGTAGATAGGATAGATTGGGAGGGAGAGGGGGGTACATAGGATAGATTGGGAGGCAGATGTGGTAGATAGGATAGATTGGGAGGGAGAGGGGGTAGATAGGATAGATTGGGAGGGAGAGGGGGTAGATAGGATAGATTGGGAGGGAGAGGGGGTAGATAGGATAGATTGGGAGGGAGAGGTCTTTATGGGACAAAAACGGCGTACGTTCAGCTGTTTGGGGACAAAGTTGACATAATCTGTAACTTAGGTGCTGGTCAAGTTCTATGTGGGCAGTATGGACACCAGGGTTGGCTTTGGGGTGTGTGACCAGTGATCTATGCCTGTAATTTAGGGGGTTTTATCTATACCTTTAATGCAGAGTTTATATGTAATTTCCAATTGATTTATATCTGCAAAGCTGGGTTTTGTGTCATTCTGTTCATCTGTATCGGCTATATTTCCATACATTATTAATGTTTACCTGCAAATATAGGATTTGCATGTCTTATTCAGTTGATCAATACCTGGAGTGCTGTTTCCATGTGTTGATTATTTGATCTAAACCTTCAGTGCTGAGTGTACATGTGATTTCCAGTTGATATATACCTGCAATGCTGGGTTTGTGTGTTCTGTTGGTTTATACCTGCAATGCTATGTTTCCATACATTATTTATGTATACCTGCAAATACAAGTTTTTTTTTAATCTCATTCAGTTGCATGTGCTGTTTCCATGTGTTGTTTATTTGATCTATACCTGAACTACAGGGTGTAAGTAAAAGAGCGCTATGGTTTAGTGAATGAGGGGACAAAGGGACTCTGGGGATGATTACAGGGGAGAGGACCTCTCAATGTCACGGTGCAGTCAGAAGGAGGGAACACTGCACTGACTCTCACTGTCTTCCCCTGATCTGCAGTCAGTGTGGCAAATATATTGGCAGCAGGGTCTAATATTAATATATATTGGCTGCAGGGGCTAATATTAATATATATCGGAAGCTGGGACTAATGTTTATATATATCGGCAGCAGGGGCTAATATTAATATATATTGGCTGCAGGGCCTATTATCAATAAATATTGGCTGCAGGGGCTAATATTTATATATATTGGCTGCAGGGACTAATACTATATATCGGCAGTAGGGGCTAATATTAATATATGTTGGCAGCAGGGTATAATGTCTATGTATATAGGCAGCAGGGTATAATATAAGTATGTATCCGCAGCAGGGGCTAATATTAATATATATCCGCAGCAGGGGTTAATATTAATATATATCGGAAGCAGGGTGTAATATTTCTATATATCTGCAGCAGGGTCTAATATTTATATATATTGTCAGCAGGGGCTAATATTAAATAATGAAAAATAACTGTCAATTTAGCTGTTATTTTGAAATCATATTTTAATCACAGTCTTTACTTCAAAGAGATAAGTGCATATTATGTAGTTAAAAATGCACGTCTAATGTGTGTGTGTATATATATATATATATATATATATATATATAGTGTATATGTACCGTTTTATAATTGGCCCCCCTACTTTGGTCCCTGGCCCCCCATGTGCCCCCCCTAAATATGAAACCTGGAGACGCCACTGGGTGTGGCTAGCAGCGGGGGTTGTCTGCGTCCATCGCGCAGACCTTCCCCGGCTGTCAGAGATCAGAGTTCCCCGCACCGGTGCGGGGAATTCTCTCTGACAGTCAGGGAAGGTCTGAATCACCGGTAAATTGGGGGGGGGGGGGGGGCATAAGGCATTTCTGGAGGCAGAGTGTTCTATGAAATGCCTTTCAACCCCCTTAATGCCACTCTGCCTCCATAAATGCCTTTTTAACCCTCTATACGCCACTCTGCCTCCTGAATGCCTTAAACCTTCCTAGATGCCACTCTTCCCCATAATATGCCTTTTAACCCTCTAAATGCCAGAGTGGCATATAGGGGTATAAGGCATTTCTGGAGGCAGAGTGGCACATAGGGGGTCAAAAGCCATATCATGGGGCACAGTGGCATATAGGGTTAAAAGGCATATCATGGGGCACAGTGGCATATAGGGGGTATAAGGAATTTCTGGGGGCAGATGTGCATAACTGGGGGGGCAGGTTGGAAAATAGAAGGAAATAAAACCAAAATATTTTTCTCAATCATAGCTTTTATTTAAAAAAATAGTTTACATGAATTAACATTTACTGGTAAAACTTTTTTCCAATAGGGTCGTCTTATATTCCGGCTTTTTCTTTTTTTCCTAAATTAATATTCAGATTTGGGGGGTCGTCTTATAATTGAGCAAATACGGTAAGTTCACAGATTTTGGTGCTTATAAGTCAATCATCCCAGGGGCTGACAAGTCTTCCATATGAATAAGTATAGGCTCCACTTGAGCTTTTAAGATATGTTGACATTTGTAGAGATTCTGATAAGAATGCTTGTCGTGTGATGCGTTTAACGTAATCCTGTGGATGACTGTGCTCAAAATAACGGAAAATGTAAAAGTCTTCGTGTTTGTATTCCATGAAAATTTTTGCCCTTTCCCATGTTGCAAATATTCGTATACGTTCTTTGTCTTCGTTTTTCTATTTGTTTTCTGCCAGTTTCCTATAAGGGGTTAATGCGGAGTTAACACTGTAACAGTTAATAGCTTTGGTGCCAGGATTTTAAAGGTCCGTAAGATGGACTCTATTGGTCACCGGCAGGGGGCTCCTCTGGCATCAACCAATGAATGGTGAGACGGTGCCTAGATTGCTTGTTTGAGCAGGAGCCTCCTCACTTCTTGTTTCTGTAAGTCAAATTGTTATTTTACTACTTATGTCCTGTCTACCCATTGCACAGCACTACGGAATTTGATGGCACTATAAAAAATAAATAATAACATTACATCATATATGCAACTCATTCTTCAGACAAAAAGTTACCCTATTTATTTTTTTGTTTTGGAATTTCTTATGCACCGGGTCATACTATATAAAAAAGGAGGTCCTCCCCTCGCTCGGTTTATTAAATTGACTTAACGATAAGTATTGCTGTATGGAATAATACTTTCGAGACTATCAACCTTCCTTTATAAATGTAAAAGCAAGAGTTTAAGGCTGTCGTAAATTCATTTAGTCGGTGGGAAAACAATGTGGAGGGATAGGGGGACTAAAGTGATTACGACATTGTTAAACTCATACATATATCTTTAGACAAAGTGAACCCTGTTAAGTGAGGAGGTCCGGAGAAACTCGAGTGGCCTGCATAGAGCCGTGAACTTCACCCGAGTTTGGTGAGTATGTCAGTATAAGTTTTATTGACCTATTATCACTAAATAATTATGTTTTATGTATTTATATTATTTTAAAAGAAGGCCCTACTTGTCCTGATCAAAACGATAGAAAGGAAAACCAGGCACAAATATTACAAAGATCTTTTATTTTTTAATCAAATGAAGACAAATTGATTTCAAGCAATACAAAAATCAAACAAATCAATATAAAGCTTTTATACAGAAATCAGTGTACAGCATTTAGTATCACCCGTGAATAGCTGGACGGCTTGTTTTGGATAATACAGCAAACAACCTAAAATCTGTAACCTTGACCAGAAAACCAATTGTCTGTGCAAAAACCAGCAGTTGTGTGTTCCTTCACAAATATCTCCATAATGCAGAATGTAGGGGACGTCCAACCTGCAGCCCTCCAGCTGCTGCAGGACTACATCTCCCATAATGCTCTCTCAGCTAAGGGGCTGGCTAAGGAGTATGGGAGATGTAGTCCTGCAGCAGCTGGAGGGCCGCAGGTTGGACACCCCGATATTAAGACCTTAAAGAGCGATAAAAGAATTCAAGAAAGTAAATTGTGATTCAAAGAGGACAGACAAGAGAGACCAAATGCTAATTTTCTGCCTTCAAAAATCTTAAGTTCCAATAGCGGTTTAGGAAATATTCTATAAACAAACATGTTTCTATTCTTTAAAGATGCTTCCAATACTTAGTCCCTGATGGGATTTAATTTCAAAACTCTAATCAAAGATCCACAGGAGGTTTCCATCAGGTCTAAGGGCATCTTGAGAATGCGGTTACAGTATTTATAAAAATGAGTTATAAATCTTATTAGACAAATTAGCAAACAAATTTAGACAATAACAACCACAACAGACAAAGACTCCGTGACACTTAAATGGCATATATAGCCCTTGTTTGCCATTTGCCTAGCCAAAGTACATCTTGGGCATCGAGACCGGAAATCAAATGGCAATACAATTTCCCATGTGTCCGTTTTTAAGGATATCTATGGGTACCTTAAGCCCTTCTATATTACTCATTCATAAAATACATATTTACCTACCCATACCAAGAGCTCGTTGGTGTCCCGTTGATGTGAATAGGTATCAGGTATAAATAAAGCCGAGCGTGTACCATGTTATGCTGCCTATGGGACGCAGTCAAATAGTCAAACTGTTTCTTGCAGTAATCTCAAAGATACAAGATCATCAATCCTACTAAGAAGTCTCCATGATGGATTTAGAAGCTACGCTGATTTTGATACCCTGGTTTAGAAATATGAATGATGATAGTAACTTTATTAGGAGCAGAACTGATTTAGAAAGTCATTTTTCAAGGCAATGTATGTCTTATGGTCTGGCTTAAAAAATATACTAGTATAATTAGTATAAAATACCTCTAAAAGAGAGCAGAGTCTCAAGTCTTTAAAATATGCATTCTGCATCGATACATCTAATCAATAGTTACCATAGGATCAATTTCTCATTCTCTCTCTATGGTTGGCACAATGGTATTCCTAATGGGAGAGAGGGAAGATCGTTCTGTTCTCCTCACAATGCTTTTGGAGAAAGTTGTATGGAGATAATTATATTTATATATGAAATATGAATGTTGGGTGTTTTAGATAACTGCATTTTTGTACAGAAGGTACCGTGTGTGTTTTTTTTCCTTTTTTCAGTATATTTTTGTGTTGATAACGAAATGGAGCAAATCCCACAACGGAACTCAAGCTGTAAAGGCCAATCATAGTGGATAGAAGTAAGAAAAAGAGGACATGGGGGGGAAGAACTAATAGAAACATTGGACTATTTTTATTTTTAACATTTGACATTACGGACTTCATGTGTAAAGGGTTCTCAAGAATGAAAGTACAGATTAGAGCCCTGCGCGGGACTGTTTTTTTAATCCCGCTCGCGCTATTTTTGATCCCGCTCCCACAATGTGGGTGTTCCGCTCCCGCCACATTTGTGGCCAATCCTGCCCGCTCCCGCCACATTTGTGGCCAATCACGCCCGCCTCCTTACCTGATTTCCCGCGCAGTCCCGCAAGTTGTTCCCTCACAGCGTCTCTTCTCTTGCTCCGCCCAGGAACAAGGCGGAGTCACAGGAAGTGACATCATATCACGTGACTCCGCCTTGTTCCTGGGCGGAGCAAGATAGGAGACACTGTTATGGAGCAGCGAGAAGACAGCCTTGCGGGACTACGCGGGATTACCGGGACCCGCAGATACAGTGCCTGACCGCCCGCTCCTGCCTGCAGCCCCAGCAAGGCCGCCCGCAAGTTTTTTGGCGGGACCTGCCTCCCAATGCAGTCCTCTAGTACAGATGCCTGGTTTTCTAGGGCTTAAAGAAAACAAAAAGAAAAAAATCAGTGCTGGGCATTATTTTCCCAAAGAAAAGCAGGGGAAATGAAGTTGATGTCAAGCGATATCTAAAGCGGCGTCATCATTTCTTCATGTTGTATTGTGGGGTTTATGAAGGTTATATGGAATTAATGCATGGTTATTTTGAAGGTCTTCATGCAGCATTAAGTAATAGTTTCTTCGGGATGTAAAAAGACGGGCATTGTTTTCCTTATTTCCATACAAGGTCACATTCAAACTGCAGAACTTTTTGGCTACGAACTGCTGGTTTTATCACATGCCCTGTAATTACATGGCAAACGCAGATTAGATGACACCTATGGGTATTGATTGAAGCAGCAGCAGCTGTTCAAGTTACTCAATGGCATAATATTTGTTGAAGTAACTGTCCTTGTGGCTTCAAACATTTATACAGCCGACCCTTCAGATTAGCCATTTTAATTATTTTAAAGGTCTAGAGAAGAAAAAATGATAATTTGAGTCTTACAATACACTCTGTTATTACTCACAGCACCTTAGGACTGCCAAAGGATGGCAATCCCCTAAAAACCTCAATCACACCCCTAAGTATAAATACCCCAAGAATTCAATAGCACTCCATTCAGCAGTTTTTCAGACATTCAGTAAAACTGACAAAAGTAAAATTTTCAATAGCTTCGGATTTTTTTTACAAAAATAACAAAAGAGAAAATTTAGTCCACTTCCCTGAAGATCATAATTCCACGTGTGCATTGTGATCTGCAGAAATGAAATAAAAAAGGATCAGTGAGACATGTAACTCTGTTACTGAGGTACCGCAATCAAATAAAGATGCAAGGGGAGTCACCATTACCTGTGGTTTCTTGCTGCCTCGGGCTGTCAGACCCACTTGCCGATAGATTTGCAGTCTGATCCAGGAATCGGCTATAGAGTTTCTTGATTTCTTGGTCATAATCCTGCCACTCTGGCACTATCCGCACGGCTGCTTCCAGCTTGGGCTCCTTGGTCATTGGGTTATTACACTGAAAAACAAATAAAAAGCAGGTCCTCAGATAAAGATGGCCTCCTATAAGATCAGAAACACAGTAACCTTTATAGTGATACTAAAGTACTACGCGCACTATCTGTTTGATGAAACTGGCCAGCCCTAATGTGGCCGAACAGCACACTACACCTGCCTTAAATGAGAATGCCAGGGAAAGAGAGTCTTCATCCTACAGACTAAGAAGATGCGAGGCTTCTTGGCAGCTCCACTCTATGCTTTTCTAAGACAACTCACAAATCTCTTCAGTTTTCAGGAAAACTCTTGTCTATATGCAACTGTGCTCTTCCTACTTTGGGTAACGTATGGTATGTATTACTCACAAAGAAAAGAAAAACAAAAGTGACCGTGGATCCCTCAATATACCCCCTAGAAGCAGTAAGCTAAAATGATGGATTACCAAATCAATAGTTTTGGCCCGTTTCTTGGACGTGTCATCACACCAGGTCTCACACCAGAGCCACTCCTGCGGAAGCGATTTAATCGGCACTTGGTGGATCATGTTGTTTGGCAGGTCCTAGTCAAAGGGAAATAATGTTTGTTAAATGTGAAGCATTCTGTACATGCTAAGGAATTTAGGGAAAATTACTTAAAATGTATATTTGTTTGGATTAAAAATGATTTAACTACATATTCAATGATCCATAAAACCTCTGGTTTGGTTGTGAAGGCAGATATTTATTCCAACCAATGAATCCGCGTTTTATCTGTTGAGGAATGCAGGGCTCAATAGATAACCATGATGAAGTCTATTATATAAATATTTATTATAATACCTTGATTACACACCTGATATAGATAGGTAGGATTTATACTACTATTAAATGTCTAGAAAGTACTGAAATGTCAAAAAAAAAAATAGTTTTAGACAGTAAGCATTTGCTCTGCAGCTTTTCTATTAAACCATAACCAACAGTTCTCTTCTTTGAGTCCAATGATGTCCACCTTCTTAAAAATGGCTCCTGTTTAATAACATACTTAGAAAAGTGCAAACCTGGTCAAGGTTGGATAGACTGTTGGGATCTTGACTGAGACCCTGATACTGCCCTCGTAGTCTGTCTCCGGCAGCTATTTTCCGGAACTTCTTCAAGTCAACTACATACAGAGCACTGGAAAGAAAGAATAACTCTGTATTAACTCCTTCATAATAGAATATATTCTGAAGAGATGTGTCAGACCATCACCTATAAATCTGCATAGCTTGCTCCTGAAGGACGGAGCTGTCCATTCATTGCACTGCTAGATATTCCTCAAGAACTATGAAAGCTAGTTTATTTTATAGCCAGCTTGGCTAGCTCATCTGGCAGAGCATGACTGCGTGTTCGAGCAATGGGTGTATAACTGGCTTTAAAGGTCCAGCTTGGAAAATAACTGCAGAAATTTCTCACAACCCACATATGATACAAAATAATATATACGTTCCAACAGGGAAGATATTAAAACAGTAACATAAAAAAGAATTATGCCCCTAAAAGCACCCGCCAGTCATTTTTACTTCACTGAGAAGGTGGTTGATAATCGACTTCTACGTTTGGATGCGAATTTTAATTAAGTTTGACCATTTCGTCTGTAAATGCGGAGGGCCCAAACAAAACAAACAAAAACAAACAAAGAGGGTGACAAAGTTTCCAAATGGGAAAAGCCCTCTGAATTTCATCCAAACCGAGAACGCAGGCAACAAAATTTGTTGGCCGAAAAAGAATGGATCAAAAACAAAGCTAAAAATGTGTCCAATAGATAAGTAGATGGCTTTTATTTGCTAACAAATTCTATGTTTCCATGTTTTGTAGCTACACATCCATGCCAAAAAGTAGGTTTTAATATTAGATATGCATATTGGGAAGTAGAACAAGAAAGCAAATGATGACAAGCTAAATAAATTATTAAATGAAGTACCCCATTTTCCGAGAGTATTAAAGTCGGCGGCACTAGAGGAATCTTTTCAGAGCCTAGGCACTCAGATTTTTCTCAAATATTGTAATCTAACTTTTCAGGTGACTTAACAGAGACTGCTGGTAAAAAGCATAGCAACTAATTTGAGAGGCTAGTCCTTATAATGACAATGCAGACTTGTGAGTTACTCACCTGATATGGTATTTCCTCCCCGCTAGGTGACTGGCCCAGTATCCAGATCTCCAGAAGCGGTATCCATCCATCTCCCTCCTGCTGTCACAGAACGGAGTATATCCATAAGGAGCACCATCTAGGTTAAAGTCCCTCAACTCCTTGAGATCTGTCCGGACAATCTAGAAAGGGAGGATTAAAGGGTTAACGCTTTGTTTCATATTACAATATTCTAAAAACAGAGAAATCTCACGTGTGTTTTTGTGTGTACACAATACAAAAGTTAGTTATTAACCCCTTAATGACAAAGCCTGTACATGTACGGGCTCAAAATGCATTGTTTTCAATGGGTTTAGGGCGCGCCCATTGTCCTTAAGGGGTTAAACAAAACTAAAGGTTATTCATACTAAATATTATTCTACGGTACAGTCAATGGTGGCAAGGTTTATACTTTTAAACAGGCGTGCGCATATTTCCCGTAGTTTGGTTAATTCATTATTTCATTATTCAAAAAACAGCTTTTCTAAAAGTCCTCTAGCCCAGGCAATTTTTAGTTCTAACACGAGTTATGATGTGATGCGAGAAGCTCATGATCGTTGCCAGCATATTGGTCTTGACATTTTAGCAACAAAACTGCTTTTACTTACTTGGTCAGCATCCACAAAAATAAATTTATCCACAGCTAAGGGGAAAAGCACATCCAAGAAGAGGATTTTGTATCCCCAAATGATCCTCTGTTTCTCGGTTTGCTGGTGGAGCCAGCGAGGCCACTTGTACTGAACGAGCTCGTACTGAAAGTTGTATTGCTCCGCCATGTAGGGGATAAAGTTCTGCAAAAAGGAGGTTGGTTTAAAGCAAACGCGGATGACTTCACGGTTCCGCAAAAGCATTCGACCTGTACAAACAAGGCCACATGATCTACCCCATAACTGCATAGGAAAGACACACTAAAGACTAGCTACTACATTACTTTTGGACATTGAAATGGAGCAAGAACATTTAATATAGTATTTGCAACTCGAATTATTACCCACCAGAATTATTTTTTAGATGTTTATAAAATGTTTAGTGGTTTACTGGTAATTTCATCTCGCCATATTCCCCAAGATTACCCAAATGTAATGGATAAGGTTCCTTCATTTATTTCAATTTGTCCACTGTTGCTGTCTACTGGCACCTCAACCATGACTTTGTTTATAAATATGGCTGTTATTAAAAAGTATGAAACTACCGGAAACAAACTGATGCGTGTGACTTGGTAGCAAATGTTTTAGATCTTTAGTAAATAAGACTTGAAGGGACACAGCGTTTTGGCAGACAAGTATTCTGACTACTAATTAATGGAACAAAAATAGATGCTTTACATTTGTTAAATATTACCTTATATCATACATAGTGGATCTAATTATATGACTTCATTTAAAGCACATATCTGAAGAAACAAGTTGTTATGAGCAAGATACAAACCTTAAAGGTGGGGGACAAGTAATTCTTCAAGAACCAAAATTTCACTGGCGTCTGTGTATTTTTCAAAACGGATAACATCATAATTCTAAGAAAATAAAAACACATGCTTTTCGTAAGAACAAAACATCTGCTGTGGGTACATCGGGTAATCTTATTATAGCTCATTAAATTAAAATCTGTAACGTGCGCAGCAAGCGTATGTGCATCTTAAAGAGAAAGCCTCTGTGAAAAAATAAATATTTTTCCTTGAGGATTAAATGAACTAATGCGTTGCAGAAAAGTGGACTTTGTTTCATTGTGTTCAAAACAGCGACCTTTGCTTCTAAAAAAATCACCCTGATTGTTTGGCAATCTATAATCTAAAACTAGAGGGTCGGGGGCTTAGATGTAACGTAAAATTGTTCTTCTGTACTGAGGAGGTTGGTAAGTGGAACAGACTCCCAGCAGCAATGGTAGAGGCTAATGCAGTCTGTGAATTTAAAAATGCATGTAAAGACCGATTAACGTCTGAGTCTTTACATCGGGAAAAATGGGCAGATTAGATGGACCAAACGGTTCTTATCGGTCGTCAAATTCTATGTTTACCTAACAAAGTCCTTTCCTCCATAGACTTGCATGACTTGGAGTCTCCTTCGGGATGATTAAGACGGAGACATTTTATTGTTCATCACAAAGAAGCATGATATGGAGGCAACATGTTAAGTGGTGTTGGGATAAGTAAGATGACTTAATGAAATGTAGCACTAGTAATAAAACATTTGCTGAGAGCGCCTCATTAACATCGTATTCCGGATAGCACGTTACTTTAACACACTACACACGCCAATACATCCATTAAAAGGTTGGGATAGACGCTTTGCTAATATTTGTCTATAATTTATGTGTGTGCAGTTTACATTGGTATAATAAATACCGATAAATAGTAATAATAAATGCGTAGCACAGGACACAGTTTCAAAGCAACTCAAAGGGCGCAAATGTGTTAACCGGTGCTGCGGTGCGTTAACGTGTAAGAGCTGCTACAGAAGCTCATCATTTCTATCTCACCTGAGGAACCGCTCGTACAGGTGTCCAGACGCTACAGAAAATATATTAAGCACATCCTCTTTGTCTTGTTTGACTTCTTCTGTTTTCTGACTCCCAGAAAGACCCCTGTAAGGCACAGTGCATTCAGTAAAATGAAATCATCAGAGAGGGGGATATATGTCAGAGGGAGCTGTGATGTATTACACTTTGACACCCGCTAGTGTAACAACGAAATACAAGCAGATTGTGTAAAGCAGCAGATTAACAAAATCTTCTTGCGTTTAGGATGTCATGTAAGCCCCAAAAATAATTACCGTATACCAGGACCAGTGAACCAGTGGAAAAGCATCTTAAACCCCTTCGGAAACATGATTGGTCGGCAAGAAGACAACCTGTAAACTGCCTGAACTCTGTAAAGCTTTAGGACAAGGGTGTCCAACCTGCGGCCCTCCAGCTGCTGCAGGACTACATCTCCCATAATGCTCTCTCAGCTAAGGGGCTGGCTGAGAAGTATGGGAGATTTAGTCCTGCAGCAGCTGGAGGGCCGCAGGTTGGACATGTCATGATTAACTCATATAATGTAGTGGATGCATGGAAGGGTAACCCAGCAGAGGTGGTTCGTTTCTTTGTTTAAGCATTCAATGAGTTAATCTGAGGTTGATTTAAATGTGTTTCTTTGTGCATGCCCTCTGTATCTGTTCTGGCTAGGGGTGTCATCTTCCCAAAGGACCCCTGTGGTGATTCATGGCCTAACAGATAAGGACCCTGAGTTATAGGAATTCCATTCCTATCTTAAGTGGAGGGGTTTCCATCACCTTTACCCCTCCATAACTTATTGGCAGATCAAAGATGGGAACCAATTCTTGGGGATGGGGTCATATAATCAGTCATGTGGTCAGAGGGGCGTTTGCTTGAAAAAGAGTCTGATTTAGGGACAATGCAGCGACCTCAAAGCAGAACTCCATGATATACTCTGATCGGAACAACATCGTAAGAAACCATCTGGACTTAAGGAGTTCCCACAGGCCTACTTATTGGAGAAACTCGTGAGTGAGGGTCCTGTGTTTAAGTCCCTTTTGTTTTTAAGAACTGTTTACTGTTTTATTTTTCTTTTGTATGTCTTGTTTTTGTAATTCTGGCACTGTGTAATCTTTGTCTTTTTGTTATTAAAATATTCATTATCTAAGTCTGTCTTTGGGCTCTAGTATTGATATCCACGAAGCCTAAGAGAGGATAACATGTTACCATATTGTTATTAAGTTCTACAGGATATATATATATATATATATATATATATATATATATGTTGTTTGCCCGGGGGGGGGGGGGTTGATATATATATAGAGATAAAGGTTCTAATTCGGATTTCTCACGAATCCGGTATCAAAATCGTGAGTGGTGGCAGACTACCTGGGGGGATACAGGCAGGATTTGGGGGTGATTTGGTATAGCTTATGCCTTGTTAAGGGGTCAAGTTAGTAAATCCAGAGGCCTGGTGCTATTAACCCCTTTATGCCCACGCCCTCCACACAGTCACGGCTTGGCAAGTAGTCCTGACCGTGGCAGGACACCCCTGCTTTAAGATGTAATATGTCCTAATGGGCATCTTGGTACAGCTTTTATAGATGTACAAACTGGTTAACACAAATCTCTCATGGTGTACAACTAACACACATACCGTTTAATCGATTCCCAGAATCCTGATTCATTTTCGTTAGTCTCATCAGTCAGAAGATCTTCAGTCATTTTATCTGGCTTTTTCTGGACCTGCAGGGAAGGAGAAATATCAATTAAAGCAGATTAACTTTGAATGTTTATCAACTGCTTACTTAGAGCAAAAATGCTTTATGTATTTATTTTATATATATATATATATACACAATGTCAAAAAATAGAGTATTGCAGAGTATGCAGTGATACCTTTTTTATTGGACTAACATAATATTAAAAAGACAAGCTTTCGAGAGTTATCCTCCCTTCATATATATATATATATATATATTATACACACACACAGTCCTTTTCCAATAAGCACATATACTACCAGGTACTCACCTTGACTTTAATGATTTTGCTCCTAAAATCATGTAAAACAATCACTACCTCAGGGGAATCAGGAACCGAATCTGTTCCATCATGGCTGTTAAAGCACAAAAAGAGTAATTAAGACACTGGTACTTGTGCATGAACTTCCACAATCACTTGGATAGCATGATACAAAACACAAAGATAATATATGTAACACGACCACAAAAATATGAATTAGGGTGCTACAGCAGGGCTCGACTAGGAATCCTTTTCTGGTGCCCATAGTTTTGCAGGGTTGCCATCGTGAATCAGGGAACCCTACACTTTCCCGCCGGGGAAGTGGTATAGCGTGTGCCGTGAGGCTCCCAGCAGGGTCACGTAATGCACAGCATTACTGGATGGCAGTGGCGTGGCCACTCACCATGAGGTAAGGTAGGAGGAGGTGGGAGTGCTGTATGGTATAGTGTCAGAGTCAGTGTGTGTATGTATAGTGCTGGAGTCAGTGTGTGAGTGTATGTATACTGTAGTATCAATGTGTGCTATATGTATATTGCTAGAGTCAGTGTGTGTGTGTGTAAAGGTATAGTGTCAGAGTCAGTTTGTGTATGTATAGTGCTGGAGTCAGTGTATGAGTGTATGTATACTGTAGTATCAATGTGTATGTGTGCTATATGTATATTGCTAGAGTCAGTGTGTGTGTGTGTAAAGAGATAGTGTCAGAGTCAGTGTGTATATGTATAGTGCTGGAGTCAGTTTGCAAGTGTGTGAGTGTATGCATACTGTAGTATCAGTGTGTATGTGTGCTATATGTATATTGCTAGAGTCGGTGTGTGTGTGTGTAAAGGGATAGTGTCAGAGTCAATGTGTGTATGTATAGTGCTGGAGTCAGTGTATGAGTGTATGTATACTGTAGTATCAATGTGTATGTGTGCTATATGTATAATGCTAGAGTCAGTGTGTGTGTGTGTGTGTGTGTGTGTGTGTAAAGGGAAAGTGTCAGAGTCAGTGTGTGTGTGTGTGTGTGTAAAGGGATAGTGTCAGAGTCAGTGTGTATATGTATAGTGCTGGAGTCAGTTTGCAAGTGTGTGACTGTATGTATACTGTAGTATCGGTGTGTATGTGTGCTATATGTATATTGCTAGAGTTGTGTGTGTAAAAGTATAGTCAGTATGCCTACTGTATTGTACTGTCATATTCACTGTGTATATGTTCAGTATGTATAGTGTTAGCCTGTGTGTGCGTGTGCATGTGTATACAAGTGTGGTGCTAGTGTGTATGTTGTTTATGTTACAGTATGGCATTAGCAAGAGTGTGTATGTCAGCATATAGTGTTAAGAGTGTGTGTATTAGTGTATGGTGTTAGCATGTGTGTACTGGCTGGCTCCTAGATCCAAATCAAGTTTGTCGACCACTGTGCTACAGGACATTTGCGGCATAAAAGTATGAAGAATATGAGACAATAATCCTGAACATCTTTAGGTGGAATAAACAAGAGCCCTGTGAATATTGTCAGATAATATTTTAAAGTAGTGTCTTACCTATAAATGCTGTATATTTCCTCTGACCGTCCTCCTCTTAGACGAAGTAACCAAGCACCAGGATTAGCTTTTAACTGGAAATAACCCTAAAAATTGGAAGAAAAAAAGAACACTTTGTATACTATATACTTATGGCTAGAAGACGATACATCATGTATTGTTTGGTATTTTAAAATAATCTGGGCCCTTATTCGGAGGTCATGTTACCAATGAATTACCTCAAAAGGATGCTTATTATAAGGACAGACTGGAAGAAAGCATGCATGTGGAACAAGTACATACTCAGCATGCAAAAGAGAAAGCATGACAACAGTAAAAGCTCTTGAGCTATAAAGGAGAGCTCTGTACCGTAAATACATGCGTCATTTACTTACTAGGTTAGCCATGACAATTGTATCCACAACAACAGGATTGGTGGGGGTCCCCAGAGTAAACTGAAGACCACGGGGTGGCTGCCCGGAAGAGACATCAAAACAATGACCTTCTAAGAGCAGGTTCTCGAGTTCAAATTCAGCTGCTACTACACTTTCAATCTGGCAGAAAGTGGGAGAAAAACATACATTAGTGTACATCAGAGGTTACAAGCAAAATAAGCCTGTTTAGCTTAAAATTGGGTTTGGCTGTTGCCAAGAACAATATTATAGAACGAGACATCACCAATTTTTGTCAGTTTGACAACAAGCGATGTACCAATTACACACTGCTTGCCCCATAAAAGTTCATTATATATTTGTTAGTGAACAAGGACTGTCTTTAGTACACAGGCACTAATAAAATTAAACTTTTTTGCTTGTCTTTCTCAATGTAGTCCCCGATGAACTTTAAGATTTGTACATTTCAGGAGAGCCACTATCACTGTACGTTCCTGCAGGGCAAAAAGCTCTGTTAACATTAACCTGCTTACGATGCACATATTACCTCTTCCAAGTAGATGTTATCCAAGTCATACGGCGTCCGCACCGACTCCACCATCCAACTGTCCGGAGTGCTGGGGCTCAGAGCAAAGAGAGGAGACTGGGGCATATCGAGAAATCTGGCGATAGGACCTGGTGCTATTTTCTTTGCGGGTGTGAACAAAATCTCCGGCTCCAGTACATATCGGTAGAAGCTAAGAGACACAAAAAAATATTATTTTGGAAAATCAGAATGACACATTTATATGTATTTGTGAAGCAGAGTCTGGTGTGGGATTGCAACATATGGTTGCAAAATAAAAGGATTTAATGTTTAAAAGAGAAAATAGACAAAGTTTATGCTGCTGATGCCCTTACCTCTTCAGAGGCATTTCTGACAGCTTGGACTGACAGTTCATGAACACTCGTAAATTCATGTTTAGGATTTGGTTCAAAACCTGAAAAGGATAAAGCCTTGGTTACCAAGAGAGGTTAACAACAACCATTGGTAACTTCAACTGGAGATTACTCGACCCATGGCAGGCCACATTCCCATTAGGCAACTAGACATAATTGTGTCTGAGATCCTGTACAAAAGCCGGAGATGCCGGGAAGTATATGGCCCAAAGAAAATAAAGGTTATACAGAACATACCAAGAGCAATGGAGACAGTTTCTGTGCTGCTTTAGTAACAGGGTCCACGACAGCCACTACTTCGAAATAAGTCATCCCTTCTTTGGGTCTCAGTTTAATGGCACTAAGGAAACAGTCAAAGGAACATCTTCCATTAGAGCAAAACTGCACTAAAATGCCAAGTGTTTCAAAGGACAGAGATAAATTGGTACGACGAGGGATTGCTAATCCAGGCTTACCTGTGCTGGTCTTCTGTTAACTTGTATTCAATTCTTGCTTCACCCTTTGGCTGAGAGGATAACAGAGAATCCACTCGCATGACCAGATCGCTGGCACTACAAAAGAAACGTGGACAAATGTCTGAAATGGCCCAATGTACACTGGAAACCAGAAGTGACTAATTACATTATTTGTTCAGATAAGGCTATAGGTTTAAATTTCCAATGTTTCTACAGGCTCACTCACTGGTCTTCTTCCACTCCTAGTTGTTGAATGTGGGATTTGATCTTCTGCGCTGAAGTTGTGACAACTAGGTTCTCCAGTAGATGGAAGTCATCCTGATTAAAGACTTCATTCGCTAGCAAAGGTCCAATAACCTGCACAGAAGAGAAAAAAAAGATATAAAAGGGATTTTTACATATTAAAAAATTACGCTTTATGTCAATATAGACAACGCTCTAAAAAAAATACATAATTTTCATAGACCTAAAAGACAATATATCTATACATATGCTATCCAGAAATTGCCAGAAAGCTCTTTTCCTGAAGTCAGAACCCCAGTGTGCTACAGGTTGGGTGTCAGCTTTGGTATGAAAAGACACAGAATTCTAAATAAATATATCAAAAGGAGCTACAGAGAAAATATTGTACTCACCCTCCCGTTGCTGATAATGGCCCTATCTCCTTTATTCAGCTTTAACACATCTCGACAGTAAGCAGCATGGGATAAAATGAAGTCGACTTTAGGAGACTCGTAAGCTTCACGGAAGAGATTGACATCCATTCCCTAAAATGAGAAAAAATAATGTGCGGGCAGTAAGTGAAACAGAAGACGACCCAGTGTGATACTGGTTTAAGTGCCTACAAAAAAGAATGAAGGGGTTAATTTGAGAAAGAATATATGTAATCTGATAATTTCCCTGTTGGTCTATTTACTATTTTCATAATAATAATGCATCAAAGTGCCATAGTATAGTATGTAAGAAACACAGAGTAAGTGAGATCACCGTTGTCTGCTAAACAAGCGATTTACCAACAAGATTTGGAAGGCTGTACATTACTAGATAAAGAAGCTCTATGAACGCTAGAATACAGAACATACCCCAACGGCAAATTCCACTACGTCCTGTCCTCCTTCAATCAATCTGGCATTCTCTTCCTTAACGATTTTGGTGATAAAGTTCTTGGCGTTGTTAGAGTTTTGAGTCTGAAGAGCAGCCCATATAGCTCTCCCGAAACGAGTGTTTTCATCGGACAGATCCTCGCCGGGGCTGTTAATCATACCAACTCTAACGTTGTTGCTGGATTTCTAAGCGAGTGAAAACATTGCAGAAAACACACATTGAATAATACTAATAAAATATTCTTCTGTATCAACGAACACGATTATACACTTTTTTGTGCAAACGTATTTAAGATATTGCACCAGTGTTGCCTTATGTTGGACAAGGACATTGCTTGAGTCTTTAGTACTGCATCTGAGCTCAGGTCAGATTGGCCCCAGTCACACAATAGGGCCACAACCCCCCCCCCCCCAAAAAAAAAAAACCAAACACCTGAATATATTACTGTAATAAAGATTATTACCAGTTCAGCTCGGATAATAGGCAGAATAGAGAAAAAGCGGCAGCATGTGCAAGCCAGTAAATTAAAGTCATGTAATGTTAATTGCTTGCGCATCTCAACCGACAGAAGAATGAAACTGAACCATCATGAAATGTTAAGCAAGCAATGTACACATAAATAAGCTGACCTAATACATCATTAGTAGCGGCTGAACTATTACCTGATGTTTAATTGCATCATACAACAGCTGACGTCCAGACGGCGTATCGTAATCACCAACGATCCACAGGGTGACGGGTCTCACAAAGGAGTCATCTACAAAAGGCCGATTACATGTAAGGGGTTTCTCTAAAAAATCATACTGCAGAATCACACATTACTATAGAAAAAATGTTCTTATATAGAAGAAACCACTCTGATGCTGTTTAGGTCAGAGTAGAGAGAATGTTTAAAATATGACAACTCATCATCGTAAAAAGGCACATTGGCAGAGAAAATTATTATTCATTATTATTCATAATTTTAAGGAAATATCAGACTTGGCATATAACGTTAATGTGACAGAGGCATCACGGGATGCTGGGAAATACACAGGGGAAGCAGCTCACAAATAACACAAAGGAAAGGTTCAGATTTATTTATTGTTATGCTAAAATAACACGCAATGTTATTACGAAACTAGTAGAGCTGTCGCATAATGTTAAAACCGGCTTCTAAGATTAAAGGAAGAGCTAATGATATAAAGTATTATTAATATCATTAACACACAAAACTGTGGAGAGGTGGGGTACGATAGCTCTGGGCACATGTAAAGGTAGGGTATAATATAAAACTGATATATAGCAAATGGTAGGGTAAAATATAAAAAAAAAAATATATATATATATATATATATATACATACACACACACACACACACACACATATATACATACAGACACACGTGTCCTTAAAGGACGTCTCAGTCGGACGCTCACACAGTATGAAGGTAACAAACTAAACACCTAATTACGTGCATTTAACATGGTGTGATCATGGTAATTATCACTTGGTTAGCCGTGACAAAGGCGTGATAGGTGCAGTTCCCTTATTTTGTGGTTGTCCAATTAAAAAGTACTGATTTAACCTACAGGTCATCTATTTGCTAATTATTTGATACTTTTAAGATGACGCCTTTTATCTTGACTTCTGCGACATCACGGACAAGGTTCGTCGCCGAATGTGAGGAAGCTAAACGCGTTTCTTGTCAAACGTAACATGGAAAAGCTCAAACTGCTGCGTGGAGACCAAGTCCCAAAAACCAGGAATTGCACCTTTCAGGCGATATAAGGCAAGCAAGTATTGGAGGCAATGCCAGAACTCAGATTACCATAAATCTCCCTGGAGGACATTCCTGGGCAAGGAAGGATGGCAGAGATGCAGAGAAAGAAAAAATCATATTAGGACACGAGACGGACAAGAAAAACATACACAGCTGTAAGAATCTAAGCAAGGTAGATTTTTATTAAAGAGGAAGCATACGTTTTGTGTGTATCTCGCTCAGATATTGCATGGGTTATACTTTTAAAGTCATTGGGCTCCTCCTGCTCAATGACCACGGTGAAACAATAGTAGACCACGGAGCATTGCCAAAGTGGCGGCTTTCCCCCGAATTTTCATTTGAAGGAGAGACCTCTCTCCTACATGTACCACCTTCTTCTAATTGTTGAAGCCATATAACGGAAACAAGCAAATTCATCTTCATCAAATAGTTTCTGAATCGTATGCAACCCCTTTAAAACACACCACTGTTCAAAAGTTTGGGGTCACTTAGAAAAGTTGTTTTTGAACGCAACGCTAATTTTACCCATTAAAATAACATGAAATGGATGAGAAATACAGCGCAAACATTGTTAATGTTATAAATGACTACTGTAGCGGGAAACGGCTGATTTTTTATGGAATATCTTCATAGCCGTACAGAGGCCCTGTATCACTCCCATCACTCCTGTGCTCCAATGGCACGTTGTGTTCGCTAATCCAAGTTTAAGTTTAAAAGGCTAAACAATTATGTTACACAGCTACTAATTTCTAAAATAAGTGACCCCAAATGTTTTTATTAGTGTATAAAGACTTGATTAACATATAACACACAGGTTATATTAACCCCTTTAAAGAGGTATTTTCTACGTTCCCCTCTTTCTCAGTAAGTGCAAATTTTATATATATTTTTCAGGACAAATAGGCCAGTTTTTATAAATAAAATAAAAAAACAACAATCAGCTATATAATCCATAATTTAATATGTTTTTTTTGTTCTATATTTTTACCTCTTTTAAATTGTACAAATGAAAAATATATTGATATACCTCTCCTGAATTTGCATAACACCTCATATGCCTAGGGACGCCTGAACGGAAGTTCGAGCATTTAAACCCCTGTAATGTGAACGCACTCAGTTTGAGCTCTTTCACATTAAATAGCCAAGTTTGAGGCCATAAATTCAATTGACGGCCTGATCTCTCATGCATTGGCATGGATTTAGCATTTGCAGAGCCGGTGCAGGAGCTGGCTGGAGGTAACTGTATTCCATGCAAGTAAGCGCGTTTCGCTGAACGTATATCCTGCATATGAGGGGATTCTGCAAAATGTATGGAGTTTGCCTTCAATGTTAAAATAGATTTTGTTAGAATCTATCTTCATCAAAGCAGCATACGACACTTAAAGAAACAAATAAATCTACGTTCAGTTTGACAGCAGCTGCCACAAATGAGAAAAGATTGTATTTAGAGAAGTCAGGTATGCTTTCAAAGCGTTTCACCAACAAAGACCAATGTCCGTAAACAAAGCACACCAAGATTCATAGAGCCAAATTCTTCACCTTCATTTGGTTTTCTTACCTTTCTTTGTCAGGTAATTCATGCTGTTGGCTATTGCTGCGGTCTTATCATCTGTATCAAGAACACTGAATCTGGCATAATCATCCACAAAGAAGTTATCTGCGTTGGAGCAAGTAAAAATTTACTTAAGTTAGAAAATATAAAGCAGCAAGAAAAGTATTAGTAATCGTTGTAGGCATACTCAGTGCATTTGGATGTATATCAATTTCACCAAAACATCAATTGGGAACATTTGTTCAGCGCGAGGTCCATCCATCTATCCTATTAGAATTTCTATAGACAGGACAATACTTACTAGTAGCAGTGAAATCCAAGTACTGCCGCTGTGGTTCAAGGATCCTCATGTTGATTCTGGGTACCACACTGGGCTGGCTCATGACGTAATCCACAACATCATTGTCATTGGTTAGTTCTCCCTGAGAAGAGAAATAACAATACAAAATAGTTGTAGAATAAAGAGATTAAAGTATCACTGGATAAGCACAATCTCCAAGGTAATAAAACTAAAAACAAATTAAATAAAAAATAAAAAAAAAGATACATAAAAAAATCACTGTCACAATTGTGACTAATATTTGTAAAACCATAACTTAACACTCCTCACCAAATACACAGCCTTTTGAAAGAAGCTGGTTGTCTCCAGAATTTTATGCATTGTCGCTGTCTCCAGCTCATCAGACTCTAGCTGGTCCTTTGGAAATGGCATGCCATTGAACAGCACAACTGGGAGAGGGGACAGTCCTGTTTGCAGAAAGTACTCCTTCCCTTCCTGGAATAGAAAGCCCAATTAAGTTTAAAAAAATAAATAAAAAAAAAAAGGTCAATGTGCAGTTTTTTCTATTTTATTATACACTGAATGCAATTTTTCATTACAATAAAAAGTTAATCCATACGCGGACAGATCTTTGTGGATATGGGCAACCGCATATCTACATCATTCAGAGTGCACCCAACCTGACAATTCCTAAATCCTACTTACGGTACATTCCCTTGACCCTGCAGCACACTGAAATTCTATATGACACAATCACATCTTACCCATATCAATGCAAATGTTGCATATACTCATAACACATCAATACATAATTACACATCATAATATACATAATACCAATCAATGGGATATGAGTGCACGCACTTACTGCATGCAGCTGAACTGAACAAACCCAGAGATTCTGGTTGATTAGCCTTCAGAACAGGGTTGCATGCAAGCAGTAAAATAAAAGCACTATTCACTGGCAATGTCTAGGGATGCTAAAATACTTTTTAAAATAAAGGCTTAAAGAGAATAGATATTACTGCCCCTTTAACATAATATGTTGCCATTAAGAGACAGTTAACTTGACCTCTGGTGTGCTAATCCTATAACAATGGATTTCAGGTAGTTAAAAAAAATAAAAACGAAATCCAAACAAAAGAGGCCTGAACTAGTGATAGGTCAAAAGGCTACCGAGTGGGTAGGATGTGATTATTAGTATAGTTAATAGAAATGTAATATCAATGAACTCTATATCAATGTCATCATTTGGGGCAGGGGTGGGGAACATCCGTCTTGTGGGGCAAAAGAGGTACCAAGAGATCAGCAGTTCAGGTAAGGGGGTGGGGGTGTATGAATGAGCATGTGTGATTGAGTGAATGAATGAGGGAACATTTGTGAATGAATATCTGTGAATGAGTGAATATTTGTAAATGAGCAAATTAATGTGCGTGTGATAGCATGGATGTGAGCATGGGAGGAAGCATGGCACATGGTGGCTTTTTGAGGCAAGGGTGGCAACAGGAATGCTGTTTAAGGGCAAAGGTGAGTGGTCCTATACTTTCCATCTGGGTGCTAGGTCGGTCCTTTGGATGCAATATTGGTGCCAGGGCTGACACGATACTAAAGGGGGTGGCTGGCTGGTTGGCATAAATACACAATATGGGGCTGGCTGGGGGCACCATATAAACCAATACTAAAGGGGTGCTGGGATAAATATACAATGCGGAGCTGGCTGGGGGCATCACAAATCACATCATAAATATGCAAATGGCCCTTGGCAGAAAAAAGGTTCCCCACCCCTGATTTAGGGTAATGGAAACATTAAAGCTCTGTAATGAAATATGGTTTATCACTGGAAAATCACAATGTTGTCATTGGTTGACAGCAAGACACCAAACACAAGTAATACCTTTCTGTTTTGGTCGTAAGCAGAGTCTGAACCCATAATACTGCTCAACTCGACATATGGATACTTCTGCTCCAGGACGCTGGTTACATGTTTCACAGTTAGTGTTTCTCCAGTACGGACTTTGTTGTAGATCTGAAAACAGCATTATTAAAACAAAAAATAAGAAAAGATGTTGTAAATGATACTGTTTTTTCTTTACCCTGCGCAGGTCAGCTGAATTCAGCCTAAGAAATATTTCTGCAAACGTGATAATTACAGTATTTATTTACAAATATGCCAGTTTACAGCCAAGGTTTAGAACCCATGAATAAACAACTAGGCCTTCACCAGGGCAAAAATTAAAATTACATAACAGGCCAGCGGGATGAGCCAAGAGAATGCTCTACTGACAATGAAGAGCAATACACTCTAGAGGTTTTTTTTGTTATATTGGAGGTTCAACCTGCTTGCATAAAGTTTCTTGGAGGCCTTCGGATTTCTATTCTGTTTTGCTTGATACACGAACAAATAATGACAGGATGATAAACTAAAGTTGGACACGGAATACTGAATTTTCACCAATCAGGGAGTCCCATAAACCCCAAGGATCCAAGGATCATCATATAAGTCTTTCTTACATAACTGGTAACTTGTCACCAACCCCCAGCCTCCCCACTCTCCCAGACCATTTAATTCCTCAACTATGTACTTGGAATCACAAATGTGACTACCTCTTTAGCACCAACTATTTTTCTGTATACCAAGTTTCTGCTGCATTATGAAACGCCTAACAAACCACGGCACTAATTTGAGCAAAAAGCAATGAAATCATATCATGTTTTCCCACTTTTTTCGTAGTAACCTACCGATACGACCAGCTGGAATGCCTGATAATTGTCAATTTCATCAGCCACGTAGTTGAAAGCTCTGAGGAGAGCAACCCCCGCATCTTGCATGCCGTCGACATCTTCAGAGTCATCTACGACAAACACCAAGCCAAGCCTGCAAAATAAACCAGAATGAGTTCTAGGTTCACGTGGTGTTTGATAGTATTTATGCTTCTGTGCATGGCGGATAATATGTATTTGCCATTCCGTCCAATGCGTTGCGCAATCATTCCGCAATGTTTTAGACTGAAACGCTGGGTATAGCACCTCAGGTTTGGTCATACATCTGTTATGAAAACATGTGTTGCAGCTAAGACGTATGAAAAAGTCATCAACTTCAATATGCATATTCATAGCAAGTGTTAAATATCAGTAGGGAAGAAAAAATGTACTTTACCTGATAGGAATATGATTGCTGAGGAACATTTCAGCCACATTTACCAACTCTGAGGTGGACTTGTGTACAGGGTCAACAATAAGAACCTATAAAGAAAGATTAAATATGGAAAAATAAGTTCCAGTGGTTTGGCCAATAAAGGTCACTCTGAAGAAGAAGTGAAGAGTAACAGAATGATGGTTTTGTGTTTAATGTCTTGGAAGCATGCTTAATGGTGAGATTTGGTGATCAGGCAACAATGTTTCTTTTCATCCGGTAGGTGTATTGCCACAACGTTAACTCAAGCTGAAATGAGCGAAGAGAACACGCAAACCAAATATGAGAAAAGTAAATATTGAACTTTACGTACCAAGTTGTGAAAGTTCTTGCGGATCTGTCGGATGACACCGGGGAAGGTGGGGCGTAGCAGTTCCTGAACACTGGACGGCCATGAATTGTATTTACTGTCAAGTTCCAAGTTGTTCACCCACTGCACATCGCGAGAGAATAATAACAGAAATAAAATTAGCATGATTTCATAGTGAAGACCGACCTACAGCGGACAGAACAATGCTTCTGTGCCATTAAATACAGTGTATGTATAAAAAAGGTGGTTCTGATACTTTGTTAACGGATCTGATGTCGTATATAACTCACAGATATGGCAGGAGTGCGCATATCCACAGCATAGTCCGAGTTAGAGGGTTGAACATTGAGTTTTAGAACATTATGCAGGGCAGCACCTTCTATCCCTAAGAGGTGAAGACCTTCCATCACTCGAGCTTCGTTGCGCAATGTATCAAACAAACTGTAAGAGAATAAAGTGACAGAGAGTATGTAACTTATGTGTAAGAAGAGAAGACAAAGATGTTATAAGAGCAGACACATGATGAGGATGAAGCTATAGCGAACAGGAGACAGCCTTAAATAGTAAAGGGGCAAATAAGAAAAATGTTTTTATTATATGCATTTTCCTTTAACCAGGACACAGTCTGCCAAAATATGCTGATCTCAAGATTTATTAGAATTCCACTTACTATAAATCGCAGGTCACTGCTACCAAGTATAGGTCATTATAAGACACTCAGTGATCTGTTGACTCATTGTATAATAAATCAGACTAGCTCAAGCCACAAATCGAATAGAAGAATTAGTACAGTGCTCAAGGAAATGCCATTGAACCATTTTAAGTCCATATAATATGGACATAAGTTATGTTTTAACTTCATCTTTTTTAACCAGTGCTGCATGGCTAAAATGTTTGACTGAACGGAGATACTTGAATCCCCCCAATAAGCTGTTCTTGGCTACATGCTTAAGAGCAGCACTAGAGCTTGTGGTCTACTTCTAAAAACAAAAAAACAAAAAAAGAGTTATTTTAGGCGATACAAGTTACACATTAGGAATGTTAAGGATCAGAATACACTCTAAAATCGAGAGGGGGTTGGATTTAAGACATAACAAAATTACAACCTGATTAAAAAACTACCACCCTCCATAATCTGATATTACAGTGCAATGGCTGCACCAGTTCTTCCGTAGCATTTTGGGTTAGAGGATAGAATGTATTTTACGGGCTATTTTTTTTTTAAGACAATTGAAAATGTGAAATTCTCTCACATTGAAAAATGGTAAAAAGGTTAAATCTGCTTCTGAGTTACATTATACTTTATTGAAACCCAACGCAAAGTTGACAAAAGAGTTTGTTTGAGATCCTCCACTTCACTCTACATAAAGCTCCAACCCCAGTGAGCCTCTTGGCTGGCCCTGTATAATGTATAATGTAAGATTTGCTCAGTTCTTTACACACTGCATTATGCATTATATAAGAAACAGCTCAGCCCTTCATCCTGGAGAAACCTGCCAACATTGCCCATTAATGAAAAGTGGAAGAAAAAACAAAACTCTCCTTTTAGTGAATAAACCCCAAAATCTATTATTTTTACATGAATGGTTTTATATTGGAAATATTTTATTAAGGAAAGCACTAACCCCTAGGCTATGAAGCTTACTAAAATAAAAGAAACTGCCCCAACGGCAGACACTTTTACCATTTGCCTCCCCCCTCAAACATTTTTCAAACTGGCATATAAATTAAGGTTAGAAAAGGTTTAAATCTTCAAAAATGCTTTTTGGCTCATGCCCTCCACACTCATTCACTGATGTATGAGGTTGACACTCAGAGCATTAGACAAGAGACTGTTCTAAATATATTGGAGAAGTCGTGCCGGCCATGTCCTGTCGCTCTGAATGTACTCGCTGAAATCAATGCTTGTCTTACCTGAAGATATCTTCGCTTTCTAAATCGATGTGTAATCCGTTGATAAACAGAGCAGATTCTCCAGGTTGCAGACCTAAGGTTCCTCTGAAATACTGTGGGGAAAAGAGATACACAAGAAAATAATAGAAATAACTTGTGAGCTTTGTATGTCTCAATATTTTTCTGAATACATCACAAATTGCCTGTGAAAAAAGCACTTTTTTATCAGTTGATTGAGAACGCTTTATCTCGCTAAGCAGGAAAGCAAGACGAACACAATTTGCATGGGGTTTACTGGATTAAATTATTATAAAAGACAAAAGCATATAAAGGTCAAAGAGAAGTAAGAGAAAGGAGAGATGGTAGAACATTCACAGCAGAGGAGAGACGTACATCTGGGGTTAATGCCAACCAAATGTGCTTCTAGAATACCTCAAAACTTCAAAATGGAAAAAAGTAAAATACAAAGTGAAACCTGCCACATGAAACCACAGATACGGTGATACCTGTATGCCAGCCACATGGGTTTCTGGCTAAATATTTCTCAGCTACCTCCTTGTGTATTAATGCACAATTAGGGCAATTTCAGTGGTGATTAATCCGCACCCCTATAACTGATCAACCAAAAGTACCACGCCATATATAAGTACTTGGTTTATATATAATATACAGGATATTATATTAATATTATTATAATAGAAAGGAGGTCCAGACATAAGTGGCGGGGAGTACTGAGAAGGTGGCAGATAAGTAGAAACACCTCCCTGAAGTAGTGGTAAAGGCTAATACAGTAATGGAATTTAAATATGCATGGGATAGCCGGATAGATAAGATCAAGGACTGGTTAAGGTTTGAGTCATTACATACTGAAAATGGTTCTTCTCTGTCATCGACCTCTACATTTAAAGTATACAGTGAACCCATAAGGGCTGAACAATCCTTATTTGTCATCACATGAAATTGGAATGAACTGAAATATTAATCTATGTGGTCAAGTACTATGAACACCAAGTATAAAAGATATTGCCACATGTCTTGGGTACAGAATAGTTTATAAAACTTTTCCTTTTGTAAGTTAAGAATGTGTATGAAATAATAGGAACACGAACTCTCACCTTCTGGTTTTCTTCTACTTCCATGCGAAGAGCAGGATCAACTACTGTTCTGGTTAATGACCTGATTAACATAAAAAGGACAAATTAATATGCTGACGCGTTCTCATTATAAGAACGATTAAACATATGATTTAAATTGAATTTAATGCTGTACCGTTTAAACGGCAGTCCAGCGGCCATTCTAAACAAGATCTACTCACAAAGGTTTGGCTGTATGGTTGTGATAAATAGCATCTTCCAAGACCAGTTTATAATAAAAGACATACTGATAACCAAACAGATTTATCACCTGGCTTTAGTGGGAAAGTTCTGGCTCAAATCCTTCATAACCAACAGAGCCTCTGAGGATGGAGCAGCTAGAATCCGTGCCGCTGTTTGAAAACTAAGATCTGAAAAGGTAAAAACAAATTAGTAATCGTGCTTTTGCGAGAGTAGAAAAAAGCAGAAATATTCCATTGCTATAGTAATTCCACCTATATACACCAGAATGGCTTGTTACATAACATCATAGTTTTCTTTCTATACACAAGACAGCCACCAGTGATATTACCTCTAATACAAGACCGGGGGATTTCATTAATGAAACAAAGCAGCTCAGTACTTGTTTCTATACATTGAGTGTATATTTCTGGGTATCCATTACGTATTTATGTATGTAAGCTGCACGAACCATAATGTTACGCCACCTTACATAATGGTTTACAGTACCAACCAGCATTATACAGTTACATGCTGAAATGTTTTAATCACCCCCAAAAGGCTGTGTCTGGCTCACCCTATTTGTTAACTTACATAAAAATATATAAAATACGTAAATTCATACATTGACAATCCAGTACTAGCAGTTCATGTGTACTTTTATTAGAAAGATTATAAGTGGTGTACCTTGCAGCTCCCACACTTTCAAGGGGGACATTTCATTGGTGCTTTCTACCAAATGCTTTCTCAATTCCTTTAGCTGCTCTTTCAGTTCTGGATATAGTTGTCTGAAAATAAGGGAAAACAATATTACAGCTCATCCACACGAGTTCACGATGGAATAAAAAACATATGTATTTTCAAATATAAAGATCAACAACCTGTTTAGGGCCGTGACAGGCAAGAGTTGCAGGATGCTCTAGGGGACGTGAAAAAGAAGTACAGCAGGCCCTGTGATCAGCAGCAGGCCCTGTGATCAGCAGCAGGCCCTGTGATCAGCAGCAGGCCCTGTGATCTGCAGCAGGCCCTGTGATCAGCAGCAGGCCCTGTGATCTGCAGCAGGCCCTGTGATCAGCAGCAGGGGTGGCAGGTCTGTCTTCTTTGCTCTACTGTTGACTCTCATTCTAGAGCTGCTAATACTCCAATTCTGCCTTCAACCTATTTATCTCACTTTACACGTTCTTTCTACTCACATTTATTGCTATCCACTAAATACCCTTTCAGAGGGGAAACTAGCAGCAGCACTTCACCAACTCAGACTCTAGACAGCTCCACAGAAAAGAATTTTGCTCTGTCCCATCCTCTCCAACACCAAAATCCTGCTGCTATTCAGGTAACACAAGTTCAGTACTATTAAAATCAATGGGTACCTGGAGTTGCAAGTAATAAAAGCCTCTGCACAATACATCCAAGTCTCAAAGATGCTTTCCTTTTGAAGTAATATTTTGAACAATAAAACACACTATTTTTATATAGTTTTCATTTCGTTAGAAACACTGCATCTGGAAAATAGTCTACTGGATATAAACATCTTGTGGAGATGCAAACATGCGCATGATCACCATCATCATCAACCGACACGTAAAAATAAATCGGGCCAGGACATCGCTGCATTACTTTGATATTACACATTAAATACTACACTCGAAAAAACTGCATCTGCTACGCCGTTGCGCTTTAAAATAAGTGGCACTTATTTATTGATTTTTTTTATCAACATCGTGATTTTGCAATAAGTGACGTGCACGATTTCACTTAACAGGAACTAAATGTTCACAAAGTTTTAAAATCTTCTCTCATCAATCCTTTCTGTTCCTGCTCAGATTAAATAAAGAGTTAATGGCATTGTACCTTAGTTTTCCAAAGAGGAATCCTTGCACTTCATCAACTGGATCATTCTCACCCATCACAGTGGCATTTACATCATTCCCTAAAAAGATACAAATATTCAGATTTAACTAGATATATATATATATATATATATAAATATAAAATACATAAATACCAGTTGCCAATAACACATTCTAAAACTTAAATAAACTTTAAATACATTGAAAATTAATGTACCTTTTTATACCCAGGTATAGTAATATATAGCAAAATAAAAACAGGAAAGCTGAAACACCCGGCAGCCGTGCAGTTACATTATCCCATGACCTTATTTTGCACAATAGCGATAAAATAAAATAATTTTACTTTCCAGTCAGTGATAAAGTCGTACATGCTTGGCCAAACATTATGGACTACACATGCATTCAGTATTTCAAATCAGCCAGACAGCAAATTCAAACAACAGGTCAAATTCAACAAAAGGTATGTAAACCATCTCAATAGTTACCCCTCCACCATTCATAATTACCTTTTCTGAATGAATTATAATCTAAATAAAATATAAGAGAAACGTCCGCTATAATGAATGTTATGAGCTTTAGGCTACCTTTCACCTGAGTGTCATCCTTCGCTTTGTATTCAGTGCTTTTGATTGCCAATTCCACGCCATAGCCGGAAAGGAAAACTTTTTCAGCTCCAGGTCTCTGAAATAAACGATTCGTGTCATTTACGAAATGAGGCACTACAGAGCAATGACATCACAGAAATCAATGATTTTATATAATAAATCGAGAGATGTAACAGGTTTGTGGATGAGCTCCCTGCACTCCAAGTATTAATACTAAAGTAGTTTCATCACATAAGAGTCACAGAGGGAATACATGAGAAAATGATACCATTTATTGGCTAACAGAGTTTAATTGCGAGCTTTCAAGACCAAGTTGTTAGGTCCCTTCCTCGGGCATTAATGAAGCTAACACAGACTTTTCTAAATACAAAAGCACAATTCACACGTTAACAAAGACTTTAGATAAACACAGAGGTATTGGGGAATTTGTTCAGCAGTAAATTAGTTGGACTAGCAGAGATCCAATGGACAGATATGGTTCAATCAAAGCATCCTTGGTCAGTTTACTTCCTGGTTAGAGGGGCCATAAAACCATTTGAACTATACTTTTCTCCTGTTTTCTCAATGGCTAACACAAAACCTTTTTATCATTTTAATATGGAAGATATCAGAGGGAATTCATGACAGCGGCAAAACTCTCCCACACAACTCCCCCATTGATCCGGCCACTGGAAGTGATATGCACTGACCTTCACGTAACAGTTTGCTAGATATCAAACACGAGACATGTATACATGCAATATAATAATTAAGAGCATATTGGGAATTGTATTTACACACAGCAACTTTGGTGCAAATATGGGAAAGTGTGGCATTATAATAATGAATATTCATAGCAGCCCATGCGAAAGAAGTCAGCAGGAACACTGTTTGCTATAGCGACAAGATAACTTTTCAATCTTTGCACCAGAATCGCTTTTTATTAATACACTCCATATCATGTTTATTGTATGTTAGAAGTTAACATGCAGGGAGGACTCATACAAACATCATGGGACCTCAATACCAAATGTGCCTAGATTAATACTACACAGCAATTTTTCAGATACATAATATATTACAGAGAAATGTGAACGTCTGAAATACATAACATTTTAAAATGGTAGCATCTTGGTCTAATATACAGAAAAGCTATTAAGGATACATACGCTAACATAGTGGCGCAGTATATAGTTGATTTCTCCCGCTCTGGCCCTCTCGGAAAGCAGCTGATGGAAGACGGAAAATTCCTTGGTGCCAATCTCAGCATAAAGTATGACCACGGTGCTGTCAGAGGTTTTACCGGGATATCTGTGATCTCCTTTGAACAAGAATGGCTTGGGCCTAGATGATCAGAAAGAAAAATAATTTACCAGAGGCAGAAAATGTGTTTTGCTTACAGTGTGTTTGCATACGGGGGGGGGGGGGTCAAATAAAAGAGGTAACACATTATACAGAATCAGTGGTCCTTAAAATATAGTCTCTCAGCAACTGGATGTCCTGGAGACTTTCATTGTGATCCCAGGGTTATGTTAGGGGAATAGAAAAGCAGGACAGCTTGGATTAATCTGTTTTATTTATTTTTTTGCAAACTGTGGAAATTATACAGGATAGTTTGGTGATCTGGAAGGTTTGAGAAGCCATAAATACACCACAGCAACCATGCAACTGCGTGAGTAAAGAAATGCAGATGTGAAAGCTTTGAGAAGTAAATGGTCCTGATGAACAAAGAAACAAATATCTTTTTGGTAGTAAATACCCAGAGGAAGCAAGTAAAGGAATTCAAGAACACTTAGAATGTAGCACTATCCTAACTGATAATTAAGTGGACATGCCAACTATCACAAGCACTTTAATGGATATGATAGCTGAGAAGTCCCTTTAAATTTCCCTTCAAGCAGGCAATTGTTGGATGGCGGACGTTGCAAGCAGCTACTGCTTCTACTTCACGAAAATGCATTTTTGAATAACTCACACAATACTTAAATACGTATTCTTCTTGAGTTGGGCTGTCTGTTTCAAATGCGATTTAAAAACGCAGATTAGGTGGGCCAGTGGTTCTTTTCTGTCTCTGTGTATCAGTGTTATTCCAAGCCAGTAAACATTGACCTTCAGTCCCATTACCAATTAATTAGAAACAGCGATTATTCAACCCAACGTAAACATTTTGTTGAAAATTGTGATATTTTCATGGTAGCGAGCAGACAGAAGTCCCAAATAGTGAATTCAAGCACAGAATTATGTTTGAAATCCTATGTCACATACCTCTCCGCAGCAGACTTTAAAAGGGAAGATAAGTTGTCCAAGTTACAAGTTTTCTCTCCATGAACTGTAATGAAGGCATTGCAGCCCAAAGGGGGAGGCTCGTCAGATGCAATCTACAATAAAACAGCATATTCTGTAAGGATGTCAGACGTGTGTATAATACTACTACTACTACTACTGTCCAGTCTCATAGTATGATTAGCGATTCCCTGCCAGTTCTAGGAATCGGGTATTTACAAACCTGTTGGAACGCCTGTACAGTAGCAGAGTAAGATCGAAGAGACAGGGCAAATCTCAGCAGGTTCTGCTGGAATGGCGATAGGTGTCTAACAGCGCTACTCAACATTAGCTGGTAGTTTGAAAAATCAGAACCTGCAACAAGAGAAATAATTAAACATGCTCATGAAAATTGGAAGCAATGAAAACACCTAGTAAGTGAGATTCTGATATATATAGAAATATATCGATCATATATATTTGTAAGGATCAGAGCTTAAAAATTAGGTGGTTGATAAACTGGGTTCAGAGTATACTGCGTGTGATACACAGTTTGGCTTAAACTAAGCATTTATAAACAGCTTCACCTGTCATGAAAGAGCGGCTACCGTAGATAAAGATTCAGCTAAATCACACGATAGCAAAACTACAAAGATTGCTGCACTCTTCCAGAGGGAAAAATACGTCAAGACCCTCAACGTTAAAGGCTAAGACAGACACTCTAACAAGTCATTGATTTTGGGACAGGAGGATAATATCTCATTGCCAACTAACATTTTTAATACTACCTTGATCATCCAACTGTTGATTTTCTTCCACAAAGCTCCAGAATTGTTCCTGTCCTTCCTCAGCTAAAAACTCGCTGTAAAAGAAAAACATAATAAACAATTACCAAAAACATTGGGATCTATCCTATGGGGTTACAGTGGAAATCTTTAGCATTTAACAGCAGAAATAATTACACCAGAGTCCATGTTAGTTTTCTTTAAATTAAGAGTGCGTAAAATATCACTGATGTAGGGCTGAAACAACGAATCGATAAAATCGATAATAATCGATAACGGAAATCGTTGTCGACGATTTCCGTTATCGATTAATCGAGTGATCGATTCGTTGTTGGCTCCTTTTACTTACCTCCGCGAGCGTTCCCTGCTTCCGCTACACGCTCTGCACTGCGTGACGGATGTGACGCGTTCCGGAGGTAAGTATTCTTCATGTCTGTGCGAATCGCTCTGTGCGAGTGGCTCCGTTCGCACAGAGCGATTCGCGGGGGTGGGGGTGGGGTTTCAGGGGATGCAGGGCAGAGTGGGGGTGGGGGGGCAGAGTGGGGGTGGGGGGGCAGGCCAGGGTAGGAGACTGAGTGCAGGGCAGAGTGGGGGTGGGGATGCAGGGCAGGGTGTGAGTGTGGGGGCAGGGCAGGAGACTGGGTGCAGGGCAGAGTGGGGGTGGGGGTGCAGGGCAGAGTGGGAGACTGGGTGCAGGGCAGAGTGGGGGTGTGGATGCAGGGCAGGGTGTGAGTGTGGGTGCAGGGCAGAGTGGGTGCAGGGTGTGAGTGTGGGGGCAGGGCAGAATGTGGGGGCAGGGCTGGGTGCAGGGCAGAGTTGGAGACTGGGTGCAGGGGCACAGTGCAAAGTGCTGGGTGCAAAGTGCCAGGGCTGGGTGCAAAGTGCCAGGGCTGGGTGCAAAGTTCTGGGTGCAAAGTGCCAGGGCTGGGTGCAAAGTGCTGAGTGCAAAGTGCTGGGTGCAAAGTGCCAGGGCTGGGGCAAAGTGCTGAGTGCTGGGTGCAAAGTGCCAGGGCTGGGTGCAAAGTGCCAGGTGCAAAGTCCTGGGTGCAAAGTGCCAGGGGTGGGGAAAAGTGCTGGGTGCAAAGTGCCAGGGCTGGGTGCAAAGTGCTGGGTGCAAAGTACCAGGGCTGGGGCAAAGTTTCTTGAACAGTAATAGTCCACCTCTTTTCAGAATGTTTGGGGTTATTTTGTTTCATAAATATTGTGTTTGGGTTTTTGTACTTTGAAAATATTGTTTTTTATTACATCATAACAAAATAAGAATGTTAATGTAAATTTTAAGTTGTTTTTTAACATCCAGTTCATTAAATTATTTTAAATAAACGAAAAATTTGCATATTGTTTTTTTTTATCCGATTAATCGATTAATCAAAAAAATAATCGGCCAACTAATCGATTATTAAAATAATCGTTAGTTGCAGCCCTACACTGATGTTTACCATCTGGCACCGGCTTCTGCTTAGAGAGAGAGATTATGTGGCAATATGATTACTAAACTAAAAAAACACTAACAAGATCATGGTTAATAAGCATGAAGCCACCAAGCGAGCCCAACTCACGGAAAAACAGAGAAAGCGACACCAGTGAGGTCACCAGGATGGAGACAACGGCAAGAAATAATGGAGCACGGCCCAAGGAGCAGCTCATGGCTTTAAGACTAGAGAAACAGGTTCAGCGAAATAAAGCCAGTTATATCACAGGATGTGACTTTATTGCCCAAGCGGACCACCTTTGATGAACTGCAAATTGTTCTAGATTATTATTTTGTACAGTGTATGGCACAAAAACCTTTTTGACACGTCTATTCATTCAACCGAAAACGACATTCCCACAGGCTTCCTATTCTCTGCGTGAAATACTCTGCAGAGCCAGCCGGCATTACCCTGTGCCAATGGCCACGCAGCTGCAGGGCTTTATCGTTCCACTATGGCGCAGTACAACTGCAACGGGGTCACACATGCTTAACACGGAACACACAGCATCGTACATGGATGTTTGGTATGCCTGGTAGTGCAGCCTGCCTCTGTCATCATTTGGACTGTAATTCTGAACCATGAGTTCTATATGATTCACTAGAACTTTTTAGGATGCGAATGGGTACAGCATAAAGATACAATAGAAGAAAACCTCTGAGCTTTCTACGCATGATGGGACCTTGTAAGACCAAATGCACACGTTACTCTAGAAGAGGTTGCATAGGAGTCATATTAAGCTCAGAGAGCTTAAACCAGCATGGGATCACGGAGAACGGATAATGTGAATGGGTGAACAGATTTCCCGAAGTGTTTACATTTAGAGCATGACATGTACAGTGAGCAATGGTTGATAGATGCCAAAAACAAGTGCAGAATAAGATGAAGGGGATAGATAACACAGAAATCCCCCTACAGCAAACAAAAAGTGACAGGTTCCATGCAAAACATTTTCACAGAAAAAACATAGACACTTATAATAAGTTTTCTATAGCCACTGCCCCTCAGGACTGCCAACATGTAAAAACCCAGGCTGGTGCTTCACCAACATGTAAAAACAAAGGAAAGTCCTACCTGGCTTCCAGTAATAAAGGTGTAGAAGGCCACTTGGTGGTAAGAGACATTGTCACAGCCTTCGAATCCGAAGATACAACGGCAAAGTACAGGCACAAGACGTATACAACTGTCATGGCTCCCATCTTCCAGGACATTTCTATGGGAAACAAACACAGAGTAGAATTAGAGTGAAGGGGCACAATCTGCCCTGCTTGGAACACCAACGAGCCATGGAGAAAATTTAACAACCGTATGCTCGAAACATTTTTTTTTTATTATTTTATACAGCATCATTGAATTCCGCAGGGCTATACAAAGGGTAAACATGAAATAACAAGCAGGGCTGCCATTAGGAGGGTACAACCATTACAGTTGTAAGGGGCTCGGCTGCCCTGGAGGTCCGGCTCAAGGAGACAAAATCTGTTTAAAAGTGGTTATAAAAAAATAATAAAATAAAAAGCTCTGCACTGGACCACTAATTAGAGGGGGCTGGGTGAAGGAGGTCTCAGCCAATCAGGAGAAACTTCTCTGGGTAAGAAACCCACTGTTTGTGTAAAGTCTGATAAGGGGTTAACTGTCTAAAACTGTTCATGTTTAGTAATGGAGGGGGTTAATTGAGACTGCTCATGTCTGTTAATGGCTGTATGTATATTATAATATAAATATATTAAATCTGAAATCAGCATGGTTCCCAAGGCTTCCTAATAATTTCTTTAATATAAAATGTATGTTATGTTTATGTGATGGTGCGTGTGCATATATGAATCATTATGAGATACATATATATATATAGTGTGTCCCTGAATAGCATAAATAAAATGTGTTCACCCATCTTCTCTGGTAGAGGTGTCACTAGCCTCCCACAAAGCTTTGATGATGTCTTTGACCCCAAACAGCTAGTCTGTGCCATCCTTATGCGCAAATGGCTTGTCTGTGCCCTCAAATGGTTTTCTTGCACCATCTTTGTGCTCAAATGGTTTGTCAGTTCTCCCTAACATCTTTACACCCAAACGGCTTGTCTGCACCAGATCCCTAGATTGTAAGCTCGTTTGAGCAGGGGCCTCCTCACCTGTTTCTGTCTGTCATCTTGTTATGTTATAAACTAGTTGTTATGTCCTATCTACCCTTAGTACATCGCTGTGGAATCTAATGGTGCTTTATAAAATAAGTGCAGAACTGAGAGCAATATGGCGGCGCTTGCAGTGACATCCTCTCCCCCGAATGGATGATCGAGAGAGGACATCATCTCTCACTGATTACTGAGAGATTATTCCTGCTGACCAATACTGCAGCTTCCCCCTAAGGCAGGTGCATTCATTGATTTAGGAGTGCACGTGGAGGTACATCGCACAAGCATTCATTGCTCAGGGGGGCTGCGTAGAACACGAGTGTCCCTTTTTGCACAATGCAGAGAAGCATATGTTCTGGTCAGCAGCAAGTGAAAATGTTTTGGAAAACACATACTATGCAGGAGGCCTTTAATTCACCGTGGAAACTGTGGAATAGACTGATGGTCACAAAATAAACATTTTTAAAGAAATACAAATTAAAAAAAAAGTCACGTAAACGAGGTGCAGACTGGAATGTACTCACTTAAATGAGTAACTGAACCGAAAGGATGTATATCCTGCAAAGCAGAGGATGCTTCTAATAGCATTCGGTTTCCGGTCTATAACGACTGTACCAAGAAGCACTTTCTCTTTACACAGATAGTGACAGACGTTACACGGAAATGCCCTGCGCGGTATAACCCAGTAAGACGCTGCCAGCGGTACAGCCCGAGAACAAGCACACCGCACATACAGCGTTATCAAAACCCAGCATTACGAACTTTAACCTGCTACTTGTCTAAACACACACAATACTCACGGCTACCGGCTCTTTTCTCCCATACGTACCACTCCTCCCACTGAGCAGTTCCGCTTCCGCTAGCGCCGGAAGGCTATCGCGCGATACTGCAGCGGCCATTTTTGATCTGGGCAAAATGTTCTTTCTTCAACAAACGCTTTACGATGCGTCAAGTTTAACAATGGAATTGTACCGTCAGGTGTCTGTTAGTCATTGTCTAAAACAAACGAGACACGTCATCAGCCCACATCTAAGATGGTGCTTACACATACTGTTATGGTGACTAGGCTATGAGCGGGAGAAGGCGTGTTTAAGTGCGTCATCTGTTGCTGGGTAGTGTTAGCTTTTATCATGCTTATTGCTATGCTTTATGTTATGGATTCGATGCCTATAGGCTGTGAAGGAAATAATCAGGGTTGCTGTGTTCCGAAAAGCTCTTGGGCGAAAGCCCATTAGTAACTGCTAGCCTTGTGCACGTAGCCAAAAAACGATTAAGACAAATTTTTCATTTTCTTTTTGGTCCATTCGTTTTTGGACAATTTTTTTAATGCCCTTTTGGTTCAGAAGGGATTTTATGGGCTTTTTCCACTCGCAAATGAAATTAATTGTCGCTCACTCACACTTACTCTCTGGAAGTTCCAGGAGTCTCCCTCATTTTATTAGACATCCCGGAAATAGAGCGAGTGTGAGAGAGAGTTCATTATGACTCTTTGTCGCACTCACTCGGGGGAAAATAAATCTGTGCTCAGGCGTGCCTGTGCTCTGGTCCTCCTCTGTGGCCCTTTAGAGCCCGCCTACCAAAAACTTATAGGTTAGTTAGACAAATCAGGACACATGCTGTGTCACTCGCTCTCCCGGTGTCTACCACAGAGACTGACCAGGGCACAGGTACCAGGGGCCGGAGAACCATAATACATGTTTGGTGGCGGTGGGGGCACCTGAAATTATTTTTTTTCAGCTTGGGATGTCTGCGCTGTCACGCTCTCTCTCAATATCTCCACAGCTGTTGTTCCTCTTCCTTTTCGTCTTCTTCATTGTAATTTATTTTCCGGTGATCCGCTCCTCCTGTTATCCGCTGCGTCACCCAGGCTTTCTGGAGCACTTCTGCATCAGGGAGGAACTTCTGCTCACTATGGGGACAACCTTTCCCCTATTGGAGAAAAGGGGAGAGGCTGCGGTGTGTGCCGGGGCTCCGCCCTGTTGCAGAAGTGCTCCAGGAGGCCAGAATAATACAGACATTGTGGCTTCCTGGAGCACTTCTGCAATCTTAACCCAATCAGGGGAGGTTGTCCCTGTTGTGCGCGCAGATGTTCTGTCCTAATGCGGAAGTGCTCCAGGAGGCCAGAATAACACAGCAGATCACCATAGATGAAAGAAGCAGCTCAGAACAAGATGGAAAATCAAAATTCGGAGCTTTCTGCTTCATTTTCATTTGTTTTGTTGGCGTCCCCTCCTATTTTTAATAAAATTCGCAAATTTCTTTAAAATGTGTGAAAGGTTCATACAAGTCTAGTAACTGCTTCATGCCAAAAAATTACCAACCTTTTATGCAATTTCTTTTTTGTATATATGCATATAATTGGACATATTATTTAGTACATTTTGTATTGGTATTTTTCATGTAAAATGAAGCTGGCAAAAATAAAAGCAGAAGAAATATTTCCAATGCCTGTATAACCAGCTTACTTGCTTAATGCCCTGTAACATGTTCTTCTTTGTACAGCGCTGCGGAATCTGTTGGTGCTTTATTAATTAATGATAATAATTACTGTGGGGTCATGTAATGTGGGTTGCTTGACCCTGTTGGGCTCCTCAGTAACCTTGGTGCAGGAGAGATGGGAGCACGGGGCCCAAAAGTGTTATTTGTGAGTTTAAACACAGTTTGAATAATAAATATTGGACCGAAACATGTATATAATGTGTCCCTTTACTGTGAAAATTCAAAGACTATGCAAGAATATCTTTGTGCCAATCATAATATTATCTGACCTTTACCAAAAGCAGTGAACCAATAAACTTTTTGTTCCCAGGAAATATATTACAGATAACATGAGTGCATCCAGTGGCAGTGTTCGCATCCCAGTGAAGTGAGTGTTGATAGGAGTGTTGTGTCTTAGTTGCTTGACAGTGGGAATATCCCGGGCATCCTATTAATGCACGCAATACTTGCAATTCATCAGCAGATGGCGATAGAGATCTTGTGAGCCAGGGGAAAATTAAAGGTGAAACCCAAGTTTTCATTTTATAACAATGATAATGCTCTATGTTGCCTTCTACACACCCTTGTTAAAACGGCAGGTTCTTGTGATGTTAAAGAATGAAACAAAGATAAATCATGACAGAACTTTTTCCACCTTTAGGCTAGGTTTCCACTTGGGTATTTTTCCTGCGTTATTTTCTTGATGAAAAACGCCAGGAAAACTGCCACTGTTTTTTCTGGCGATTTAGCCTTGCTTTTTTGACCTTAGGCAGTTTTTCCAGCCTTTACACGTTAGAATTGTCACCCAGCTAAAAGGGATTAGGATAAATGGCAAGTATCCGCCCCTTCCTGATGTCATTTCCTTGGTAGAGTTCTACTTAAACATGCCCCGGCGGACCCTTTTGTCTCTTTTCTGTGGTTTGTAAGGCATGCTTTATTCCGAATGTCTGCTCCTCTAGGAAGATTGGCCCCAAATGATGGTGCAAATTGCAAGGGATACTCACTAGTTGAATAAGCTTGGACACATCAAAGACAATTCTGGGTGCCATGCTGCTAATAAATTACACAGAGACAGCACACAGTGTACAAGCAGATAAAAGTTTTACCACAGTACTGGGAAAATGGCAGCTCTTCCTCTTCCAGGGTCCTGCCCCTGTTTTGTAACTGTGGAAAAAAACGCCATAAAAAACGCCAAGGCAAAACCCACATGGCATTTTCATGGCGTTTTTCTCTCCCATAGACTTCTATTGGAGAAAAACGCCAAGTGGATATGGCATTGTGCGATTATCTATTGAAGAACAGCTAACATCTGGCCGCAGCGTTTTTTCACTAATACAACGCCGTGTGACTGAATTGGCGTTATTATGGGCGTTTTTGCAAAAAACACCCAAGTGGAAACCTAGCCTTAATGTGACCTATAACGTGAACAATTCAATTGCAAGAAAAACCTTGAGGGGGGGGGATAAAAAAAACCTCACAATAACCTGGTTGCATAAGTGTGCACGCCCTCTTATAACTGGGGCTGTGTTCAGAATTAACCCATCACATTCAGCCCCATGTTAAATAGAAGTCATTACACACCTGCCATCATTTAAAGTGGGGAAAAAAAAGTCCTGGAAAAAGAAAAAAATTCTTCCACAGAAACGATATTATCTACCCTCCCATAGTCAGTAAAATATTAGTAGTAAATCTTGCAGATATTAATGATATCTAGCTGCATTTTTCAAGGAGGTGAAAGTAATACCAACAATGTAAGGTCTAAAGGGATCATCATGCACACATTTCCTCAGAATGTGGATAGTTACCACCATTAGAATTTGGGTGGCAGGATTTGGGAAAAAATTCCTTTACAGAGAGAGTAATTTCTGCTAAGAAAACAAATCCATATCCGCTTTAGCTCATTTTGCTCTGGACTGTTATTTACAATACAAGAAAAGAACAATTTTAGCAATTCAAAATAATTTTTCAACTAGGAATGGGCCAGTCCCAGATTTTCTCTTCTCCGTTCTTTCTCTATATCTCAGGGGCGTACCTAGAGTATTTGGCACCTGGGGCGGATCTTGTATGTGGCACCCCCACACACACACTTTAAAACTGCATTGCTTCTACCATTATATACCGGCGCAGACACTGAAGGTGGTACAGCATAACACTTACTGTTATCATTATATACTGAGGCAGACATTGATGGTTGTACAGCATAACACCTACCACTATATACTGAGGCAGACAATGACGGTGGTACAACATAACACCTATCACTATATACTGAGGCACACATTGACGGTGGTACAGCGTAATCCCTATCACTATACATTGAGCCAGACATTGACAATAGTGCAGCATAACTCCTATCACTATATACTAAGCCAAACATTGATGTGGTGTAGGCCTACCACTTCATTAGTAGTAGGGATGCACCGAAACAAATTCTGGACTGAAACCGAAAATGCAGCATTTACCTGGCCGAAACCGAATATGACCCCCCCCACACCATAAAAAAAAAATCTAACACTTTTATTTAAAGTAAGTAACACACCAAAATAGGACAAAACAATTAAATAACAATATTATATATTATATATATATATATGATTGTTAACAGCAATCACATTCCTATCATGCCCAGGCATACCCAGATTCCAGGATGTACTCGCAGACTTGGCATGATAGGAGTATGATTGCCCTATCTACCCCTTCTCACTCCCTTTTGTCCTACCTACCCCTTCTCACTCCCTTCTCCCTATCTACCCCCTATCCCCCCGTCTCACTCCCTTCTCCCTATCTACCCCCTCCCCCTTTGAAGTTCACTTACCTTTCAGGAGTCCTGCGGTGGGGTGCAAGGCCTCTGTCTCCCAGCTCTGCTACTGTATGGAACAGTATAGAGTGATGGGAGTTATGATGTACTAGAGCATAATTATATAATGAAAAATACATTGGAAATGGTACAGCATAACACCTATCACTCTCACACTTACCATTCCGCACATATACCAATCCACACACATACCAATCCACACACATACACCAATCCAGACATACACCAATCCACACATACCAATCCACACACATACCAATCCACACACATACCAATCCACACACATACCAATCCACACATATACTAATCCACACATACCAATCCACACATATACTAATTCACACATACCAATACACATACCAATACACATACCAATACACACACACCAATCCACACATATACCAATCCACACATATACCAATCCACACACATACCAATCCACACACATACCAATCCACACATATACCAATCCACACACATACCAATCCACACACATACCAATCCACACACACACCAATCCACACATATACTAATCCACACATATACTAATTCACACATACCAATACACATACCAATCCACACACACCAATCCACATATATACCAATCCACACACATACCAATCCACACACATACCAATCCACACATATACCAATCCACACACATACCAATCCACACACATACCAATCCACACACATACCAATCCACACATATACCAATCCACACATACCAATCCACACATATACCAATCCACACATATACCAATCCACACATACCAATCCACACACATTCCAATCCACACACATGCCAATCTACACATACCAATCCACACATATACTAATCCACACATACTTATCCACACATACTAATCCACACACATACCAATCCACACATATACCAATCCACACTCACTGAATGCTTTCCTACCTTTCCTCTTTTCTCCTTACAGCTTCTTTTCCTTCTCTTCGCTCCTCTTCTTCAGTTCTTCTGTCTTCTTCCGGTTCAGTGGGCACGGCTTCAGTGTTGTGCGCCGGGATCTGACAACAAATCCCGGCGCACAGCAACTGTTGCCGCGCGGATCGCAAGGGAGCGATATCGGAGGTCTTTAACAGACCTCCGGCTCCCTTGAGTGATTTTAAGCCGGGTTCAAGGGCTCCCTTACGAGCCTGCTCCTCCAGCGGGGGACATTACTGTCCGTCTCTGGAGGGGTGCCGGCAAGTTGGCACCCCCCTGATGAGCGGCACCCGGTGCGGACCGCCCCCCCGCCAGGTACGCTACTGCTATATCTTATGCGGTCCATCCTTCTCCAAATTAACTCGGCCAACCCACAAAAGATCCAGAATGGCCATAGTAGAATAGAAGTCTACAGAATTGGTCAACATTTTTGCAAGTACATCGACTATGCAGATTAAGAATATAAGTACTTGGAGTGATCTGTTCTGTATAGCCTTTGGAAGAATATCAGTAAATCTGGTTAATTCACAAGCAATGCCAGTATTAAAACAACTGCTGGTTTTGGGATGAAACCAGCCTGATTTGTTATGATTGTTCCTCCATATTCACAGAGCCCATTAAGAGTCGTCCTTTGTCCTTACAAGCTAAGTATTGTTGCAAAGAAGCAAAACGGCTTCATGTACGGTATACTGTAGTACCATCCATGAAATCTGAAGTCTGGCTTGGAAATGTGACATCCAACTGTAGTGTAGAGTGGCTTTACTCCATGTTATTCACAAAAGGAAAACCATAAACTAAGGACAGCAATCCAATACTTCGTGTAAGCTTATTCTTTTCTGATTTACGTAATTGATATTTACAACACCGACCACTTAAATATGACACCCACAGAAAAAAAAGGTGTTCCCTTTTACAATAATGATGTGAAGAGGAAGGTAAAGTGACTGCTCCTGTAGTATTAGCAGAAAGTGGGCTTCCAATCCATATATAGTATTTCAATCTTTAAATGTCATTACATGGGTTCATTTAGTGTATTTCATTGTAAAATGTAAGATTTGGGAGAAATGGCAGAAAATATATTTAAAAAATATCCCACCCTTACATTTATGGCTCTTAAGGATGCTGACTATTCATATAAAGAGCAAATATAAAATGGTCAAACAGAAGGACAATAAAGTACAATAAATCCCGTCCTTCAATTAATAGGAACATGTATGATTCACAAGTCTCCCTGTGCCGAGCCCTGCTCAGCATTATCCGTCACATCACCGTACTGTAGGCAGCGTATATCTGTACATACATTGTGCCTTTGGACACTAATTGGAAATTGGCCGCGAACGAGAGTTGCTGTATTGAATTTTATGTAGCTCACGGCCGGGGGTTACCATTAACCACATTAGTATATAAACCAAAATATCTTTGACTGAAAGCATCACTGTGATAATGGATAAGAACTGTTTCTGTTCCGAGTACCTGCAGCAACAGAAGGGGAGGACTTATATTCCTGAAAGCGCTCTCCAAAAGTGTTGTCTCCTAATTGCCGTACAAATGCAGCGTTACACCAGCACAGCCAAGTAGTTTGGAGGTGCGTTTGCTAAAGCCGAAGCACGAGCCATTAAAGACAAATTCCAGCTTGATTTTAAATCCTTTTTGGAGTCCATGTTACATATCATCTGGTGCAGACGCATGCATACTCGTTGTGTTGTTTCTGTGAGTCAAATTGTTGTTATATACTACTTGTCGTGTTCACCCATTGTACAGCGCTATATAAAATGATGGCGCTATATAAAATAATAAATAATAATAGATGACATACATGTAGATGGCATATGCAGTCCATGAAGTTGACAGCACATACTATAAAGCACAAAATTGACTGCAACAGGAATCACGTTAATTAACAAATCTATCTATATATATATATATGTATGTAATATTTACAGAAAGAAGGCGAGATGAGAAGTCACACTATGACATGCAAATTTAGTCTGCGTGTATGTCGCTGAGATGTGTGATGTGTGAGTGAGAATACTGCATGCGTGCATTAGTCCCGCTGAGAGTTTATGCAGTATTTGGGTGGTTCTCAGTGTGAATTTGTGAAAACGTGGTTGATGGTGGTGAGAGTTTGCATCAGTGTGATGAAGTGTGATCAATGTTAGTGTGTTGTAATAAGTTTTGAGGTATGAGGAAGGTTAGGGTAGGGTGGCCACACTGGACATGTTTTCCAGGACATATATCATTTTAGCATGATGCTAACCAGCATGTATGAAGTTCCACTTGTCTGCATGTGAAATGTATGAGTACCGAGTCGTTGTTTCTTTTCCATGAGTTTATACATCCCACACGCTTCAGTGCAGCACTTTACATGTCAGCAACATGTAAAAATGATCTGTGTTCTGGAAAACATGACCAATGTGGTCACCCTAGATGAGGGGGGGGGGGGTGAAGACAGTAAGGGCATGCTGGTGGTGACTGGGGGATCTAATGTAGTATGGGGGACTGTAAAAAATGTGAAGTCACCCACAAATATGAGCTACACAATAATAGCACTATGAAAATAGACTGGTGTTCAATTTGCTCTGAGTTGCTAGTGTTCCTTTCTGTATGTGACTTGTGTGAGTGCCTGTTGTTGTACGAGTGGTGGCCTGTGAGTTGTGTTTGCAAGTTCTGTGAATTGTGTGAGTACTTGTCTCTGTGAGTTGTGTTCTTGTGGGTCTGCATGCGCTGTGAGTTTTGTAAGGGTTTGAGTGTGTGTGTGTATTTCTGTGAGTTGTGTTCTTGAGAGTATGGGGAGTGCCTGTGTGTTCTTCAGTGTTTGGCTATGAGTTCACTAGATGGGGCATAATGGTCTCCTGATGAGAGGCAGGCTGCTTAGGGGCATTGACAAGTGGTTTGGAGGCAACAATGACACAGGCAGGCTGTTTGGGAGCAACAGCAAGCTGTTAGGTGGCAAAGATGGCACTGACAAGCTGTTGAGTGGTAAAGATGACACAGACAACAGCTTGTCAGTGCCATCTTTGCCACCCAACAGCTTGTTGTTGCTCCCAAACAGCCTACCTGTGCCATCGTTACCATCAAACCACTTGTCAGTGCCCCTAAACAGCCTGCCTGCGCCGTCTTTGCCCATAAACAGCCTATCTTTGCCATCTTTGCCACCAAAAAGCCTGCTTGTGCCATTTCTGTTCACAAACAGCGTGCCTGTGTCTTCTTTGCCCACATACATCCACCCTTTCTTACCCTCCCACTTACTAGATTCTTAACTAATATATTTGAAAAGTAGGTTTATATAGTTGCCAAGATAAATTATCAAACTGTTTTATTTTTTGGCTACAAAATATGAGTGAGTATGGGAAATCAGGAAAAGGGTGGAAGGGAAATTGAAGAAAAGGAAATTGGGGAGGAAGTGGATACCTAATGTGTCTAAATTTACACAATTTAGCTGCTCAAGGTGTTGTTCCACTTAGACTAAACAGAACTCTACAGAATGTTAATCCTTAATTTCTAATGAAGGTTAAAACATGTAAAAACAACACAGAAAGTTTAAGCTTTTCATTTCCCTCAACACATTACACATATTCCTTACTTCTATTTAATCTAAAAGTAATGGATTTGTTGTTGTATAAACTATGTGGCAGTTGTAAATACTTGCCAAAAACAACTTTTATGTAACAAATAAGAAAAATCCTTTACAACTTGCAGCTCTGTGGCTGTGCAGTGGTATAAACATAAGTGCCAAAATAATAACACATATCTAGACTACAACCATACTACACATGCATTTTACGTATGGGGTAGGTGGATTATAAATTAAAAAATAATTCTAATTACTGCCCCATAAGAGAATTTGACACTGGGCTCCTGGGTCCACTTTAAGTTTAGTAACATGGACAGCCACGGAGTTCCAGTGGATATACCTCTTGCCTGGTCCAAATACTACAAAAATTGCTCATGGGGTGAATGAAACCAGGAACAAGGAGCGAGAGAGGAATTTGTTTTTGGGGGGGCTGCCAGAAAATTGCTAACCAGAAGAGTGATGCAGAGATATACCAGAAAAATGTAATGTTTTAGAGGGTAGGGACAGAAAGGAAGAAAAAGAGTAGTGCATTGGTAGAAATACAAGCCAACAGTGATGGCTTGTACTACCCACCATAATCTCCTGAACAAAGCTCTAACACCTGCCAGTCTTCTGATTTTCATCTTACTCTACTCATATACATTGTAGCTATTATTCTAATATAAAACATTGTATTTTTCCAGTACAGAATGCTGATTTAATTACTGATCCCGGTCTCTTTTGCATTTTTATTTATAGGAAAACCAAAATACAAATGAAGACATAACATAACGCCTTGTTTTCCCCACCACCCATATCCACCCTCAAAGCTGTAGAGTGCCCCTAAATGTTTTCTGCACCTTCTGTAGCACCCGCTCAGTCTTCTTGTCCTTAGATGGTGCTGCATAAAAAGTTGGAAAGACAGGCACTTATCAGCAGGAGGGAAGCTCCTCTAGAGAAATCAAGGTATACAGCAGAACACAGTACTGAATAAGCAAAAGACAGAAGCCCTTAGACAAAAGCCCTTAGAGACAGAAGTTAAACCAGAAGGAAACTACTGAAGACAGGTAAAACTGTTGAACAATTTGATGTGACATAAACATGAAGACATCTTTGGAAATAAGAAGATCTCAATATTGAAGAACCGTTTCTAAGGCCTGGTATAGAGTAGTATCAAGCAGTCTTGTGATTCTATTCCCTCCCCACTGTTTCTTGCCATCAAGTCGTACATTTCAATCCCCATACACCTCTCCAGCTCCTTCCACCCTTTCCTGTCTGGTCCTCACCAGTCTGTTGCTCCCAATAAGAGATGTTCTTCCCTATCAGTCTGTTCTGCCTCTCTATACTAAGCTTGTCCCCTTCTACAGCATTGTTTTCTACCTACTTTTGGCACAGCTTGCCGCATCATTCGCCCTCCTACATTTCGGCTATGTCATTGGTACAACTTTAATCTCCCTCTTCCTCATTTAATGAACCCACGCAAATTCTATATTGTTTTTTTTTTCCTCAGGACAAATAGGGCGTTTTTTCTTTATTAAACATATTTATCTTTATAATCCTTTAAAATAACTTAATATGAAAAAGTTTTTTTCTTTTACAACAAAGAAAAATAATATTGATATATTTGTCCTGAGTTTGGTTATACCTCATATGTCTAGGATTTCAATTTATTTTGGCAGTTATTGGTGCACATATTTGTTGGCAAAACTGTAATGTTTTCAAATTTGGTATTCTGAGTCCCTTACTTCAATAGCACTTACAGATCTCAAAACCATGATGGCACTTACCCAGTGGGGTAGCAGCAGGGGAGGGAGAAACAGTAGGCTCTTTAGGGTAGGTTAACTACACATATAGAGCAGAAAAAAACACTTTGTAGTCATGGGAGTGTAGCAAATAAGCTTTTATTTAATTATGTACACCCCAGTGCTGACAAAATGGTTTGGTTTCCTTCCTTCACTCTGGCAGCTGCTCCTTCCTAGACACAAAGTCCACCGCCTGGGAAGAGACACAGTCTGCATGCTGCAGACACAAGGTAGTATATTTCAAACATTGCTGAGACTACATTTCTGATGTCAGTCTGGTATGCTAAGCATCATGGGAGTACTCAACTATTAGAATGCAGGGCTGTCTTTAATATTGATTGGACCCTAGGCTAGCATTTTCTCAAGCCCCCCCATGCAATCACATCCTACACTACAACATAAAAAAGACTTGTCAGAATCACTGCAATCTTCCCTTCTTCTGATCCTAATGTGGCTCCAGGTGAGACATCCTCAGGCGGGGTCTGGCGAGTGACCTGAAACATGTTAACACCCCCCCATCATCACTCCCAGAGTGCCTTTGTCCCCTCTTTTATTCTGCCACCCCAACCCCTTATATAGTTCAGGTACAGATCAAACAAATAGAAACAAAGCATTACAGGTATAGGTCAACTGAATAAGACATACAAACCCACCAGCTTCAAAATACTGGCCAAGCGGCAACACTAGTTGTTGCGGGCTCAACGGGCAGTTCCTTTGGGCCCTTGGGATGACTGGATACAGGGTAGCTGCCCATTTTGCCCTGCTTGCCTCCTGTAGCACTTAAATAAATAACATTGTATGTCCATCTATAACTGCATCCTATGGGTGAGCAGTCGTGATAGTTGCAATATGGAGGTCTGTGTAGCAAAGAGACATCACAGACTTTCGTCCTGTAAACACACAGGGAATTTCCAATATTAATCCTGTGAGGTAAGCACATTGGAGAGAGAGAGAGAGGGAGAGAGAGAGGGTGTTTTGAGCATTACAGAGGTGCCCCCCTGATCATAAATATGTAAAGGGGTTTAGCTCACAGAGATGCTTCCAAATACCCTTCAAACTCTCTTCATATTCATCCTTGGGCTTGATGAACACAATGGAGCTGTAATCCAGATCAAGTGATAGAGCGCTTGGTAAATCAAGCCATATTTGGCAGAATAGCTGTGGTGGACTAGAACTACTTTTATGCTCAGAATGGCCTCGACGGTAGTTACAGTCTGTAGTAAATAGTAGCTTTAAGAGACACAAAGGGACAACGGGGGCAGCAGTCATTAGGGTATGGGCAGATAGGTGTCTATTCAGGTTGTGCAACCATTAATAGAACTCATATATGGCAGCAGAGAAAGCTGGAGATGTAGAACAGAGGAGCGAGGCTACCTTCCTTTAGTCACCCACACATGCAGGTCACCAAAATGTTCTAATTTATCCCCCATTTACAACATACACCGAATTGTATTCTGAGCCTAGGTCTGGACTGGTAATGAGGCAGAGGGCAAATGCCAGCAACCAGTGGCAATTGATGCCTCCCATGTACCTTGTGTGGCAGAACATGTACTTTAGTGTGCAGACATCCATTGTGCATCAACCACTGGCTATAAAGGGCAGATTTTAATCCATTCTACCCCACCTACTCTCTTCCTTCTGCAATTTCCCTCATCACCAAATCTTGCTTTCTCTATAACCCTTCCAAACTGCTAAAGAGTAAAAAGGGAGGCGGAGAAATGGATATCAGGAGATAACTCATCGAAATAAACCTTCCCATCTTATAGGACCTCATGCAAAAGTCCATGTTTTTGATGTTGTACTTCCCCAAGCGCTTCAAGTGACTTAACGTTGGCCTGTTTATTTTACCGTTACACAAAGATTGCAGTTAGTTTGACTTTTTTTTTTTTTAATGGAAAAATTAGGAGCATACTTACTATGAAATAGAATATTGTTAAAACAACACAAGATAACCTTTGTCATAACGGGCAATAATTTACAAAATAGTTAACAGAGGACATTGGTTGGCGAGACCCCAGATATTAGGTAAGTAAATAAAAAAAGGCTGAGTATATGGGGCACAGGGGTAACGAACAGGGTTTGGGTGATTCTACTTGTTATACAAAATATAGACGCCCCTAATTTGGTACGACGTCCTGAGCTGGTGGAACCAGGTGTCAGATCCTAAAAGAATCATTTGATTCCATTTAGTGTACAATGCTAGTAAATGGACTGTGCCATACAAATATCCGTGCCCTTTATGTAATTATTCCGTTTTACAAGTCCTCGATCTGCTTGTGGTCTTTGCACGGTTACAGCACCAGATTTACTTTGGTATGTAGTTAAAAATTCGTTTTCGGATGAAGATATAAGCAGCATGGCAGCTCCCTATAGAAATCCTTAGCATAACAGCTCTGCTAGTTCTTGAAATGACCCTGTTTTTCTGCTTGTTTCCTTTTATTCCAGCTGAATGCGTTTCCAACTCTAGATGCAATGCCCAGGGAATTTACTTCTCACTGTCTTTCAAAATCACAGACTGAAAAGTGATTACAATCTTGTTTTTGCAAACTCTGGGGAGTACTCCAATTGTTGTGCATAAAAGGGACTGCATTGTCAAATCAATTCCATTACTTTCCATATAACAAAAATTATTGGAATATGTACAAATCTAGGATAATCTGGCACCTTGGCAGCAGATGTCCCATTACCTCCCACCTAATTTATCAATGCTGGGTAGTGATTATGTCCTACGGTCCTCTGATATGTAACATGCAGTCAGAGTTTTGACCCTGGTTAGGCCTGAATGCCCCTTTTAAACTGCGTTTAGTTTTATTGTGGCCAGTCAATGCAACTAGGCATTCTAACCCTGTTGCAACAATCCCTTGGACTGCCGGCTGTTCTTGCGCTTCCCACACCTCTGCCCTTTTGGGCTGGATACATACATTGAGCTTATTTTTGGAAGCACCGCTCAGACTAATAATGTGTGTTGGCCCGGCTCTGTACCTGCTTGGCTCTTCGCAACCTTAAGGGGCTTCATTGAGATTGTTGTATTAAAGGGAACATTTATTAATTCACAGCTTGATCTAAAAAGTAATTTGAACCATAGGTAATGAATTTTGAGAGCTGATATCTTCTTGACTCATTGTAGTTTATTCACTGAAGGGGGAAGCGACAGGAGTGTTGCGTTTCTGCTCCTTCACAAAGAAGGGCCAACACCAGTGAGCTTCTGTTTCAGAAAGAGGTTGGCTGATCCTGTAAAACGGTTTAATCTGCAGGATTTAATTCAAGTGTTGCAAAACACTGAATAATACATAATAAATTGTGTGTGTGCTTAGTCTGTCATGATGATGATAATTATACTGAATTGGCACCTTCTGGCCTGCAGGGTATGTAAATCCAAGTGGCTCCCTGTCCTCTCCTCTCCCCATCCCACACTAACACACTACTCGCCTTGAGCGTGGGCCTGTCAACAGGGCTATTGTAAATGACCCCAATAAGTCTCATCTTCACAAAGGGGCGCCCCTTGGGACAGCTCAGCCCTTCACCCTGTAGTAAATTGATAATGTTGGCTCTTCATAATGAATAAACCCCATTAACTCATTTTTCTATGACAAATATGTTACACGTGTTGCTGCCCAGCAATGACATTGAAAGGTTAAGTTGTGTATTTAACCATTTGACATGGTACGTTGGCCAGATAAAAGGCATTCTATCATGATAGCTTTGAGACTAGTTGAACAGCATGCACACGGATCCCTGTAGACACAGATGTATACCTTCTCTGGGATAGGGACCTCCATTCCCAACGGGTTCATAATGACTACTTTCCTCCTCTTTCCGGACATATACACTAGTAATGGAGGAATTCATCCAAACAAAACACTAAAATATGAATAATACAGCTACACTAAAACCATATATGCATAAAGTTTTAGTTTATTAAAGCAATATGAGGAGAGCGTTTCACAGTGATTTACATGGCTTAAAATGTACGACAGAGTATGTATATCAGAGTATGTATATCAGAGTATGACAGAGTCATTGGTAATTTGGTATCAGAAAAGTAGGGAAGAGCGAATCACCGCAGACTGCTTTTGAATGTTGAAGGGTAAGAGGATAAGGTACAGGGTATGTGTGGGAATGGGTTGGGAGAGAAGCAGAACAAGACATGATGTTAAAGGATTGACGTGTCTCCAAAGAAACACAATCTTAAACATTTGGAGACACACTGGTGGAAATCAAGGTTCTTAAACTACATCTAAATATTTCTGCATGCTCATTTAAATAAATTACATTTTTATTTATTATGAGCAAATCTCACATTTCTTGTTGAATACAGCAAAAAAATTCACATGAAATCGAGCCAAATATCTAAGCCTTCTATTAAATAGGCATGTGATTTTCAAACAAAGCCCGTTGATTTTGGTTTAGTCTGGCTAAATTGAGTTCAGCTGGTTCGGTACTCAATAGACGCACAGTAATACGCAAACACACACTTACAAATCCCAGAGAAATTAAGTGCTTTAGTCTTTTACAATTCCAATCTATGCCACTAGGAGGCGATGCATCCATGAGCAAAACTAGGTTTAGGAGTCATTGCAAGTTTCTATGCAGCTTAAATAAATGTGTGCACCAGCTAAGGCAATACTAGCAACAGTGAGATGTTTAAAAAAAAAACACAAAATGAAGCAAAAAGACTGATATCAAGTTCACTCTCCTTTAAAATAAAAGTGACATATTACTGCGAAACCAATGACAGCATAAATGTTTAAAACAAAATGCTTTCTTAAAAGAGATGATACATAAAAGCATTCTTCCTTAAACCAAACCGGATACCTGACTTAAAATGCACTTTTGTTACCATGCAGTTGAAGGCGGTTTTCCTTCACATTTTTTTTTTTTGCCCCAATTCTTGCCAAGCCTTACAGCAACCTCCCTGCTCAAGAGGTGCTCAGATTACCCACTGAAAAACTGCTTCCTCAAAAATGGAAAGGAAGCAAAATGTGTGTTATTAACCGGCTTTGATCTCTAGCAGTAATGTTCTCACTAGATTTATTGTAGTGTGTGTGTGTGTGTAATATATATATATATATATATATATATATATTACTCAACAGTATGTGGGACCAGGGGAGCTAATTTTCACAACTCCCCAAATCACACATGGTTTAAGCAAGCATGAGTTTTGGTCCATAAGACAGTGAATCGACATTCATAATATAAAGGGAAACAGCTACATATTAACACTAGATTAACCAAAATAGAATTGAATATTACAAATTATTTACACGTTTGAAGTGATAGCTTACCCGTTAAATGTTTTGAGAAAAAAAAACCGCTAATAAATAAAAAACACATTTATGTGAAAATTTTATTCTAGGCGTGTGTTGCTATAGAATGTATAGTCATTGTTAATTATTACGCATACCACTGTCACTAGTTAATATCCCTCATTGACATTGACAGTAAAGTTTGTAATCCCTTTCTCGCTATCTTACATAAGAGCTTTTCATCCTACTTAAGAAAGAAGTTACTAAAAGCTCTGAGCTACAAACTTTAAATAAAAAAAGTGTTCAGTCAAATTTCATTTTTGTATATAATACAGAAAAACAAACGTGAACACAGTTTCCCAAAAGTAGTATAAAAGTCCATCTTGTTTCACCACTTCTCTATAATATGGCTCATGTAGTCTTCTGTTGGCCAACGCACTTGGTCCTCTGCCTCTTCTTTGGCAAATGCCTCATTGGACCGTTGAAGTAGTCTTTCCTCGCGATTTTTCTTCCGTTGCTCCATTCTTTCCATTTGCCTTTTAAATTGGTAGCGCTGCTGGAAAAGATCCTTTGCATAGTCGTACAGTTGCATGTCCAAATCATTAAGCTCCTCAATCCTTTGGATAGTGCCATTGTCCAAGTCAACCCCACCAGCTCTGGTGTTGTTGTATTGCATGAAGGGTCTTATGAATTTGAGGTGGAAAGTCCGCTCAAAAAGATACTGAGTTTTTCTCTGGAACTCTGTGAGACCAAAAAAGGCCATATCCTTTAAGTTTTTCTTGGCACTCTCCAGAAGGACCTGAGCTCGCTTTTTCTCTTGGATAAAAGACATATTGTAGCATCCCACCAGGCTGAGGTCTGCCAACATTCTAACTTGCCGATTGTTTGCCAAATTGTAAGGACACTCCATAAATTCTTGCAACGTGCACCCAGACCAGTCAGTGCCTTCATAACAAGAGGGCAATTCATCAGGTGTAGGTGTCCTCCCATCACACATGTGAAGCGAGGTCTTCCAGGTTGCACCTCGCTGAACATGTCTCCACTCACTCAGGTACCGAGAGACGGGATCTCTTAGTAATGTGATGTAGTAAAATTTCCTAAAAAATAAAGGGGGAAAAACACAAAATAAGTTTTTTTGAAAAAGAAAAAAAAAATATACAAAATGACTACCTAGTGATGATAAGCAGAACCATCTTGCCTCTTAAGAGCCATGAAATACAGCATAACAATGGAACACAAATACAGTGAGGATTTTGTTTCAGATTTTGTTGATTCTGTAATGAAACTCCAGTGGGAATACAAAAATCTCTGCTGCTCCATCTGTTTTTTGGTACTTTTAGAACACAGATTTTAGGGTCTTTCCAGGTACATTGAGTAAAAATATTTAACGTATACTTAAATCTCCTCCCAGCAAACATCTGAAGCAAAACAATAGTTTTTATTTCAAAGGAGGCTGATCTCTTGTAATACATTTGATTATCAAAACATTTACAATTTTGATCAGGACACCTATGTTTGTGTCTCGGTGATTCCGAGAGTATTTGTGACAATTCTCTAGTTTTATAACATTTGTAAATAGCATAGTGAATAAACGTGTGTATTTATTAGCGTGTGTGACTGCGGAGTCTCTGTGCCTATGCAGTATCGGCTCGTTTCTGTGTGAATCACAGTCTCTGTACAAGTAAACGTTTGAGCGTAAGTGGGCGTGTATACCAAAATTAACGAAAATAAAAACAGCCTTACGCATCTACTGCCGCCAAAACAAACACATATCTAGCCAACGTGGGAAATTTCCACAAACCGAATCCAAGAGGAAAGTGAAACACAATGTTCTATATGTGTGACTAAAGATCTAGAGAACAGTCATCCCCCCAAAAAAACATTCCATACCTGGGACCCCCTCTTGGATAGCATAGGAGGACACTTTGGGGCAGTATTTCAACAAGCTCTTCGGGGGGGGGGGATTTGATACCACAACAAATATTGGTAAATGCAGTTTCTGTTTAAAGAATTAAAAGCAAAATACCAGATTACGTTTGAATATTAAAAGTACAGATTTCTGGGGACATAACAATGAAAAATCTCAATACCCGGTAGAGGCTAAAAACAGAGAATTTAGAAATGAATGGAATATGCATTAAGCTATCCTGATGCCCAATCGTCTGAGTTTTTATTATTATTATTTATTGGTTTTAAAGCAATAAACAAAACGGGAAGACAAAGTGGGCGAAATGGTTCTTCAAATTACGTTTCTATGTTAACTCCAGAAACGAGTCAGGTTTGTGTCTGCACCTACCTACTATTTTAGCCTGGAGACTGAACAAGAAACGCCACTTCAGTAAGAAGATGAAGAAAAGCAATTGTCTATAAGTGTCGCCTAGCTAAATGCCACTTATACAAATGCACAGTATGCTGGCGTACTGAAGAGTTAATTATCATATTTCCAAATTACCTAAAGTGTGACTGGGGTAAAAAGCATATAAGTGGCTGAGATTGCACATTCATCGGCTTCCAGGAGGAAACCTATGAGGATGGACTTTCAATGGGAACATTAGGATCAGGGAGGGCACGGTCCTGCACTGCTGACACACTCGCATTTTTAATCATCCAATGTACGATGGCAAAAAAATGACACTATTTTTAACACTCATATTGAAAAGTTTTTTTTGTATTTTTTTTTTTTTTTATGTAAGATTGAGTAAGCAGGGTATGAAAAGACTTCATGATTCGTAAAGCAGATGAACATCGTGGCATTTTTGGCTGAACAATACTCAAACGATAACATAAAAGACAGCCCTTTTAAGCGTTTAGCTGAACTTCCCAAATGTGCCATTTTATACGTGCGCATATTTATAAATATTTTATATAGCTACTAACTGACCCAATTTGGTGACAGTATGCTCAAAATGGGGATTTGGAGGATCCTGACAAAAGTCACTATTTTGCCCTTAAGAAGTTTCACTGTGGAATGGGATTTGCACATGTATACACACAAAGGTTATTCGCGTTACACAGAACGTAGGCAATATACAAATATCTTTCTGTCCATTTAATTAGAAATATATCTCTTAATAAAAATGCCATGGTCATTACTAACGGGGCAGTAAATAGGCAGACTTAGAATTTCCCAAAGCCTGCAAATGCCATTTGGAACTGGTCCTAGTGAACACCTGTCCTCTTCAACAGAATAAAAACCAGTAAACTATTCTCCACATGCCAGAAAACAGCTGCAAGGTGACTTGGGAGAGATTCAAGGTCAACATTCTGACAAAGAATGTCAGAGCACCCTGAACTTGGCACCGAGATTTTCAGCTGCATGAAAATCATCATTTTATCTGGCAGACAAATCTGTTGGCACTTAGTAAATTAAACATGATAACCGAGAAGCGTAAAGAACAAACCGCATCAGAAAGTTCCAACCGAAGTGACCAAGAACTCAAACACTGTTATCATACGGCATTTTAATAACACTTTGCTCCTGAATTCTTTGCAAAGTTAGCGCGTGTGGGGGAGGGGGGGGGGACAACTGCTTTAGTTATCTGTACACCCCTGAGATTTATTTCATTAACCCCTTAATGACAAAGCCCATACATGTACAGGCTCACAATGCATTGGTTTTAATGTGTTTAAGGACAACCCATTGTCCTTAAGGGGTTAAAGTTACATCATTCTGTAGAAGGGCTCAGTCCTTGCCATACTCTTCAAAATAAAATGATACAAAAAATGTTCTCAAATGTTATAATTGTAAAATAAAAATATTTAAAAAAACCTCAATGGGACTCTCCAGCCGTCATGTGCGCTTATAAGCCATAGGATACCCACAAGGTCTCAGAGGGATTCAGCAAAGAAGAGTTTTTAAATTACCGGTATTGTTGAAGCATATTATGTTTCACTTGTGATATCCAATTATTCAAAAGACTTTGGAGTTGGAATACATGGATGTGAAGCTCTTTAACGTGTTTTTTTTCTACGACCGTCTCCCATTAAAAAGATCAATAATGCATACCTGTAACTATAGGGGTCTCCGGTCTACAAAACACAAAAAATGCACATTATGAAGTCTGAAATAAAACCTCATTGATTACCAGGTTAAATTATGAGGAAGGTTAGCCATCTCAAATCGGTAGATATATATACATTTGCAAAGGAACCAATAGAGATGAAAGTATATAATTTAGCGCTTGTTCTTTGATCGTCTGTAATAGTATAGAAACGAAATTAAACTGAGCACTACTTCCCAGGTTCCTAAACTATTTTTTTTCCCAACCCATTATCATTTTTCCTCTTAAGATCTGAATTGTATTCAGTTTCAAAACAAGCTATACACACCCAGACTGACTCACCCAATGTTTCATTCAGACATGTTGAAACCCACTTCCAAAATTGAAATATTTACTATATGCTATTGATTTTGTATTTTCTTTAAAGAGGGTGTTAAGAACATGTGTGTGTTTGTCTTCATATGATTCACTTCCGCAGGTCGTTCTTCTAGAATGTGATACTATCGTATGAATCGCAACATCAAACGCATGCATATCATCCAATTGGTTGCTCAATACTTTACAAACGTTAAGTTAGAAAGTACATAAAAAATATCTAGTAAAGATGAAAGATTGGTAAACTGGCGTTAAAGTGCAAGCTTTTAGACTATGAAGGTCTTCTTTTAAGGCATGTTTCACCATGGGCTTGGTAAATGTATATAAGTAATGAGCGATTATTGATTTGTACATAAAACCACCAACACATTCAGGCGTCAGGAGAAACTGTTCTAGGAGCCACAGCTTCCCGTCTCCTGGTATTTAAGCTCTGTTTTATACAACTATTTTAGCTCTAGTCTTGGAAGCGCTCTAGCTAATGCATGTCATTAGCCAATAAAGATACTATGTTTACTCAATTTGCCAGAAGAGATTAGGCGCTTTATTCCTCACTTAGAGATCTTATCCCAGTTTGTATATTTTAGCATCATCATCTCATCATCTTTTAGACAAAACTGAAAAGCTGTTGACAACACTGCAGTTCTTAACTACACGTTAAACGTGTCCAGCCAAGCTTTTGAAACGTTGTTTTAGTTACATTTTTGTCAGTTTATTCTTTTACTTGATAAATTTGAAGATTGGAGCTTTTTAGGCTACCGGGATGAGCACTCTTCATTCCATAGTAACACCACCATGAACTAGACCTTTTGCTTGTCTCAATTCTAATTTTTTCTATATTATATATATATATATATATATAAATAAATTAAATTCATTAGATGTCCATCCAGTCATCTTAAAATACAACGATCAGCCATAACATCACCACATGCCTAATATTTAGTAGGTCCCCATTTTGCCACCAAAACAACCTGACCCATTAAGGCATAGACTCCACTAGATGTCTTAAGGTGTGCTGTGTTATCGGACACCAAAACGTTAGCAGCAGATAATTAAATAAGTCATGTATGTTGTGAGGTGGGGCCTCCATGCATGCATCCCGGTACAGTGTGTTCTCCGGATAAACGAGCCACCTTCTTCCATTGCTCCATGGTCCAGTCCCTATGCTCAGGTGCTCATTGTAGGCGCTTTCGGCAGTGGACAGGGGTCAGCATTGCCACCCTGACTGGTCTGGGGCAGTGCAGCCCCATATGCAAAAATCTGCACTGTGTGTTCAGAACTCTATCAGATCCAGCATTAACTTTTTCAGCAACGTGAGATTTGGTAGCTCATCTGTTGGATTTGACCACATAAGTCAGCCTTCAAGTGCCCCAGCCCCCCCCCACCGCTTTTCCTTCCTTGGACCACTGCAGACTGGGAATACTCCACAAGAGCTGCAATTTTGGAGATGCTCTGACCCAGTCGTCCAGCCATCACAATGTGGTCCTTGTCAAAGTCCCTCAGAGCCTTACACATTTTTCCTGCTTCTAACACATCAACTTTGAGGCCGAAATGTTTACTTGATGCCCAATATAAGATTTTCGGTCTTATTCACTTCACCTGTCAGTGCTCATATTGTTATGGCTGATCAGTGTATACACTATTTTAATTTTCCTTTTTTTGGTTTTAGAAATAAGGAACTTCATAATAAGGGACACATATACTCTTGTTCTACAGATCACATGTACCACCACATGAAAAAAGCAAAGGCAGGCCAAGATCTTCACCTCCATTGATCATACATACAGCCTTGTCTTAGATTCATCTGGGTACATGTAACTAAAAAAAGTTTAAAAGTAGAACTGAATGATCTTTGGTTTATAGGAACACACAATCAGTCACAAGACTGAGACCATTCAATTTGAAGCCAAACGTGTATTATTGACATTCTCCCCTTTTTTTCCGTGTAGAGAAGCATGTGGATTTTGTACAGAAAGTAGACCGTTTATTTTAGCGACAAGGGAGCTCTTGATGAAAACTTGGGCTGACAGCAGTGTAATTGGCACAGTATTCACAAAGCTATGAACATACCATGGAAAGACCTAGGGCTGGCCCCTGAAAAGCTCCCTCCTTCTAGGAGGCAAGAAGGGAGGCTGTCTTCGTTACGGAGACAGGGCAAGCCACAAAAAGAAGGATGCCCCCTCTGCATAAGAAAACCATGCTTACCACCTACAGTGCCTAATAGTACAACACCACATCAAACATAGGCATTAATGGTTGGGTAGTGGCATGAAGTGGTCAAGTAAAAAGATATACGTATGTGGGCAAGTATAAACATGATGAAGAATGAGCAGAAACAGATCCAAGTAGAAGACATTTAGTGTTTTATAGGGGAAGATCCCGTGGAGACGCTCACACCCAGAGTCCTAATTATGGATTTAGCAGCCAGATGTCAAACATAGTTCTGAGATTAGAAAATATGTATTCCTGCTGAAATAATCTAACACAAATTGATGTTGTGCCAGTTGGCAAAATGGCTTGAAGGAAAAGGTTTGTCATACACAGGAACAAAACGATAGAGAACAGGAGGTTCTGGAGGAAGGTGAATATCCAGCATACAAGGTGGGATTCAGGCATGTGCCAAGTGCACCCTGTTTTTGTTTTCAGGGGCGACAGAGCATTTGATTTGTGCATGTTGTGTGTCTGCAGAGTAAATCCATCCCCGGTTAGCACATGTTGGAATCCAGGCAGAGGGGACAGCAGTTTTGTATACAAGTTGGTCCTCCTGTTTTTAGAAACTAAGTTGCATATTTGTATAGCTTAACATAGTGCTTATGTTCAGTAACTGAAGAATAAAACCTGCTAGTCTTTATCTCACGCCATTGTGTTAAAAGAATAATCCCAGGGGCTATTTGGCCAACAAAGATCTGCAGATGACATTCAGCAAATGATGCATGGGACCAAGATATGGCTGCCAAAAAACACCTAACCTCCTGTAGGTAACAGGAACAAGAACAAAACATAACTTTACTGTTATACCAACTGACAGCTATACGACTTAACCTATTAAAGTGTTAAATACACGGCTACTGTGGTATCAAGATAAGGAAGGAACACAGAATTTCAACGGAGACAGTTTGCTATGCAGCCTTTGCGGGGAAAATATTTTTTGCTAGTAAGGATTAACTAAGATCAGACTTCAAAAGAATGTTTGAATGTTCGCAGATATACATGGTGGACAGGGTGCAAAGACTCAAAGGAACAGTCAGTCTGCCGTCTATGTGTACACGCGAATTGAACATACCGAAACGCAAGCAGCTTTCCTTAATCCTGAGCACATTGGGGTCTTAAGGCATATGCTTAAATAAGCCCAAGCATGCACACCATCAATTAGCAGCTTCAGGAATTCTAACTATGATTGTATCATCCATCTTCTTTAGGGAATCCCAGACATTCTAATCCGATTATAAGGTATGGAGTATTCTCCATGTGAGATACACTGAGCTGGCATTGCCAGGCAGTTCTGGAAAGGTGTAAACATCCATATTTAGACAAAAAATATTTCAAATGCTTCTCATTTCAATAGAAGAAAAGGAAAAAAAAAACAACTAAAAAGTAGCCGAGGTTGGCAGTCTGTTGCTGCAGTATGACAGGACTACAACTCCCACCGGCCTAACTCAGATCAAGGTCACTCAAGCCCAGTTTTTAGCTGTGTATGGAGTATTGACTACAGAGATTTGAGTATACATGCATTCAACACAGAGCAGCCGTTTTATTTCTACATCCTACCTGACCTAAGACTGATATTAAGTCACTATTTGTTTCCACAAGACATTGAACTGCTACAAAAAGGTGCTTATGACAAGTTAGCTTTTTGGTATCACTTGCACTGAAATAAACACTGTCGCCACTGCAAAGCCCAGGCAGTAGGCCATGTCAATGCTGGAGGCCATTTGGGGTGCAACAAAATTGTAGCTTTGTGTGTTCAAATTATATCTGAGAATGGGGGGGGGACAACAGAGAATGCGCATTGTATTTAAAGCTTGTATGACTTCTTGAGGATTCTAGTACCACATACAAAAGAAACATTTACATTAAGAGGTTTATTTCACATGATTAAGCATACATAAACCCTTCTGCGTAACTGCTTGGCTTGTTTCTGAGATGTTATAAGCGACTTGGCGTTTTTAATGAAGAGTCCCTTCATCTACCAAGGTCCCCGTCTCCCAGTGCTCTGCGTCAAGAAATTAAATACCTTCCACCTCAATTTCATCCTGAAAACACACTCCATCCTCCTCACACATTACCTGCCTCACTCCCAATAATCCACACACCATTCCTACGCCTTCTCCACATCTCTCTTCCCCTCTCTTTTCATCATACTGTAGTTCTACATCTAATTTTCTGCACAAGTTGTAAGTTCCAATAGAATTTTTAGTACACCCAGTTGCCTTTTTCTGCTTATTTGATCTCAATAAGGTTCCAGTTTTTAATTCTGCTTTGGAAACGCTGCTATACCATATACATCCCATATTGCCATATCACATGATAATTACATTACTCTTGCATGCTTTCAGCCTTATTATTCTCCCAATAAAGAGCTAAACGTCACTCGAATACTATTAACCTGCAAGAACCAGCAGTGCTTACAACATGCTAGTCGTTTTAAAAAAGGTAAGTTTCTGCACAGACACCAGTACGTGTACTAGTATGTCACTGTATGAAAACCACACAATAATATTGAAAACATTTTTTAAGTTGTTACTAAGAAAAAAAAAAAGTTCCACTTTATGTATAGATACACAAGTTACCATTTCCAAGCCACCATTTGATCACATGACTACAGACCAAATTACATTTTCCTGAAAAGAAATAGGAACGAGCCAAGGTTCAACAAAATTGCTAATTTCTGGACATGGCTTGGCCATTCAGCTCACCTGTGAAGTCTTTAGTCGAAGGCGATATCTTTTATTGGTCAAACATAGGGAAAACAAATGTAGACCTTAAATAAGCATTCAGAACCACAATGGCAATCGTTGGGATTCCATCTAAGTGTTCAGGACCGCAGAGGTTTCTTCTTTAGACAGAATCCAGAGGTCCTGGACACGTATGTGACTCGTTCTATGTTGGCACTCATCATGCTTTCTCAGGAAACGTGTCCAATTCTGTATCTAGTTCATTTTGGAAAAGCGCTAGGACAGCACTTTAAGACTTGCTGGAGATGAAACATGCTTTGGAATGTATTTACAGATCGCTCTCATCGACCTCCCACATAACACACGCATGCTACATAATTAAATGGACAATACTCCTTGTTTTTATATCGAACTAAGTGTTTCGGTTTTGAGAGCATTGGAATTCAAGCCACATCCTCTGCAGGACACAGAAGTTATTTAAACATTTACATTTTTAAGTAAAACATTGCCATTTGAAATACGATAACATTATAGCAACTATTCTTTTGAGAGATGCACTAGTTGTTGAGTAAATACTTAAATGCTAGAATGCGTGATGCCTACAACTTAACACTGAATTAATCTAATTAAAATGCTATTGAAGCGTATACAGTAAAAATTCAAACATCACATATCCCTCCCGTGATAAATACCTTCATAGATGCTAGATACATATAGGACTAAACGGGGTTGAGGACTAAATATACGAGATTAGGAATTCATTTAATAATGTAAAATAGAAGAACCTATGGATGTTTTTGGAGGTTTGTGGCGTGTACAATAAACTGCAGCCCTCCTCTTGTGCAGTTTCCATATCAGAGGTGACAGAGTGGTTTAAAAGAACTAAAAGAATGGGTCAATACCAGAAAAAAAAAACAAATTAAACAAATGAAATAGGGTTTTCCTGTATGAAGGTCATTACCTAGGATTTTCATTTAATAAATCCCTTTAGTCATCCATTGCATAGCTAATGTGATATTTATAGAACTAGAAGAGTCCTGTAAGACTTATAGGATTTGGCAAGTCAGCGTTTGATGAGCTGCATATAATGCACAATATTGATCTGGACAACGTTTGATGCATAGCGCGTTGTGGGGCCGTTATATTATAGGATGATGAAATGGACAAAGCCAAGGGAAGATTGAGACCCTTGAAACACACGACAAGAATAAAAACCTTAAGAAATTTCAGAGATCCTACTTACACCCTTATGTTTTGATAGTTCTTCCATTAATGAGGCAGACAATGCAAATAATTTTAAATAATTTAGTCAATATGTCGTAACAAGACATTGAATCGTAAAAGCATGATTATGAAAGGCTTGAGCAACAATGGATATTAATGCAGAAGCACTTTAGTTGGCCATGTTATTTATAGCTAATGGATAATTCCCGGGAATCAATAAAGACATACAGCCCCCCCCCCAAAAAAAAAAATATCCAACGTTTTCACTTTGAATGTTAGCTAAGAATCAACATGTGAAGGGCATTAGAGGTGTAGTTATGCTAACAAATGTAAAAAGTGAAAGTCACTCAGTCCTATAAACAATAATGGAAAAGGCATTCTGGCAAACGCAATAATTGTATTGTGCAAAATTGAGCAACTGGAAATCACAGCTATGAATAAACAGGTTTCTATATCTGGAATTACAGACTTACTGACGGATGACCCACATGAAACAGATGTGACTATACAAGGACCTTTTGCGCAGCTGAACAAGGGGTTGAAGGTACACATCATGGTAAATTTAAATCAAAGTAAATAATGTTTTTAAAAATTCTGCATGACTATAGTGGTTATATACATACACACAATTATATATACATACATACATACACACTTCAGCACAAATCTCTGATTATCATATTTGCTTCTGGATTCCTGAAACGTAAACAATTTAGTTCTTGCAAATACACTAGATCATATAGTTAAAAACAACGTAAGATGCACATTTATAATAAAGGATGTGAAACCCTCCGATTCTCAAAAGTCAAAGGGTGCTGACTATATTCTAATGATGAGAGCAGTGGCATAGCTGCAAGAGGGCCCGGGGCGACCCCTTGATCCGGTCTCCTCATACAGATTCAAAATAGTTTTGAAAGGGCCCTTCCAACCTGGACCACACTGGCCTAAACTATTTTGAACCGGCAGGAGGAGACAGGAACGTCTCTGGGTCACGTGACGTCATGTGACCCCGCGGTGAAACTGAGCCTGCAGCGCCGACCAGCAAGACAGCAAGCTGCAGGAGCGGTGAAATGTAAGTGGGGCAGGAAGTAGGGGAGTATGTATGTATGTATGTATGTATGTATGTATGAAAGAAAGTGTAAGTGTGTGTGTGTGTGTATTAGTGAGTAAGAGTGTGTGTAATTTGTGTATGTGTGTTTACATATGTGTGCCAGAGAGTATGCTGGAAGAGGGGAAGGCAAGGGGCAAAGGCGGCACAGACAAGTTATTTGGGGACAATGATGATGCAGACAAGCTGTTTGGGGGGTTAGGATGGCACCGATAAGCTGCTTGGGTGCAAAGGCATTCACAAGCTTTTTAGGGGAAAAGGTACCACTGGGAGGCATGCTGCTTGGTGAAGTTCGGGGGGGGGGGGCGGTACGGGACAATTTTCACACCAGAGCCCTGTGGTTTCTAGTTACGCTCATGGATGCGATGAGAACTAAGTTGGCCATTCACAACATGTGCCATGCTGACAAATGGTATTAATGGATCCATGGGGGAATATTTAGAGCGCCGGCAGATTCAGAAGCACCATTACAAAAAAAATACTACCAATTCTAACAAACATACAAAATATAACATGACTGGTATGGAAGAAGAAGAAGCCTTGGCTCTTGCAAAACTACAATCTATTATCTAAAGTTTTAGCTGAACATTTATGATGAAAGCTTAAGAGCCAGTGGTTACCCAACCCTCAACAAAAAATATCGGTGTGTATAGTTAGCAAATAGTCATTACAAAATATCTTTCTATTGCAAAACATTTATTTAACCACGATTGATTAGTTTTATAGCCGCAGTCCAAAATATTTGCATTATTTCTTAGGGTTACTCATATTGAAACTGCCCTGAGTTTAGTCATCTCTTATTAAACATCCCATAGCAAGTAGAATGCAATACTTTATGTACTTAGACTGTGTTTGGTGAACACTCAGGAAGTTTGGTGCGATCAATAAACATCTTTAAAGTATGCAATATTTGAAAAGTTTTGTCATTTTGCCATAAAGAAACAAATGACAACAGCTTAAATGGGCTCTACTCCGGTTAATTTAACAATCTTACAACTAAAGCATTTAGGGACAACACCCTTTCTAGAAATATCGTTTTAATCATGGGGACGCTTAATTTTCAAATGACACAAAATTAGGCAGATTCCTCATTCTGGTTATTTACAGAATTAGCCAGTAACATCTTGATACCATAGACACCAAACAGTCTTAAAAGGTCTTGTGTTAGTTTCAAGTGGTTAAGCTTGCAGAGGAACTAATAAATGGCTATGCTAAGGTTTATTTGTCTAACATTTTTTGGGAAGCTCAATTGATACCATGCCAAGCGCAACAGCACCTTTAATACCAGCTTTGACAATTGAATTAGATTTGCGCAATAAAGGCTCTACCTGCATACACAAACACACCCCATGAACCTCAGCACAGAAAGGGTTAATAAATATTGCACTTGAAATTAGCATCATATAATCCCCCGCAGCCATCTAATACCATGTACAGCTGTGTTTACAGGAAACCAGAATAAGCAAGCTCTGCCATTGAAGATTAACGTTTCACTACACAATTTCCTCCTAATTAAAATAAAATATTTTGGCTAATTAACAATGCTTGGATATTAATGTGGAAACAGTACTTTCCAAATATAAATGTTCCAGCATTGCATATTCCGAACGTACAGCATGGGGGGGTATTATGCAATGAAAGGCATTTACGGCGGATATCTCCTGGGTTTGTAAGCATAAACTGAGCACATTAGCGAAAAGAAAAACAAGTGGAATGCGGCAATTCTTCTAAAGCTTCTGGCAGCTTGCCCCCTGCAAAATGTACAACTGTTATTTAAACTGTATCAACACAGAACCGTTAGTAACTGAACTGTAATGGAACGGAAACCGTATTAAAACGCCATGGAAACGAGCATAAAAACCATCTACAAAAAACTGATTTTATCTCCTTTTGTTACAATATATTCCTTTATCTGCAGACCTGGGGGCTGCCATTGCCATCAGTCATGTGATATTTGGGGTGACTTTCCTTGCTCCAGCACCACACTGAGCGGATTCCTTATGGCAATGCTAATGGAAGTCCGTTCCTCTATAGGACTTTCATTAGTCAGAGTGGCCAGCTTGTTGATTAAGACTGAGCCATCCTATTGCTTTCCGCAGATTAGTATAATAAGGGGTCAGGGTATTTGTCTAGTAGGTTTGGTTAAAAATAACAGCTGGAAGACACACAGGGCTAACATGCGGCTGTCTGGGGGAAAATAAGGCAAAAACTAGAATTGTAAACAAAAAACAACATTAAACAAAGCATTTTTAATTTGATACTATTAAAAACCATTTGGTATGAGTTGCCTTTTAAGGTTTTCCTTAGGGAAGCTAGTATTTGTGTCAATGTGGCATATGTAGCATTATCAAAATCCCACCACAATCCCAAAGTCAGGAGCCTAATAGGCGAGACAAAACATAATAGCGTGGAAGAATCACGCAGATCATAATACCAGTACGTTAAAACGCCTGTTCCCATGGTATACATATAATGCAAAGTTTGCAATCCATATACTGCCTATTTAAACCTGTAAACACAGTCACATGTCACTACTTAGTTGATAAAACTGTATAATTTGGGAAAAGTGATCATAAGGATAGTGAAATCAGAACAACCATAACATGTCAAGTAAAGGATCTGTATACAGAGATTTACTGAAAAAAGAAAAAAAAAATTAAATTAAAACTCAGAATTTGTGCATACATTGATATGTATGTTAATGAATTAGTGTCATAATTTATACACACACACATATATATATATATATACACATATACATATATACATACATACACATATATATATACACATACATATACACACACACAAACACTAATTCAGCATTGCTAATGATGGATTCTGCTTACATGCTCTTTCCACAAAGCTGAATGATGACCCTTTCCATCACAAGCGCATATATAGAATTTGCTTTATCTGATGTGGAATAATATAAATACCACCCACAGAGACACAAAGAATGCTACTGCCATGTGTAGAAAAATGTTAACATTGCTATTCACTAAACAAAACATAACTCAGTACATAAATAGTAAGTTGTTGGATAAACTAAAGTAACTTATTGTATTTCTCCATTTATCGCCCCTTCCTCACGCTCAGCCTTTCACTGAATTAGGAATAGATTTAATACCCCAGCCATGTACTATGTATTACAGCCAGGGTAATGTGCATTTACAATATATGTATATCTGCTGTTAATATGTTTGCGGTTTCAAAAAACAAAGCAGGGAGAGTATTATAGTTACTGGAGAATGGTTAGAAAATAGCATTTTAAGAAATTAAAACGCACTGTAAATGGTTGTAGTGTGTGTGATATATATATATATAAAGCTTAAAGGGGAACACCAACCAAATGTTTTCACCCATTTGTTATTGTCCTGTGCTTGTAAGGAATATGTACAAATGTCACCAAAGCCCACAAATAGTAACTGTTTCACATGAGTATTCACTTACACATAGAAGATGGAGAACATAGAGAAAGCGATAAAAAGGATTGTTTGACCACCTCTAGAGTAGAACTATTTAAACTCCGTAAATACGGTCATTTATCGCTCATGTTAAAAGGTCACGAGATAACCCTGGATTTATGTGTAACACAGCATAGATCTGAGCGGATTGAAAGTAGTAGTGCTTTACGACAGCGGCACCAGGACCCTAGCGAGACGATGCATTTGCCCCTTCTCCAGCACGTCTACACTCGTTAGCATGGAATCTGCAGCCACATTCCTCAGCGGCTTGGCATCCTATGCAGACCGTCTGTATCGTAAGTCCTCCCCTGAGAAGCACGCCGATGTGCCTGAGGGTGACAGGTTTAATTGTTTTCAGTATTTTTTGCTCTCTTTTATTAATATACCACAAATAATACCTTGGCCAGTTGTACCGACCCTAAGATTTCTCCCCAACTCCAGCTCATCTTTCCAACCCTAGTTTGCAAACAGAACACCAAGGCAGTAAGAGAAAGGTATTCTCCAGAACATGTGATGTCTGCCATTCTTTCCTCGTTCTGATATGCTGGATGTTTCAGCGATTGCAGAAAAAAAAAAAGAAAAAAATAAGTTTATAAAATTCTTTTAATGTTGAACGCCATTGGAATGACTTGCATGCAGACCATATGCCTATTTATTTCAAATATGTATTTATGGCATGCAGCTGCTCTATGAGAAAACAGAGCACCCAGCTTAATGAACACTCCTCTCCACTAGCAATCAATTATTCACCATTGAGAAGGACAGTCATAAATATACTACAGAGGAAGATTTTATTGCTGCTTGTTAAAAGCCATTATAGCCCAATATTCCTTTACCGATTAACAACAATTCCTTTTTACACATTAGAAACTTACGAGGGAAGTCCCTTTAATGACAGTGGTGACACTGTTAAAAAGGACGGTATTGGTTTAGAGGGAAGACATAAATCTTGTCTTCCATTAAAGTGTATATGCTATAGTAACCACGGACCTTCTGAAGCTAAAGCATGTGTACCTGCAGAAGTTACTTTCACATGGTATTACCTATATCACTTGAGAATGCCACCACGGTACCATGAAAAGAAGAACAGCGATATGAGATTTTTCAGTGGGGAAGCTGGTTCCCTTAATGAGAAGACAAGTGATGGGCTTCTATTGGTACTCCAGATACTACAGACTACACTACCCATGATGCCCTGTGTAACACCAGCTTACAGTCATGGTTGTTACCTAGCTGGTATTTTTACTGGGGATTAAAGTAAGCAGGCCTAGTGCCAAAGATAATCATATTAAAGCGATCGCATGTCTGCAGTTCCAGTGCGGAATTTTGTGGGATTTCTGTAAGGCAAAGGCTGCTAAGGTAACAAGAGGTTGAAGACGAAAGGATGCGAAAACCGGTCAAAGAGGGCTTAGGCGCATTGTATAACCCTTTGAAACTGAAAGGGTTAAACAGGCTATACGCGTCTCCTCCACTCACCTATAGACCAACTCATTGAATGCATAGAGTTATTTTTAGATTAGCGTCGTAGTCCCAGATTGCGTGTCCAGCCTTCGGTGCCCTGCAGATCAAACAACGCGTATTGTCAGTGAGTGCAGAGGACTATTGTGCTTTCTGTTTGTGTCTGAGGTGTGACGGGCCTAGCCAATGTTTAATGGACTGTACGCCTTTCAATACACTCTATGCATTAGATGCAGGGGAAAACACGGGGAGCAAAGCTTGACCAAACCTCAGTAAAAAGAAACCCTATTGTTTGGAGATACTTCATCCCTTGAAAGTGAACATAGTAGACAATATTCTTAGTTAAGCAGGAACGTTTGCCAAATTCTAGGCTATTTTGTATCAGAATAGAAGCTAGAGTAATATTTGTACAAAACCAGATATAAACAATAGTTAAATAGATCACGGAGGATAACTGTGGTGACATGGCAAACTGATGGAGACGCAGTTTGTCTGACAGCACCAAGTCTTTAGAACAAAGTCAGACACTATCTCCCATCACTCAAATGCTTTAGAGGCTACCCAATCCTGTACTTGTGTGTCGCTGAGACTTCTGGGAGTTGTAGTTTTATATCAGGAGACTCTGCATTCCTGTACTAATTCTTCTTCACCCCCCCAGACTGTACATCAGCAGGACTCCATTGTACAAAGCTATAGCATATTGGAGATCATATTTCCTCAATGAGAATTCCCCCCAAGCAGAGTGATGAACAGCCAGGAATGTGGGCATTTTACTGCCGAACTTTCAACTGACCTTATTAACAACCTGAATGGATTAGTTCTCTGCAAGGTCATCTGTGAAGGTCAGCGGTTCAGATGAAAAAAAAACTAGTCTGCAATTAATTAACCTCTGTGCAACTGCAGAGGAAATAAGTCTACATAACAGGCGGTTTCTAAAGCATGACCCCTAGAAGAACAAAATTCTGTACAACCCTTAGCAGGCAAAAATAAATTAGAAATCAGACAACACCCATTCTACCAAATCTTTGATATCTACGTTGACCTCTGCTTGACTCGTGGACTTTCCTTCCTTTCCTCATGCTCACCCCATTTCCTTTTACCCTGTAAAGACATTCAAAACATGTCCCCCCCCTTCCCTCTGTCGCATGTTTAGGCAGGTATTTGCCAACAATAAAAACAAACATTTAAAAACTACTGCGTACATTCCTCTACTTTACACGGGTTAACCCTTTGCTGAATGTTACCAGACTCAAGATCCATAACTTTAAAAAGGGAACTGCCGGTGCCACCGCTTTTGAAATAAATTGATTTAATGAAACGATGTACAGACTGACACCACACGGCAGGACCAGCACTATCTGATCAATTTCCTGTCCAGAAGAACCAATCAATCAGCAACAAGGAACAATAGTTCTGCAAACCTTAAGAAAAGGAAATTAAGATGAATTTCCCGATGGTATGCACATACGCCCATTGGGTAAGTTTACTTGTTGTTTAGGATTTAAGAAAAGTGACCATACGTTTCAGCAAAATTTGAAAAACTTCTGGTTCCAAAGAAATGAGAAGTACAAATTTGGCTCTTGTATTAAAAAAAAACAAAAAAAAAAAAAATAAAAAAAAAAAAATATTTCCCTGATTCAGTTCCCGTTCAATTAGTTGGAAATTTCCACCTGCTACTCCCTAATGAACCCAACAGCACTAAAGGAAAGGCAGTAGCAAGAGCGTGGAAGTATCCCCAGTGTGCGTATATACGCAGTTTGTCTGGTAATACGCATGGGCAATATTCAAGGTTCTACGGATTAATTTGAATTGGTTTTATGCAACTGCTTTAATCCTATTCTTCACTTCTGCATTATAGATTGTCAGCTCTGGGAGCACCAAACACATGAATATGAATTATGGATTGGAAGCTTCCATCGCGGGCAGCCTCATACCGCACTACTAAATCATAGTGAAAGGCATCCGCTAAGCCGGCACCACTCACACCCTAAGAGCTGGATTTCCTAATACACCACAAGTTGGATACACTTGGGCTGAACGCCATCCCCTCCTTGTCCAAACTATGGTCACCTTAGTTAATTATTTAAGATTATGTCTTATGTAAAAGGAGATATCTCTGGCACCCAGATTTTACATTTCTCAACAATTTTCACGCACGCCTAGTCATAAAGATGCCATAAGCAGAGTTTTCTTTTAACTGCAAGGCAATATAAAATAGATTATGAAGAATGCCTAAACTTCAGTCAATTAACCACATATCGGTAGACTTATAGATTTCAAAGAACACAACTGTGGCAGCAAAATAATCCACTCTTCCATCGGGGTCTCTGACAAGATAATAGAGAATTCTTAATGAGACATGACTCAATTAATGACTGCTGATCGGGACTAATGACCAAGCAGATGGCTTCTTCTAAACACAGCCATGGTAATTAACCTGCTGCTGATTTTCTAGCTCTGTTTTCTCCATGGTGAAAGCAGCAACAGAATCGGCAGCTGACTGAAGGAGTACTTTGGGTCATAGCAGGTAGCCTATGTGTATGATATGTATTTTGACACAAACCACATTACATTCAAAGAGATTTAGAGGGTGTTTGAGGGGGTAGCTGGCTCTTAACGCTTACTGGGAGAACATACATTAATCTGATACTCTAAACACATACATATTTTTATATACATTATATATACATACACACAGAATCTTACATGCCCGTGACTTGATTGACTATGATCATTGCCCGTCAGCCGGTCTAGCTAGCCGCTTCACTGGACAGGTGTTTACAGGTCTCAGGGTTGGGTTTTGATCTATGGGAGAAAGTACTGGGAGCCAGGATGCCCGCGGCAGACATGCCTTCTGATATTGCATTGTGGTTCACAAAAAAATTAGAGCTCTTGCATATCCTTTATCGGGGAGATATTTTTTGGTGCGGCGCTAGTACACACGCAGTCATTTTAGGCAGTAGATAACGCACCATATGGTGCAAGACATTTGCAATAAAATTGTTTGCTCACGTTTCCCACAAAAGAAGGTGCTATATCCCAAAATGCAGCTCGTTTCACATTTCGTAATTGGTTGCCCATTAAAAAAAAAAAAAAAGAATTGTCATTGGACATCCCACACCTGTTCTATCTGGTCGAGCTACAGCCAGGGATGCTGGGAGTCTTCAGAGTAAAGCGCACAATGAGATGTCACTTTGCATTAGTCAGAAATTCCAAGACAGACCCCCGTAAAAATAAACCTGTATAAGCAGCAGCAGCAGGAACAGAGTGCATGTGTTCCAATAAAAGAATGACCCTCCCAGGGGTCCCCTGGCAGGAATTCGATGCTATGTATGCAGCTGTCATACAGACCAGCCTTTAAAGAATCAAATCAATGCAGCATATGTATATGGAAACAGATCACTGGGGTCAGGGCTTTTTTATTATCTGCTTCACACAGGATTACTCCCTAGAGAGAGTCCAGAGAAAGGCGACTAAAATGGTGAATGGTTTTAAGGATAAAAAAGTATTTGGGGGGGACGGGGTGGGGGGGGCAGAAGGAGATCAAGCTTGAAAGAAATAGTGGATACGCGGGATTGGCATAAGGCTATCCTGAATATAAAACAAGACCTTAAAATGGGCAGACTAGATAGGTCAAATGGTTCTTAACTGCCATCAAGTTTCTATGGTTTATTGGTCACAAGGAGGTATCTGGTGATATATTTTACCAGTCAACAGAATTATGATTTAACCCTGCAGGACTGAAGTGGAGGATGTGCGCGTAAAGGAGGGCACTGCATTGGTTACGTCTACAGTAACATTGGAAAGAATAACACACTTGCTGCCGACAGGGGCTTGGAAGATGAAATAATGGCGGAGATTCTTAGAGTAAATAGATGTCCTTCGTGATGTATTCTAAAGTTGAAGGGCATCTTGTTGCCACACCTGAAAAAGCACAAATTCTTACCGTGTGTGGCGACACTCTGATCATCACATAACAGCGCGCTACAGATGAATGTTTTGGCCAAATACCCACTGATGCCCAACGCTAGTTGCTAAGCGGCAGTGGGCTTACACTAATGAGCTATAAAATTGGGTTGGAGACATCTGAAACAGTTATTCTGAAATCGGCTTTTGAAACTATGGGTTGCGGCGAGGCAGCGATGGAAACATTTGCTAGTGTGATAATGATGGGATTGACCAAAACTATAAAAAGGTCAACTTCTCTAAAGAATAAGTAAAGCATGTGAAATCAGGAATTAGAAGAACCCATCTGAAGAACTATAGAACAATGTTGCTTTTCCATGGAGTAATCAGCATGTTGCCACAGCAAACTGAGCATCCTGCATAGGAGTGAAATCACCAGGATGTCTCTTTAGTCCCCATCGAACGCCACAGGAGTGAATCTTGAACAATGTCAGGATCAGAGAAAGCCCAGGCTTATCAAGGGAAGAATGCAAGCGAAAGAGAGAAAGTTACTGGGGGACTCTGCTTTCACAGCTCTGATTCACGCTGAGAAGAGCAAGCTGAAGGTCACTTTCTTTAAGCAACCAAAAAAAAAAAATATAAGACATTAATAATTGACCCTGTGAAGATTTAGAAAGGCAGAGCTGTAACTACAACATTTTAGAATTTTAAGGGAAAAAAATATCAGACATAATAAACTGCCAAATATATACTTTAGTACAACAAGCATTGATTGGCATCTTTTTAAGTTTCCGATATCAGATATGTCAGCAGATGACAAGACCTCTGCGGTATTAAATTCAAAGCTGCATCCCGGTAAACTTCCTCTAAAGGCTATCACAACTCACAAAAAGACACCAATATCACAAACATTATAACTCATCTCATTAATCCTGCTCCAGTGTCTAGGTTGCTATTGCTGTGGTGGAGTAATACTATCCTATTAAAAAAGAACATGGTCACAATGTCTACACGCTGTATTATCTTAACCAATGTGGTTTATATGCAGAAAAATGTGATTCTGTTAAGAGTTGAAACATGGGCTTAAATGTCTTCTCACACTATTTAGTAAATAAACCCATGCACAAATGAGTATAACAACAATGCCATCATATACATGTTTATCAAGGCTTTTAAGGGCAAACAAGCATGTGCAGATAGCTTATAGCAAGTAATGACATTCTTCATAGAAGAAAAAAAAAAAGTGTAACACATGAACAACGGATATAAACAGCTTTGAGCAGAACTTATTTTGCATCCTGCACTGAACCCATTAAAGTGTCAGAAGCAAGATGGAGACACCTGCTGTCTTATTGTGCAACTATTCTCTGTTTAATTCAGGCTCCGATCATGGGAAAGTGCCCAAGATGCTTTATCCGATTTGTGTATATAAAGTGAGAAAAAGGACCACCCATACGTAAAGGAAAGTCTCAGACTCTGTGGTCCATACATACTAAGCAATGCTCTTTCAGAATACCCAGAATCTCATCCCCTCGTGTTCTGTAGTTACTTAGCATTGCTTTGGAACCTTGGAACGATGTGATGGCCTCTGGCTGCCCTCTGCTATATGATGTCATTGGTTTGGCCAAACTGCAGTCTTATAGCCGTCACTTGACTACAACTCCCAGAACTCTCACCCAATCAATCTGGAAAATGATTACGGAAGCTGTTTAGCCAATAAATGCAGGCAGTAGTTTCACTTCGAGCGCGCTAACCACATCCATTAAAACTACAAGATCGTCTAGGCATGGCTCGTCTGTCCTTTTATTTCTGTAGGTATAAAATGTTATGCGCTGCCCTGCTTCTTATGTCCTATTTACTCATTGTACAGTGCTCTGGAATATGGCAGAGCTACAGAAGTCAATAAATAATTGTCAGTATACAACAGTAAAACGCTGATAACAAACAGGAAGCCATTTTCCCATGACCTAAATGCCTTGGGTTCTCGATAGGGATGAATTTATCCAGGTTGTGTTCTGGTCATCAGCCACCACAGTCTGTTGCTGTCACAAAGGACGTCAGGTCTCTGCAACATCAATCTCTACACACAGAGGGTACAGGAGCAATATGTAATTATGGGGATAGATGTCCCTCGCTTACTTCTCTCTAGACTAACCCATGTGTTAAGGACACAGCCAGTACAGAGTAGACATGTTCATATGAATCCTGTACTCTCCCTTGGACCATCATAGTCACATTTCTAATGTCCACAACCACACCAACTCGGAGAGATGGACCCGACATTCTCACCCATCATGGTCTCACCCATCATGGATACTGGATTTTTATCAAGTATCCTATACAACTATAATTAAAACTGCACCTGTTCTCACATATTCTTGTGTAAATAGGATTGTGTTTGGAATTAAAAAAAAAAAAAAAAAAAAAAAAAAAAGACAACCCAACTGGATAGAGACTCTTTAATCTCTGCCAGCTGTCCGGTGAAATATTTTCCACACACACACACACACACACATATATATATATATATATAGCAGAACAGCCTTTACTAGTCCAATGCCGTGTATTCATTTAATAGCATAAGAACAGGCACCCAGGGTTTGTGGAGGCCTGGTTTAGCACACAATTCGTCCTGGCTGACTTTGGTAAAAAATAGATTTGTATGTAAATCACAATGGGAAGACAGGAGCAAAAAAAAACCTTTACATATATGTGTTCCTGCTATACTACTTCAAGTAATAAAAACCTACTTATCACATATGGCAACTTAACCCAATACCAATATATATACAGAAAAGATAGAAAGTTCCCATCACTCTTTCACAAGTGTGTGTGTATATATATATATATATATATATATATATATATATATATATATATATATATATATATATATATATATATATATATATATATATCTATCTATCTATCTACATACACACACACGTCTATTTTTCAGAACCCAAGTTAACTACTGTTAATCTGCAGTGTTTTTAGAGAGTGATGCTTCGACACATCTTAAAGCCGGCCTGTGGTTTACTCCATTAATTACTCCCAAGACAGCACCGCACGTTCATACTAAGTGGGTCATGACCAAAAAATGAACCCATCTTGTTTCATTTCCGACCACTTTACAGGATAGCTCTGTCTTTTACTATAGAAGATTTAACAGGGATGTAGAACAGTTTACTCCTCACCGCCGTATCTATTTATATTTTAGCCCTGTGCACCTCTCTTTTCAATTATTGATGTTAAATCATGCATTATATAGAGAGGGTAGGAGAACTGAGCAAAGTGTAGTAAAATAAGGAGATCCTGCAAATCCAAACATTTGCACGGTCAACAAAAACCCCAAAATGTGCAAAATCTGATCGTAACCTTATGATAAACATTATAATAGTGTACCTCCTCATAAAGGGCATAAACATATTTCCATAAGAAATAAGAGTTTAGCAAATGGTGAAAATCCCTTAAGATTTCAATGAATGCTGCAGAAGTTATCTGATGTATAATATCCAAAAATATATGACTTAAAGCATAATAAGAATCACGTAAAAGGTTTTCTATTGTGTTTAAGGAATTGGAATAACTAGAAGGTGTTTTGGTTATCCACATATAAACTTTAGCACCAATGAATCAATACATAAGCATTTCAGATGTCAGAATGGGCTTAATATTACCGTATTTGCTCGATTATAAGACGAGGTTTTTTTCAGAGCAAATGCTCTGAAAAATACCCCTCGTCTTCTAATCGGGGTCGTCTTCTAATCAGACCTCAAATAGAGGTCTGATTATGAGACCAAGATCCAGATCCCCCGCACCGCTGCAGGGGACCTGGATCCTCCTGTCTCCCACCCCACACACCCCACACACACTTACCGGTGCTTCCTGCTGTATTGCCGGGGAAGCGGGTTGACGTCTAAGCGATTCGCGTAGACAACGTCCGCTGCAGCCGGAAGGAGGTGTGGCTAGCAGCAGGGGTTGTCTGCGTCCGTCGCGGATACCTTCCCCGACTGTCAGAGATCAGGGGAACTCTGATCTCTGACAGCCGGGGAAGGTATCCGCGACGGACGCAGACAAACCCCCGCTGCCAACTCCACCTCCTTCCGGCTGCAGTGGAAGGAGATGTCAACCCGCTGCCCCGGCAATACAGCAGGAAATTGGAAGCCCGGTAAGTGTGTGTGTGTGTGTGTGTGTGTGTGTGTGTGTGTGTGTTAAATGGGGGCATAGGGCATTTCTGGAATGCCTTATACCCCTATATGCCACTCTGGCACTTAGGGGGTTAAAATGCATATTATGGGGCAGAGTGGCATATAGGGAGGTATAAGGCATTTCAGGAGGCATAGTGGCATTAAGGGGGCATTTAATAGAGCACTCTGCCTCCTGAAATGCCTTATACCTCCCTATATGCCACTCTGCCCCATAATATGCCTTTTAACCCCCTAAATGCCAGAATGGGAAATAGGGGTATAAGGCATTTCTGGAGGCAGAGTGGCACATAGGAGGTCAAAAGGCATACCATGGGGCACAGTGGCATATAGAGGGTTAAAAGGCATATCATGGGCCACAGTGCCATATTGGTGTGGCAAGCCTTGGGGCAGATGTGCGTAACTGGGGGACAGGTTGGAAAATACAAGGAAATAAAAACAAAAAAAAATATTTTTCTCAATCATAGCTTTTATTTAAAAAAAATAGTTTACATGAATTAACATTTACTGGTAAAACTTTTTTTCCTTTAGGGTCGTCTTATATTCAGGCTTTTTCTTTTTTTCACAGGTATAGGGGCGCATGTACATGTGGGGAAGAAAGTAAAAAATAATAGTGCAATATCTCAAACAAATAATAATGAAGAGTGAATGTGTAGTGAATGCACTCACAAAATGCTGATGATATACAGGCTCTTCCAAATAAAATATTCTTTATTTCTTCTATTTCTAAAATAAATATAAAAGAGAAACAAAACCAATGGTGCAGAATCCTCCTGTTGTGGTATAGGTAATGTGGAATACACTTACAGGATAGTAGATTTTGCCAGGCACTTCAATTGGTAAAAATCCGGAGATTATCCATAAAGCAACACTGCTTAAGTGGAATGATTTTCGGGTACTTCTCAGAGAAGTACCCGAAAATCATTCCACTTAAGCAGTGTTGCTTTATGGATAATCTCCGGATTTTTACCAATTGAAGTGCCTGGCAAAATCTACTATCCTGTAAGTGTATTCCACATTACCTATACCACAACAGGAGGATTCTGCACCATTGGTTTTGTTTCTCTTTTATATTTATTTTAGAAATAGAAGAAATAAAGAATATTTTATTTGGAAGAGCCTGTATATCATCAGCATTTTGTGAGTGCATTCACTACACATTCACTCTTCATTATTATTTGTTTGAGATATTGCACTATTATTTTTTACTTTCTTCCCCACATGTACATGCGCCCCTATACCTGTGTCTTTTTCTGTTGAACACTGAGAGGAGTGTTGTCTGGGTTGCTGCAGTACCGCGGAAGTAACTTTATTTTATTTTATTTTCACTCATTTACTACCTGGTGTTTATTACTTTGTTCACTTGTTGGTTTTTCTTTTTTTCCTAAGTTAATATTCAGATTTTGGGGGGTCGTCTTATAATCAGGGTCGTCTTATAATCGAGCAAATACGGTAATGGCCAATAATGTATCTAGAATAAAGACTTGTGTGTATTTCCCAGGAATTTAGCCAAAAAGGTATCTGAAAACATTCTCGTGTAGCAGTAGAGGAATCAACAAAAGGAGAAAATAACTAGACATCAAGATCTTTCCATGAATAGCAATGAATTCTGCCTCAAAAAGGTTTCACCTGCTGAAACCCAGCAATATCTTCTTGTTGTGCCATCAAAAAAGTGTTCAGACCTTCATCAACCCAACTATCAAATCAAACTTTTGTCAATCACAGTTTAGAATGCCGATTGACAGCCACAATTGTGATTGGCAAGTTTGAATGGTAAGTTTGAACCTCCTACATTTTTTGGTGATCTTATAATTCTGCATAATACTTTGAATTACCGTATTGGCTCGGATATAGGCCGCACCCTAAAAGTTTGGTGCTTTTTTTAAAGAAAATTTTGTTTTTTAATAGACATGCTGCCACTCTGTCTCCCCCCCCCCCCCCAAGATATGCTGCCACTCTCCCCCACCCGAGATATGTTGCCACTTTGCCCCCCCCCGAGATATGCTGCCACTGTCCTCCTCCCCCCCGAGATATGCTGCCACTCTGCCCCCCCACCCCGACTTACCAGAGCAGACTCCCGGGTGTCTTGCGGGGGACATCTACGCAATACGCGTATACAACTTACGGTGCCGGGACTCAGCGGATGTGCCGGCTCCGGAAGTTGTATATGCGTATTGCGTAGGTGTCCCCCTCCAGCCCCTCAAGACACCCGGGAGTCTGCTCTGGTAAGTCTTGGGGGCAGAGGTAAAACGCATTGTGCAAACGATAAAACGATGCGCTTAGACAATCTCCCGTGCCGGCACCAGACTTAAAGTGGGGGGAAAAAGTGCAGCGTATATTCGAGCCAATACGGTATATTTGGACCGTGTTACTATAAAAATAAAAAAATAAATTAAAAAAGGCTCTTGTTTACGGATGTACCTAAAATTTGAGAAAAAAACCAAAACTGAATTGCATCACGTCAAATTAAATTCTAAAAATCATTAGTACGGGCCAAAGCAAACTATTACTATGACTTTGGCACAAATTTAACAGTAAGCCTTCCAAGAGTGCTATGCAATGATGAACCGTGGGTTCTAGGATAACAAAAGGAAAATGTTCACCCCCTCAAGAGACATACCGTAATATTAGGTAATGTTTTATGGAGCCGATGTCATACGACGAGGTCTCGGTATATGGAAGAAATATGGTTAATGGAACAGCCATTATTATATAATTATAAAACCATATATGCACATGTTTGAATTAACAGTTTCTTAATATTAAGTACTGCTTAGATTTGGTGAACCTGCGGTTCCAGGACACAGAGCTGAGAACTGTTGAGTGCGAGAGTGAGACAAAAAAAAAAAAAAAAATATAAAAAAAAAATTATAACCTAACATGTATATGCAGTTGAATGGTAAAACTAATAAGCAGTTCACATACAATGACACATTAAGTATTCCAAGTATATACGGTGTGATATATACATATTTATTAAATCTGTTCACATACCACGCTAAACAGAATGGCATCACACCTCTCTAGTGAAAAGGGGGGGAGGGAGACGAAAAGAGGTGCACTTTTTATAGCCAGTGTGTAATGAGGTGTCTAGAATGTGACCATTGGGAGATCTGACATCTGTAGCACACTGCATTATTCACAGCCAACTCATATGCATACTAAAGGATGGCAGACAGTCTGCTCATGAATGGAGAAAGCCGGGGCTATTCTGTGCCCGATGGCTTGCTTCTTTAACTGGCGATTCCACCAGAGGTTGCTAATCTGCATTTACAAGTCCTGGAGGCTGAAAGGGGAGATGGGTGATTCATTATATCACTTAACCTGCTGGCTGTGAATTCTGAAGGGAGAAAAGAGTATATTCATGGTTCAGTGAGCAGCAAGCCAAGAGGAATAATCCCAAAATTTAGGGCAGGATTCTGCCCAGTCCAAAGAGTACTGAGCCTCACTCCAAGCTTCCCTGAGAAGGTCCTTTGAAGTCTACTCAAGTCACCTTTTCAGAAGCTTGGCAGAATAATATATGAGCTGGAAAGATTCCTGAATAGCAGGGAAAATGTCAAGATTTAACCTAAGGGCCAGTTATTTACGAGGTTCAATTATATTCCTGAGTGAAATAAGGGAATGTATCACCAAATTATTAAAAGCAAAATCACATTAACCATTAAAAAAAGTAAAAAGCAGTTTTTAGTTTGGTTTACAGGTTGATTTTCTTGATGAAGCACGCAGGTATGTATATAGGCCCATTATGTTCTGTTAATTTCCTCAGCAATGATGCAAGGAATGCATTTAGCGGACCTTTACTTGGTTGGCTATTAAATGAAAAAATGTTTAGCTCTTTTTATAACTTTGGATAGTTGTATCTTGGTAAAATGACTAAAGCTACCAATGACCAGCGGGAGAGTGCTCCCAAGGGGAGTGCATTCTCAGTGTGTGAGTTAGCGCCGAGTATAGTCAGGAGTATAGCATGCCTCTACATCGCTAAGCAAGATAAATAGCTGGGGATGCGAAAGGAGAGCAAACGCATAAACAGTACCCTCATTTATCCTATATTTTGCATTAAAAGAAAATTCAAAGGTTAGACTTATCTTTCACATGCAACGTATTCTTCATAACCATTTTTACTTATGTTTTCTTAGTTTTCCTTTGTGAAAACTCGAAACACATGCATTCGGGCAGCTTGCTAGAACTATGTCCCCCTTCACATATAGTAAAGTTATGCTGATTGGCACTTTCAGAAAGCTGGAATGCAACCTTGACTGCCCAAACATTTCACTGCAATAAAGGGAGAAAATTCTTTCCAGAAATATTTTCCAACTGGTCATGACTGAATATACAGAAAAACATCCACAGGTAGATATTCTACTTTTCACGCCCCTCCTCCTACACAAGCTTGTGCTGTGAGTGCTGCTTAGATGGCAAATGCGCAGGGAGGCAGACTTGGTTGTTGCATGATGGCATAATTTAATTTAAAAAAACCAAAACAAAACCAAAACAAAACAAAACAAAAAAAACAAAAAAAAAACAAAACACGCCCGACTATCCAAATTATCCCAATTTTACAAATATATCCACAATGTTTTTCTTTTTACATAATGTTTATGTTTTTAAAAGATCCGATTATTTTCTCTTTTGCCGAGACAGTTGACCTTCAACCACTTATTAGAATTATAAGGAAATAGTTTGTAAATTAACTTTAGATGTGCTTGTGAAAATATGCATGAAAAATGTACATAGACCACAAGAACAACCTGAATTAGCCGATTACCCGATAGTAAGACACAAAACGAATCTAACTTTTACGAGAACTGGAAAAAGTTTGCATGACCAACGCAAGTGGATGCCCCAGGACATCTGGAAAATACAAAAATGTAATAACCGGAACATTACAACAGAATTGATAAGTATATATGACATTTCCTCTTTAGGGATATCTATGATCAAGGCTAATTCATACTACTTTTATTCAGTCTCCATGAAAAAATGAGTAAAGTTCTTAAATTCTACGCCTTTAAAACCACCATCCTTTATTACAGTTTTGAAAAAACAAGGACAGACTTGGACAAGGATATACCAGGTAAAGAGGACCCTGCTCGTTATTGTGGCCTTCCTTCTTTGTATGCCTGTAGGGTGTTCACTTTGTTGCATATCTTCTGATACAGGTTAAGATTAAGCATTTTTTTTGTGTGAAATTACTAGAAACCACAAACACCCGACAAAATATCTCAAACCGCAGAAACACAAAAAAAACAGTTTGTGTAGTAAGAGGCGGTGTCTTGTGGGAAGTTCTGGGATCAGAGAAGACATTAACTGGTAAAATATTCCATGCAGAGGTTGAAGATGATCCTATAACGGGTTTCTGCATCAACCCAAACGCCTCCCTCCTTATCCTTATACTCAAGCCACTCAGATATTTCTGTGCTCCGAATTTCTATTTTTTTTTCCTTTCTACATAAGAATGTTTCCCCGATTTAAAATATGAAATGTATTTTTATATGGAGGATTTATTTTTTTATGCCAACTGACTGAACATATCACACACTCTGCACTCATCCTCTTATCGGTGTAAGAGCACTTCTGAGATTACTTTGTGTGGAGCGTTCAACCACTCAGCTCTATCCATAGTACTTAAGTGGAAACTTGTTTCTCCTGATAAGAGTTCTGCACATAGAATGTGGTTGAGAAACAAATAATTGTGTGTAATATATTTTTATATATATATATATATATATATATATATATATATATATATATATATATATATATATATATATATATATATATTGTGATCCTGCACCCACACAGGGTACCAAACAGCACGGTCCTCTAGGGTATTAACGCCACATCTCAGTTAGGTAATCACCCACAATTTATTTGTAGTCCACGTATGAAGTTATTTACAGGATTACATAGAACACAAATTCCCTACAAACAAAAGCCTAGCTCGTCTGAGCGCTTACTAACATATAACTCCCTCACTACTAAGGGTCTAAACTAAAACAAAACATAATCCCACCAACCTCTTTGATGGTCTCTTTTGTGCATAGCAAGCTCTGCTGCTTCCAAACAAACTCTCTTCTCTCCCTCTGTCCAACAGGTCAGGTTATATTGCAGTCGGTGCAGCTAATTACTTGCAGCTGACCAGTGCATTGGAGTCAGCTTAAACTCCCGGCCTGGAACCCGTGTCAATCCAGGTGCATGTAAACTGCGGGGTGGTGCACCAGCCTGCCCTATATGTCGTATAAAACCCTGCAAAATCGAGGGGGAATGTATACCCCTTCCACGACAACACCCCGCACCTTGTTACAATACATATATACATATATACATATACACACACATATACATACACAACCAATGGTTTCTATACAAAGTAATATTTTTATGCAAGATATGATGCAAGAGTTATTAATTTACTTCTTTCTTTTAGAGAGTGATGCAAAAGAACCAAGCGAGATGGGATCATTAACTTTGCAAAGCAGATCAAGATGGTGGACTAACCCCACAGGCAAATATTACAGAAGGGGTCTACATGGCTACTAAGAGACTGGAGTCATAAATAACATCTGACAATGCCTTTTGTCTGCGATGAAAGATCAATACACTTGCAGTGCTCAATGCCGTAACTTGTTAGAATACTGGCAGAAAGAGGGGTAGTTCATTTCAGCGAATTTCAATAGCATTCCTGATTTTATCTACACGAAGTACGCATTGAATTACTAATCTATCTTTCGTCATGTGAAATTCAAAGTAAAATGGAACAAAATGTAAAAAACGTAAGAAGTGAATAGAGGAATGAAAATGAAACATAAAAATATGAATAAAACGTTTAACAATGGCCAGGGAAAAATAGCCGCAGAAAGCCACCAGAGAATGAAAACCTCTTTAAAAAAAAGTTCCGTTGTATGGTTTTCACTTTCTTTGCCCCACTGCCAAACTACCTGCTACATTTTGGCAAAGGGAGAATTAATAAGATGCAAACGCCTATGAGGCATCTCAAGAGCCTACAGGTGTCAACATGCCTAAGTTGCTCTCATGACACTCAATTCCACTTTAGGGATCAGAATATGGTTGAACTGAAGATGGAAAAAATAAAAACTATATGTATTGGTGAGCATGTACCCCAAGGACATCATCTCTAGGGAATTATAGTTACCGATAAAGGCTTGACCCACTAATCGGGTAGAAAACAGACAATTTAAACCAGGGGGGTTAAACGTCCTTTCATACTTCCTCCTCGGGATCGTACAGTTCTGTATCGTTCTCATGAATTTAAATTTTTAAACCAAATAGGTACTGCCCAAAAACAGGTGGTATAAAAATGGGATGTCCTAGGCGGATCTACGCCAGTCTATATAATCATTCTGCATAGTACTTGGCATTTTATAATCTGGAGATTCAAAACAAGACCTTGTCATATGTAAAAGTCTGTCCTCTGCTCAAACACCTCCCTCAAAGACTGCAATAGTGTCTCACACGAAACTATATGGATTGAAATCGGTAATAAAAACAGAACACCCTTGATAAGTACACTTAATAGACCTCATGTGCCATTTCCCGCTAAAATGAAGTGCAGTAAAAAGAGGTTGTGTAATGCTTCTCATAAAGAAGATATAATAGATTTCCAGGAGATGTCCTACACCAACTCTGGTCAAAAGGTGAGATCCTTTTCTTGACTTAGTATGTAAAGTATTGGTGCGTTTGAGTGGTTTATCAAAGAATCGATGCACTAAGTCTCAAACAGCATCCTATTTATTAGTCCTACTGGAGTTGTGCAACTCCACATCAAGGAAGATGAGGACAAACAATAGTCACCTTCAACCCTCTGAGAAGGTGATCCAAGACATTTGAGAACCAGGATTACTTGAAAAAAAGGTTAATATATGAAGGCACACTAAAACCATACAGAGATGCCAATAACTAGTAAGCACTTTATGGACACAGCTTGATGCACTTGTCCAGAGGGAAGTAATGGGCTTCTTCGTGATGCAATTTGTTCCCTGGATTTTTGTGTCCCTGTGTGCTTTTAATACCATGATAAAAATGTTTGGGTTTTTTTCAAGTAATCCTGGCCCTCGAGTGCTTTGGTTTATGCTTCGCTGGGTGCCAAAAGGTGGATTTGCCTTTATTGGCTTTGAGACATTAGGGTTTCTGGCTAATGATATGGTGCAAAGCTATGAAGTCTTATCTACTCAACAATTAATGGCTGAAATCACATTACTAGACAATTGAAGGGGGCTAAAGCTTGGAAACATTAATATTGTGAACTCAGCAGCATGTGCATTTGTTGATTATCACCCGAGGAAGGGGAAAAAAAAATAAAAAAAAAATTCGGTATGTACCAATCCATAAAGATTTCATTAAGTGACGACATTTGCAAAAGATCCTTGGAGTACAACCCTCAGAATGCTAAGCGGTTAAAACACAACTTGAGCATAATGAGATGTATAGTCCAAGATCATCCTTCTCCCATGTAGATCTCTATAAGCAGTGGTTCCCATCCCAGTCCTTGAAAGCACGCTAACAAGGCAGGATTTCCTAATTACCACAGTCTGCTTCAATATGGTTATTCCAAACAATTGGGCTAATGGTGCGTCCAATGTACTGGGTTGGGAACCCCTGCTCAAGAAGATGTCATCTTTGAATTTTGCTGAAGAAGTTTATATAAACTATAGTGCCGACTACAATACCGACTATATTTTGGGTTATTTTCAGGTGGTCTAAACACGTGCACCGAGTATCACCATATTACTTTTCCCACATTAGCAGGTAGTGTCAGAATCAATTACTAAGGGGATCAGGGGAGCCTGGTCTATTAGCAAGTGACAGATTAGGAAGTCAGGCTAAAATCTCTTTCCAATAAACTGTGGAAAGTCAGTGTTATACGGAATGAAAATTCAATTTAGGGCGACGAGGGATGAAAGAAAAAAAAAAAAAAAAAAATCTAAACGACTAATTAATTCTCTCTCCTTAACAGCTCCATTGATTTTGCCGTCATCCAGCAAAAGAGAGGTTGGATCTTTTGTATACGAACAACACAAAGTAAACAAGATTTATTCTCAAGGTTTAAATTAATCAATTGAGTTTTCAATCTGCATTATGAAAGTGAGGAACCGTTAAAAGAATTCTGTGTATAATGTGAAGGCGAAAGCAGAGACGGGGGGGGTGGGGGCAAGGTAATAATGTGTCCGCAATATTACACATTTGCCACTTTACACCACAAATACTCTATAGCATAAAACGGCAAAGTGGGGGAGATGACTCCAAAAAATGTATTGCAGCTGAGGAACTGAAATAATAAACTGTAGTTTGCAAATAATTAATATGTATTAAAACTCCACCAGATATGAATATGGGAGCAGCAACCCTAAGCTCTTGTTTTCAGGAGTTGCACGATTAGTTCTCCCCATTAAGTTATTCCTCCCCTTAGGTGAAAGCTGATTGCTAAAGGTGTTTAATCAACTCTTCAACTCTTCTTATATAAAGAGGAAGCTTTCCAGCTTCTAAGTGCTCAGCTAAATGAAATATCCATTAACGAATGAACACGGCTCTCAATGCAAATTCACATGGGATAAGTGTAAATTGGAAAAGCAGAGGGTCGTAGCATATAGTACTCTTTCCAGAAGCTTCAACGCTAAATGTAATTTTTTTTTTTTTTAACTGTACATTCAATACGTTTTAAGGAAGGACAAGCAGCTTTCACAAAAATCATGGTTCTGCACAAAAAAAAAAAAATGGCCATTCATCCACAAGAACTCGGCTAGAAACTATGAATCAGACTTGTCATCTTTATATCCTATTATTCTGATCTCCCTGGTACCCTCTCGGTTTCTGCTGAGCAACATGATGAATGAACTGCATGCCAAAAGGACTTTTAGGTGATTTTTATTTAAAATAGGGGGGGTCACATTATAGATTCCTAAACACCTACCCCTTTTATATTCCACACTGGGCCCAAAAGCCAAAACCAATTAACAATGCTTCAAAGATGGTGTGACATGACAGGGGGCACAAGAGTCTATGGAGGTGGAAACTAAATATATCCCTTGTGGACAGAAGAAGAAATACTGAATGCACAAGCATTAAATGAGATATAAAAGGGTCCAGTACAGGGGAGCGGGTTAGTAATTAGAAAGGCACATATGTAGTCAAGTAACGTCAGGAAGTGGTAGGACTAACAAGTGGCCAAAAGGTACAAGTAATAAACACGTTTTTAAATTTGAATCTTATTCTATTCATTCCTTACACACACACTGTGTAATGTTATAGAGAACAAAATGTATCAAAAACATACCTGAATGTATGACATTATCCCTTATTGAAATAAAATGCAAGGAAATGGAAAAAAGTTTAACATAACAAAATAATTACTGCATGAAAAATGTGTCCATTCCTCCAAAAAAATATACGATTTTTGATGTATTTTTATGTTTTTGAACATTGGCAGATGCCTAGCAAGACAAATGGCTGCAAATAAAATTGGGAATGAATATAAAGACTATAGCCTGCTCTAGAAAATGTCATCTCTGTATTTCACTGAAGCAGCTTATGAAATATAGAACTCGAAGGCAGATAAGAACCAATTGGGCCATCAATTCTGCTCGTTTCTCCCGATGTAAAAGACTGAACCTTAATCAGTCCAATATAATTATTTAAAAACAACTCTATTGTGTAACTTTTTTTTCTTAAACAAAGTTAGGAAGTGTCACTATCTCCTAATGCTACAAATACAGGTTGCCGTGAGGGGTGGAATTCCATGAATTATGGAACAAGATGAAATTTCAAAGGCTGAAGTGGCCTCAAGGGGATGTCTATCAATCCTGAGGTCTTGGCAAGAAACGGAGCCTTTGTTATAAGAGACTTTACACTTCACTTATGCGTTATAGGCAAAGTATGAAATTAACGATTCCAAACAATGCCTGACATGCAACACGGGCAATATCTAAAAACACTTCATTCCACCTTGATTTTTTTATTTTTTTTTACACTTCAATGCTACTTTTTTAATTCAATGTTTTAAATGTAACATTTGCAGCAATCGCATATCTCATGGGGGGGGGGGGAGAAGGGTGCTTTGCAGGTGTCAGGGTAGGTGGCTCTTAGAGAAGAGGTGCCTGAAGGGACAGGATCGTGGTTTAAATTGAAGCTGCAGTCACACAATCTCCAGTACCTATCCAAAAGTAGAGGATGATGATAAAGTTATTTCCAGTATAATTAATATGACTTCAGTATGAGAACATCGCGCACTTCGTTAAAAAGGTATGTTTAAGGCTATTTTCAGAAGGACATTTTAAAATGTATAGGTTATTTAAAAAAAATAAAAAAATAAAAAAAAAAGGTATTCCACTGCTAAAAAAGGATATCCAATTTCTACAGACACCAAAATCCAGAAAAAGAAAAAAAAGTTTTCAATATATTTATAAGAATACTTCAGCCTGGCCAGTTAAATAATTATACTTGTGGTATTTACAGCAAACACCAAAATTATTCACCTTCCTTCTCTGCAAAGACCTACAGAGAAGGAAGCCAGAAATAGATGGTTAGGCGATGCCTGATAAAGCAGGGGGAAGGCTGGCAACAAGCAGACCAAATTGATTGGGAGATACTGTTTAGATGTTAAAGCCATGGGTGATATGTTTAGGTTGACCCAGCCTTATGGCCACCAACTTAACGCCGATATCATATTCCGGATCTCAACCTCAAAAGGAAAACGCAGCGCCTGATATAGCATGCTGTGGTAGCTATGATGGTTAAGCGAATAGTGTAAATGGGCCAGCAAGAAGCCAGTCTAGGCCAAAGGACACTTACTGAACCTCATGGCGGGCGAGCTCTCGGTTTCAGTATTAGCATTAGGCAACGGATTTCCCGTCCTTAAGCTTACTCTTTTTTTCACCTCGTCCTTACAAAAGCTGTTTTAAGGAGTCAACAAGGATAAGATAATGAGTAGGTATAATGAAGCAAATCCTGTGAACCACGTTATCCACAAATGACACAATTTTCCAGGAACCCCTGCAACCAGGACATCAATAATATTACCACATGGTGGCCTGCCTAACAATATTTAAAAAGGGACACATTACGCTATTCTCTTAAGTTACTTCTACAAGGTTACCGTGCTATGAGCCAGTGATAGAAGTGTCTATTTTGGAAGTTATCCAGAACACTGGAGAAACTAACATGGACCACTGTGAAAAAAGATAGTGCCATATATCTCTTAATTCAAAGACAAAACTATCTCAGCTTCCATTAGCATGGTTTCCCATACCAAGTTTGCAGGCTGGTAAATGAACCTAATCAGCATAGGAATGCAGCCGTTTTCTGGGCTTGAGTAGACAAAAAGTGTGGCGCATAAAACAGTTTGTTAGAACTCGTCTCCCACAAAACCTGTGTTGCAATTCCGGAGAAATTCTCAAAGCATATAAAAAAAAAAAATGTATACAATACAAACAGATATCCCCTGTATTCCCATAAGACTTGTACTTACATTCTCCAGAGCCTTAAACAATAGGCTCTGGTTTATACAGCATATGTATTGTATTATTCTTGCCCATAGAATAATGGTATCCATCACGGTGCATGAACACCAATCTAATAAAAGTAACCAATAGAAAATATGATTGTGCTAATCTTTAAATATACAGTGTACACAAGCCATTATGCTCTGCTTAGAAGCCATATAACAAGAATCCCGTGACCGGTTAGCAAGCATTTTATTTTTTATTTTTTTTTTAAATGTGGATTATCAGAGCACAAAGGGTAAAAATTCCACGATTACAGCTTCCAGCAGCTGTCCCTACTTAGTTTCTTGCCAACATATTGAAATTCTGGCCCAGACACTCTACCCATGTAATGTCCAATTACGCACGAGCAATGGCCAAAACTTGGCCTGTGGGAAAGCATGAAAGAGGGACACAAATTCCTAACCAACTCAGGGTAGATTTGACCTCTTTGACCTTTAGAAAGGTTTACTGGTATTGAGAATGTAAAGTGCCACTGAAATTAAAATAGGCATTAACAATTTATCAGTCCCTTGATTTTATATCGCAGGGGTCATAGCTGAGTATGGCAAGTAAATTTAGCCTTCACTGTGAACCTGTATTCAATCATTGTTGAGAGAGACAAGTTGCCTTGAACTTTAGGACATCCAGCTATTCTCAGGGAATTCTTGCCCCCTTAAAAATGCAACTTACTACCATTAACACACTTAAGTGGTTTAGAATTTTGATAAGTGAGAATAAGAAAAATGTAGATCCTGTCCTCAACATAAAACAATAAACTGGACATAGTTCAGACTCATGAACTCTCAGTATTCTTTGGCACTTATTAATTCCCATCCAGCAGCTGATTTATAGCAGTCTGCATCATCATAACACCACTGACAGCTGCATCAATTTGTCATCAAGGTGTCAAACTGAGAACATTTTCCATACATTCGTTTCGGCAGCAGCTGGGACAGGAGTACTGGCATCTGCTCCTCACCAATACAGCTTATTCAGGGGAAAAATGCTTTGATTCTTCCTGAAAGCACACCAGCTATTATTTTTAACCATGTTTCCCTCTCAAATCCTACATTTTACAGTTTAGTACGTGTAATTAGAAATTGAATGATGTATACATAGCAAACCAATTTTATATGTCAACACTAGTAGGATATGCGATCTTGGGTTTCTCAGGCCATGAGATTGTCTTCTCAGAATGTTTACTCCTGTCCGGTTGATGGTAGCTGGTTTTGGCATCCAATTTTAATTGTGAGATGAGATGTGTGAGCTCAGAAAAGTGCTATACTGGTTTTTGCAGCCATCTTTGGGGCGGTTTACATAATTTACATTAAAAATTATAATAAATGGGTCTGCCATTCACCAAGGCTATAGTTCATGTAAGAGTTGTTTGGTTTCAACCCCTTTACTTCACTATTCATTATAAAAAAAGGACAACCCCAGGGACCTTCTCATGCAAGAAAAGCTTGACCGGCCCTATATAATGTGTAGCTAAGGTAGTGGGATTTCAGGATCTTCGTTCATTGAATTATGACTTGATCTTTCTTTCTTTAGAAAGTTGCTGTTGTTGGCACTTCATAATAAATAGCAATAGGAGGCAGTTGAAACCACAACTCTTCAGTCACCTCTCCCTTTAGTGAAAAGACCTTAATACCTCTACGTAAAAAATAAAAAACACAAAACCAAAGAACGCAGGCAACACTTCCCCTTTAACAAGACCAATAAGGAAAATTGCGTCTACACAGAGACGCTGTGGATATTAATCAGGCTCTCTGCGCTCTACAAGAAACAATCTTTTCAGAGAGATAAGGCTGGTGGAGGTCTACTGATAGAAGCTTAGGTTGGCAATCAAATTGGTTTACAGTATTAGTGTCTCCACCACAGATTTAAAAAAATAAAATTGGAATATAAATAATTAGGATAAAAATCTAGTATATGTAAAGTTCACTCTATCATAAAGCAACATTCATGTTTTAGACTACAGATAATTTTTCAAACGTAATAAGCAAAGTTAATATTTTGGGCCTTAAAAACCAGAAAACGCTCATTTAAATGTCTCAAAAAACAACATTGTGCATTGCTAACATCCAGCATTGTTTCCCAAGTGAGTTTTATACAGTATAATGTAGCATTGCTTCTTCTGACCAAACATGAGATGCTGTTTTACCAGATAAATTAATGATTTATTTTATACCTGCATAAGCCAACACTACCCAAACTATAGATGGAGTCTGCTCAGGGTAGATAGTAAAGGGCTTCATTCCATTAGGTCTTTGAACAACCAAGGTTCGTGCCTACATGTGTGCGCGCCTTTGGTAACAACTCTAATTTGCATGTCTTGACCCCACTTTTGACCTGGATCGTTATCTGCCACCAAGTCTATGTGATACAGATTACACTATCTCTACAGAGGTCAAACCTTTACCTCTGCTTGTGAACACAAACACTGTACCAGTGTGGAGCCAGTTTGTTGAATAAATATAGCAGTCCTATGATTCTATGTCCTTCATAAACCAATATTCCAAAGTGGTGTACCAATGTATGCTCTTTAATATGCATTATTTACTTGAAGAACGCCTTCTTTAAATGGTGCAGGGCCCCAACAACCCACCGCCGCCGTCTGCTGCGGCAGCCCAAACTGCTGTCAAAGCCAAAGACTGCCAAGATAGTGCTCCTATTGAAATGAAATGGAGTGCTTTCTGCGTATGCATGTGGGGACTTATTAACCCCACGACCTCTGGTGTGAGATGGCTAGTGGCGAGTATAGAGTACATGCACAGAGGCAGGGATATGCGTTTTGCAAGCCAATAAACTAGGTGAGGTGAAAAATGAATGGGGGAGGGGGATTGCATTTGCAATGGGGAGCGGAAAATGCAGGGCATTACATACGCATTAAAGTGGTTGGAATGTCTTTAAGAAATTTTATATAATTAGTGACGACACTCCTAAAAACAGCATAATATATGGCTAGCTTAATCACAACATATAAGCATTAGGAATGTAAGTTAAAAATACATTGTGGAGGAGATTTTAAGCCGTAAAATTATAACATTTAATTGTATGCCCCATGACAGGAGAGGGCGGCTGTGAGATTAGCCAGGACCTCGTTACAAAGAACCGACCAGAATCTGTATTTATTTGCGGTTCTCGAGCTAGATGCAGACTCACCTATAGAGCTTTGTGCATCTTATTAGATGGAGATTTTTTGGGAGCTTTGGACCCCTGAGATGCCCCAAGCATCCTGACACTTTGACCTTGTGTATTAGACAAGCTGCATTTAATTATGGGCTGTGCAAACAAGTATGTCTGCCCAGAAGCCATGTTTCTTTTACCCCAAGTAAAACCTCTCCCATGCAATTTAAAACTGCTGGATTGTATTGTATTCTTTAGGAGAGTACCTGGACATAATTCTTGGTGACCGCAAAATGTTAAGGTTTTTAAGATGGGCTCATTTGGGCACAGGAATCACATTACCATGTAATAAAAAAATCCCTTACAGGTACGAGAAAACCAAAACAAACACCACAACTTTACCTGGTTAAAAACCAAAACAAGTAAACTACCACACAACATATTAAGTCATCACATGTTGTACAAAAGCTTTAGTTAATCCGAACCCAGTCTTTAAGGGGAAAGTTGTTTGGATTCTCTTGTTGAGTATTTCTATGAAAAAGTAATATGTGCCTTTTCTAATTACACAGATGTTATTCCTCACTCTCTCCTTTATCATGAAAAAAATAAAAATTTTAAAGCGACCCAAAACCACTGAAGATAGAAACTGCCTCCCCCTCCATGGTCAGGCGATTCTTGCCACTGATAAGTGAAATCAATAGGAGTGCACTCCATGCACGCGCACGCGAGTCTGAACTCAACGCTCGTTGAGTCAGCACTGGAGCTGAACGGAGCCAGTCATATCATGTACATGGAGATGCGTCTGGCCCAACACTTTTCCTGCACAGCAAAAAGCTATGGGGTAGGAAAAGGGGCAAATGAATATGGAAGATTCTGCAGCGTTATAAGATGGAGTTCCTTATCCTCTTTTGAACAATGTTACCCGCAGACAATGTAGCCCTCAAATGATCACAGGCAGCAAGCAGGAGGCTAGTACTAGGTCTTTCATAAAATGCCAGTATGGGTAACGCCTCGTAACATTTCATTATTGTAGCGTTCTTGCTTCCCTCTGTAACACATAAACCTATATAGAGTTAATCTATTAGTACCCACTTTACTGACAGTCACAGGTTATTATGCCAGATCAGAGAACATAGGGAAAAGGTTACATTGCAACATTCAGCGACTATATGTATTAAGGTATAGTAACAAATGAACAAGCCATTCACACAACTAGGGCAACTGGTGCTTCTGGAAGCCCCCAAAATTGCACACAAAAAAAAAAAAAAAAAAAAAAAAAAAGAATTCACTTATTTCTGTGGAATTGCTTGGAAAGATTTGTGGCGATTTCATAAAACAAAAATTCCTCTTTGTAGAGATAAGCAGCGTTTCTGCAGTGGGATGCGTTTGCTTTTTTTTTTTTTTTTATGATTTTCTGTCTTTTGCAATGGCTCTAACCAACCTAGTGCACAATAACCAAAGGATGTATTTGTCTCTACTATTGTGTCATCCAGACATGAGGCCCTTATAATAATAAGCCATCCTATCAGAGTTCTTCTGGTTGACAAATAATTGTTTACTTCTTCAGGTGCAAAGCATAAAAGGCCAAAGTTCCAGGTGATCAGTCTGCTGGAGGTTACACTCCATGGGATGCAAGTGAACTGTAGGGAAGCAATCATTTTACGAGATCCCCTATATATCAGAAATATCTACTATACATTTTAAAATGTGTGTGTTATATATATATATATATATTATATTTATTTTTATTATATATACATACACACACACATAGATGTGTAAACCCACATTGTTTTCATTGCGAAGAAAAATGCCTTGATTCTGCTATTATTGTGGGCTCTTTATGCTATAAAAGGTTCTCTTGTATATATGCACAGAAAGGATTGCAGATATGAAGGGATATTATAACGTTGCCACAGGAAATATATGAAAACTGTCCATTGACCTAGACATTCCGTGTGTTGCCTACTGGAATCCAGATAAAATGTGTAAAAACACTGCTACAGGGCATAGTGCCAAATGTAAAATAAATAAAATAATCTAGCCCTACGTGTCCTGTTTTTATACAAGCGATGCTTTTTACTTATTCAATATCAATTTTCCCTACATAAATTTTGTTACTTTACAATACCGCATAGGGTGCTTGCAGAACACATAGTTTGTTCAAGCTAAAAGTAAATATAAGCCATAGAAAGATGATTGGGTATCAATCTGCATGTTGGGGCATTAATAATTAATACAGATATCCATTATTATACACACACACACACATATTTGCAATGTATATTGAATAAAAGCTGCCGAGACACAACCATTCACAATCTTCTCATGACGAAGCAAACAGATTCTTCAGGTCTTGTTCCACTTGGACCCATTAACCCCCAACATATTAACATACAGAAAACTGAACAATACAGCACAGAGGCACAATGTATGTTCTTTTACATACAACGTATGTTCCATTACAGGCCTTATATCCCCAAAGACGTCATCCACCTTATTCACAGACCCAGAACCCCTCTGTGGAATATTCCTCCGACATCTGGAAACGGAGGCTGGCATGGTCACTTAGGCATTGCTGGTTCTGGAGGGAGATATGCAATTTCTTTGTTCATTCTAGAACCCTCAGTACAATACATGAGCAATCTATGTTGTTTGCGAGAGGACTTGTTGAGGCCTGTAGATTAAATTCCCCTCCAGGAAGGTAAAATGTACTGCAGAGGGAGTTGAAATCTAAGTCGTTTAGATGGAGCTGTCCCCACAGACTGGGAACCATCTGGTAAATGCTCTGATAAACCAGTTTCCATGGCACAGAGACCCAAAACACCCCGTAACAAGATGATCCCAAGTGACATTTCTCAGCACAGCTGACAAGCTTACATCTGTCCAACCTCAGCAGCCCAAACTAAGTGTGTGTAATATATTATATTTATACTCTTAAATTTAGAAGATAAAAGGAAACCTCTCCTCACCATTAACAGTTTTTTTTTATTCTGTCTGAAATTCCTTTACAGAAATGAAATCCCTAGTGCCTTAGAACTGATAACGAGCCAAATCCCATGAACAAATAAAGATAATCAGGAGAGTATTTTGAGAGAAGAATTACCCAAACCCTTCCCTTATTGCTGAAGATAGTACAGTAAGAATACATAAAGTTGATTACTAGATTTCCAGGCTGCTGCTCATCTTTTATTTATATAGAGCCAAGAATTTACGCAGCACTTCTTACAATACATATATTCCGGGGATCCGACAAAACTAGAACGGAAAGATTAAGGCAAACCGATACATTGGGTTAAAGAGTGCTCGGCACCCACACTTATTATCCAGGATATCGCTTAACATGCCCAACATTCCTAACTGGCACTTGTTAAGCCATAAAGGTTGTTGTGGCAAATATCCCGCAATTAATATTCTGTGGACTACACTTACCATAATGCTCGCTTCATTCTAAGAGACCATGTTTCACCAACCCTGCCAAAGCACCACAGTAATATTTGATGGTTAGGCCCGTTTTGGATATTTGTATTGTAATATTGATATTTGGTAAAGTAATACAATATACATCATTCAAAAATAATTTCAACGTAGCATATAGAGACGTGTTCTGGCAAATGGTGACAAAATCACCGCATCTATACAACAAGGTATTAGAAAAGGTAAGAGAAATACAGGAAGCCCAAATTCCCGAAACAAGGCAGGGAACAGGTTGTGGAATGGCATCTCAATGACACTGTTAGCTTCTTGCTAGTATTGTTATTATACGTATTTTATTAATTTAACACCATTGTTAATAAGCTAAACAGGCGCAGAGAACCCTGCTCTATAGTTTACCTTCTGATTCACAATCTACTCAGTATGGATTATTTCCAGAATTATTTGGATTTTGTTTAAATAAGTGACATTTGAAGATAAAGAAAGCCAAACAGTTATCTAATGGCTGTATCTGTAAAAATCATGTTACAGGAGCCCTGCAGTCTGGACGGAGATTTGTTGTTGGCACGGAGCTCCTGGTCTGCTCCATTACTTGTAAAAGTTTAAGCTTCTCAAAAGGATGAGAACTAAACACGTTCCTGAGAAGACCTTGGAAATATCAAGTTCCTTCTTAGCCACAGTCTATGCTCCTTACGCTCCCATCTCACACACACACACACACACACATTACTTGTGTTACGCATCAAAACTGCGAAGTTGAGACAGAAGAGAGAAAAAAAAAAGAAAAAAAAAAAAAAAAAACTCCTTTCAGCTCAATTGAAATCTATAAAAGGGGAACTATAAGCTTTAATTTATGCCTAAGGCTGTTGATTGCTGCCATGTGTACTCTATGCTAATATTTAGAGTAATATACATCGCTTAGTACAACATACATCAAGTGCAAAACACATGTTTAACTTCCTATCATTTTGCTACAGAAATGCCTCCCATCATTAATGGTAATGGGAATTACAGCAGGGGTGCTCAATAGCTTTAAAGGGAAAACAGATTTCGATGTATTCTGTCATCTGAGCCCAAGCTACTAGACAAAACACCCCGACATCCGATCATATTGCCGGTAGTAAATAATACAATGACTCGGTTAGTATTGGGGGGGGGGGGTGTTACACTCCGAGGCCAAAGCCGATTCAATCTATTTCTCTTTTTTAAATGATGGCAAGGCATTTGTGTCGTGTTCAGATCAGACATCCGAGCCAAGGTGATTGTATCACTTTAATCACAAAGACAATCAAGCGTTCAATATTTTGTAAACACCTGAAGGGGCAAAAGATACTTTTTTGAGAGGTCTGGGCATTTGGCATAATCTGATTTAGAGAGAAAAACCAAATAAAAAAAGCCTCCAAAATGGCTGGAAGTTATACTATTTGCAAACCTTTACCGTTTAGCATACGTACATAAGGAGGAGAAAGTGATGGAATAAGTACAAGAATACCTGCAAATCTAGGAAGCACAGAAGATCCAGAACCTGCTAGTGTAGTTATTCGAGTTTGACAATAATAAAATAAAAATATCAATGTCCCTTGGTATATTATAATTAATTTATATATATATATATATATATATAGGCAGCCCTACTAAGTGTCTATAACACAATGATATTTTTAACCTGGAAGTCTAGGGAATTGTTTTGTGCAATTTATTATAATTTGATTTAATAGAAACTTTTTTTTTTTTTTTTTAATATTAGGTGCAAAAGAGCTACTTGTTTACTTGAGACAAGAACATCTCTACAGTAAGAGATTAGGACGCCATTAGCATATAAATTTAGTCTGTTGCAAAACTACATGCCAGCACATTCTCAAGAAAAAGGATATCCACCATTAATCAAGGGTTTGTTGGTGACTTACAGTTTCACAATCTTTCAATAGACTTTGGAGCCCATAAAATCATGCAAGGGATGGGACTTTGCATATTCCAAGGATTAATTAACACTATTGATAAGAACACTCGTTTACATTCACGTTTTTATGGATCTAAGAAGATGAAACAGTCTGTCTGTAGGCAGAACGCTCAACTCATGCGTTTCCAACCCTAACCTGTGCTTAAAGACTGTCTCTAACAGAGCCGGCATATTCAAACGAGAGGCCACGTAACCATGGGTAAAGAATCAAAAAGCGAAATACCTAGAGACTGTGTGCATGTCTCAATGTTATACATGAACATATTGACATAAGTGTATTTGATTTGCTAGTGACTGTACAGTGGAGGGCTTTCGGCAGTTTGACCCACCGTAAGCATGAGGAATCAGGCCGCAGGCTGATAAGCCGGTTATGCTCATGGGAAGCAATAATGCGAGTATTGAGCAAATCCGCAATACACCACAGCACTGGAGGGCGAGTAACAATTAGTGGATATAGTACGTTGGGAAAAAAAAAAAAAAAAAAAAAAAAAAAAAAAAAGGACTTCAGTCACATACCCACTTCTAAAAAAAACAAAACATTAAAAAGAAGAAATGAAAAATAATGCACTTTACTGAGAGCAGCCAAAAAAGCAACATATTTTAAACATACATGGGATAGGCACCAAACTACCCCGAATCTAAGACAAAGCGGGCAGAGTATTATTATTTATTGTTTTATATAGCACCATCAAATTCCGTAGCACTGTACAATGGGTAGACAGGACATAGCAAGTAGTATGTAACATAACAAATGGACTTAAACAACAGGTGAGGAGGGCCCTGCTCAAATAAGCTTATAATCTACAGTGAATGTGATGGTTCTTATCTGCCATCAATTTCTACGCATGATGAAAATAATATCTTGGTTGATGAAAAATAAATGTTATTGTATTCCACTTTGCTGAATACTTTTTAATTTTTTCTGACAATAAGCACAGTTGGGTGCTTATATTGGATTTACTTATTCGTAAGCATTAAAAGATACATTTGTGGATGTTTTCCTAAAAAAAAAAAAATTATCGAACAGCTGTATACATTACTCTAAACCCACACAAAGGAAAATATTTAAGTATTGACTTTAAAATTGTGGGTGCTTAATACACATTTATAAAAGTAATAGATGTCTTGGATTTTTTAATCACCTTAGTCAATAGTGAATATGAAGTTGTAAGCTTACACACCTCTGTAAATATTCATTGCTTAGCAAACCTAACCCATAAGACTCAAAACACAGCAATTATGTTATGAGACTGCATATTAATGGGTGTGGAAATTTCGAGCCCAGGCAGTCCTCTTGGAGAAGAAAAAAAAAACAAAAACAAAAAAAAAAACATTATCTGTGCACAATAATATTAAGCCTCAAATAAAAATAAAATCAAGTAAATCTTAATTTAAATCACACCCTTTAACCCATTTAATATTCCAGCCGGCATACATATAAAAAGTTTCTACCAAGAAAACCAAATGGTTCTTATCAGTGTTAAGAAAACACACAAGTAAAAAAATAAAAAACAACAAAAAAAAAAAATATTTTTCTGTCTTACGCATTTAAGCCATTCAGTCCACATAGGGTGTACCAGTACCTCCTTAAAACCCGAGTCAAGAAATCCATTAGGTATGGGGTTTTTTTTAAATAAATAATTAAAAAAAAAACCCACACAAAACAAATAATCACTAATAACTATGTTTTATGTATTTCTATGCTTACTTCTCCTAAACAAAATGAAGTATAATTAATTTGAGTGGGTGAATCATGGTTTAAACAAACATTTGGTAAAAATGAAAAAAAAAAACAACACACACAATCTGGTCCTTAGGTTGCGAAAACTGAGATTGAAGGTTTACTAATTACATGACTAAAAGCCCTAGATTAGTTATGCGATATAGAGCACTATTTATGTACCTCTTCAATAGCCATTGGACTTTGCAAGAATTTCAGTTCTTGGTTTAAATGCACGGCCAAGTTCTTGCTGATCATCGTGAGGTACACTCATGTAGTTTGTGTGGTGGCAGCAGAATAAAAGTTTTTATACCGTTAAAGCCTTGAAAAAAGGTATCCAGTTTATAATAATCGGAGATGCTTACAATGATTTACAATATGAGAAAAGTTTACAAGTCAGCAACTTGTTTATCTTAAGCAAACCACTGCATTTTGCGTCAACTTCAGCTTCATCCAAGGTTCTGTTGGACTCTGTCCAGGTTACTTGGGGCACTCAGGCCAATTCAGTGTTAATGAACCCAATTTGCTTTCTAGTAGTTGTTTGGTTGACTTTTTCCAAATCTTATGATTACATATTGAAACGCCTCCTGCGACAAAGTTTAATTAATTATTATTTTAGTCAAGATGTTCAGCTGCACTTAGGTATATTAAAAATATGGAGATCTATTAAGTGATATTTTGGTCTGTATGATTATGGTTAGCTAAAAAAAAAAAAAAAAAAAGTGCTGCAGAAGAACAAATAACACTGTTTGATTTTGTTTAAACTGCTATATAATTTTTTTTTTTAAGAGGGGATGCTCAGACCATGCCCAATGATTCTTTGGTGGTTAACATTTAGAGATTACATCTTTCAAGAAGGATTTGATGTACAGCAGAAGCGGATTAGGTTTAGCATCTCGCCAAGAGACAACAAGTCTTCATCACTCAGACTAAACAATCTCGTGTACGATAAACATTTGTAGGATGAAATTATTAGACCATATTTAGAAGTACTGAAATAACATTGCGATCTCTAGAAACCCGGCGTGTGAATACATAGCTGTAGTATGCGAGGTCAGCCCCAAAAGATCAGGGAGAGTTTCACTCTTCTCCTTACATTGGCCTGGGGGCGTCATACAGCATCAGGGATAAAGTGTCCTGTGAATGCACAGAGGTCAATGGGTTCTCCAAGGACTCATAAAAAAGGTAATAAGGCAGGAGAATTAATGCAGGCATTTGTAACAAGAGCCTGCTTCAAAATAGGAGCATGGCGAAAGAAAATATTTTTAAACAAAAAAAAAAAAAAAAGTGAAAACAAAGACTTTATATTCTCATTATTAAAAGAGCTTTTCATATTAATGCCGATATCTATATGGGTGATTTTGCCCCAACATCAATTTGACACTAAATCAACAGGTAGCAGATGTGGCTAAACGATAACTTCCATTCTCAAGCAGTTCGATTAAAACATTTTATGTAAGCGACACCTGCTGACCTCCCCATAAACAATTTATGTATAAGCATGTGTACAGATACTTCACTCAGTGCCTGTTTCAGAGGTATAGTCTTTATAATAATTAGTAATCCAGGATCAGGAAATACTTAATTCCAGAGTTTTCGCAAGGATCAAAAATCTTAGCTGTATCACTGAAACTTTTCAGTTCATAGTATACATTACTGTCCAATTTACTTCTTATATCATGTCAACAAGAACGTCAACATCTCCACTTCCAATTTCTAATGATGTCTTCACTCCCAGTGAATACATTTTACATTGCACTGAGAATAATAACTGCACACTTATAAATAATAGATCACCTTGCTTACCAATTATATTCCTCCCTACTATTATGTACTCCATCCCAGGCGAAAACCAATGTTCTTAATAATAGATGTCCATGCATATATACCCGAAAACCTGTATACCTCAATCAGAATGACCTAATAAGCCTATTGGGGGAGTCTCATATACCTTAACATTTTTATGCTAGCCATGGCATCATGCCATTTCTTGGAACTTCTATATTATGATCCCGTTGGCAGATATATCCTAGCATACCATGGGCCGCCTATGAAGCGTATGGTCTGAGACTGCGTCAGACGCATGTTTGCACCCTAGCCATTGATAAAACTCACACAACAATGCTTTCCATTTCCAATGCTTTCGGTATCAGATTCAGAAATACTCTAAATATCTCTATGCATTCTTATGCAATGGGCACCTAACGTACTATAAAATACTTTTGCTCTGTCCGGCTTCTTGCGCATGCTGTATTCTAAAGAAAATAATTAAAAATAAAAAAAAAAATCTACCCAGTTACTTACATCAGATTACTCATTATAAAAACCTCGAGACACATGCCTGAAATATTTATATACATTAAAAAAAAAAAAAAAAAAAAAAAATTTTTATATATATATATATATATATATATATATATATATATATATATATATATATATATATATATATATATATATATATATATATATACACACACATACACATTTATACATAGGTATGAATATAGATTATTTTGTATAGTGGATGGTTTTGATTCATTCTCAACTGGTGCAATTTCTGGGTTTTTCCTATAGAGGTAACCAGCTAGAAGCAACTCACCATATCGAATGTTCGCTTACAGACACAAAGCAGTCAGTGAAGTGCGGTTCCCTAGGACCCCCATTGCGTCAATACATATGACATTTGTCATACATGTGCACAATATTCAGTTATTACTGCAAACAGAAGCATACATTAACAAAAAGGCTACACAATGGGAGGAAACAAGAGGTAACAAAGGTATGTTTCATTTTATTTCTCTGCTTCTCATGTCAGTCATACACAAAGATAATTTACATGCATGCGGCAGGGTTCCATACCAAAGGTTACACAACATGGTCTAACTGGTGGAACTCTCCTGTGGAACATAGCTGCCAGGAATTGAGCTGAGGCCTGTCGGAACTCAGGAGTAAATTATTATTATTAATGAGGAAAAATAAATAATATTTTTTAAGCCACCTGTTTTCATTCCAACTGTGCTCAATAACTTGCACCCTGTAAATGACATTGAGATGAGAACTGATAAGTACCCAGTCCCAGAAGCTGCTCGAACTTCACCCATTCTACATTTACCTGCTGATCAAATAAACATTCATGATTTTAACACGCATGGGACCTGTGGAGAGCTCTCCAAAAGGGGCTTGTGGGTGTCATTGTAAATGCCAACATAATCTGCTTATACTTGTTATAGACATCCAACAAAATAGTTTTACAACATAAGTCCACAAGCAGTTGCATTGCAGTAGACATTGTTGTTATTATATTTAATATTATTGGGAAAGGGCGTTGGAAAACAAACTCTAGATTGTAAGATGTTTTGAGCAGGGCCCTCCTCACCTGTTGTCTCTACAAGTCAAATTGTTATGGTACATACTAATGTCCTGTCCACCCATTGTACAGCGCTACAGAATTTGATGGCACTATACAAAACAATAAATAATAAAAAGCTTGGCTCTAATGACCCACCTTCTAATTTTCATTGATGTCTCCTTCTTGTCCAGGACCCCTGGGACACAGTTGGTGAGCTCCGTCCAGTCGGCGTGTAGTCCACAGCTCCAACCAGTGGAGAACCTAGAAAACAGCCAGGTCTCCTTCCTGTTGGGTCTATAGCAGGTACACTTCTTCTGACCAGGTCTGCAGTCGCAGGGCACTTCTAGCCTCACGTTCTGGACTAAATGCCTCCCAAAAGTTGTACCCCCGGTCTTCTGAATGTGGAGAAACACGATCACATCGTCACCCTTCATGTCAAAGGTGAGGGTCCTATCAAGATCCCTCACTGGGAAAAAGTACTTCTTGACATAGTGAGGATCTGGGGTGGGGAAGAGATCTAGTTCCTCCTGGTAGTATCTACTGGGTGACCCAAAGTTCATAACTGGCCCCACATACTGGTACAAGATCAGCATGAAAAACACAGATCCAGCCACGATCAGCAGAAATTTGCTGGTCCTCTCAACCATGGTCCTTCCAAAACACTTCATATGTCACCATCTCCCAGGGCGTGCAGGCAGCAGTCCTCCCGTCGGTGTGAGTGCGTGCGGGGCCACCGATTAACCACCGTCTCGAATGCTCACGCGTTCCCAGACTTATGATCCAGAGGCAGCGTATGCGATCGGCTCCCGAAGTGTTCCCGGTGGTTACAAAGTAGCCAATGCAGCAGGCAGAGGGAGGGTTGGAGAGAACAGACGAAGCTAGCGGGGGATCATTCAGGTCTTCTCTCACAACAAGGTCCCCACGGAGATCAGCTTCCCCTTACCCGCCGTCCATTTATTCCCAGTTGTGTTCTCCAGGAGATCTACAGAGATCTGGGGCTCCCGGCTGATTCCCAGCCTCCTTCCTGTCCGTACACCACCATGATCACAGCCCAGCATGCACAGCGCCGGCTCCTACTACAACATGTCATTTACATACACTCGCTCGCTCTTTTATTTCTGTGTTTGCCATCGGCCGCCCAAGCAGTTTTTTTTTCTTTTGTATGTCTCGTAGTCTGATACCTGCTTAAACGCGTCACTACGTTTAACGTACAAAACATTCCCTTAAATATCATGTTGCGGTGGTTATTTCCTTAAATAATATTCTATAGCCTTTTAGGGTAACTCTGGAAAAAACATAGAAATTGTGAAACCCAATTATATTTTAAAATAAGGAAATTTTACAAAACAATGTTTAAAAAAAATAAATAAATATATATATATATATATATTACACACACTTGTAATATGTATCTTTGTATAATTTACTTATAATTACAATATCAGTATTGCCTTTTAACAACAAATTCCATGTTTTGGACTACAGGCTCATTTGTCCCTCCCCACCTGAGCTTTATTTTGGTATGGCTCACCATGGACAAGTTGACTGGTGAACAAAATAAATACTCCAGGAGGGGATCTTTTGTGGTTTGTTTTCCAACAATGTATACCATTTTGTAAGGAGATTGATTGTAATTAATATTTAAACAAATTAAATAAACTATGAGTTATTTCACTACTGAAATATTCAAAAGTTGTATCACTAAGTTACCATCAATAACTCTATTAGAATTGTGGGCATATGGCAGGCTCTCTTGCCTTGTGTTGGGAGTCGGCAATGGCCACCCAGGCCGCTTTGTCTTGAAGATTTGGGGCCACTCTCTAAAACCCTTTTGTGTGTATGAATTGAGTTTTCATATAAAGCCAACATGGTTTCTCGAGGTTGTTAAAGCATTGGCTGCATCATTTATGCGCTCTCTTCTGTGTCCTTCTGTAAATGTGCGTGGGGCAGGACTAAATGATGGCCATACACCATAATGTCTATCAGTTGTTTTTTGGAGGCACTTTATTACTAAGCCAATTAGCCCAACTTGCCCTCTGGGCTAAATAGTGCCATCCCTCCCTTGATTGCAGTGCTTTTGCGCTAGGAAGGTCCGACTCTAAAACCAAATTATTTACGCTATGCTTGTTTGTTACATTATTCTAACAATGTGAAGGTCTAAATTTTATGTTACCGTAAACTTTGTCACAATAGATTGGCACCTAGACTTGTTTTGTTTTAACACAAAGAACATCAGGTCCCGCTGCTTATAATTCTATTTGGATAAATGTTGTGTGTTTGTGTCTATTATGTTGTAGACTTACCACAGCTTGTTTTGTTTTAACTGAGTTAGTGCAACGAGATGCTATTTAAAATTCTAATTACATTAGGGTTGCCGATTTGTATCATAATAGGTTTGTGTGTGTTAATGTAATTGCGTCCCTTGCATACCTTTAATTGAGTAACAGATTGCACTCAGAATTTATTGTATTCCAAATTCCAGACCAAAATCAAGCCCAGGGATCCTACTTTATACTTTCAGTGGAAACATTGCATTGGATTCCATGGCGATTGCTCTTCATTTAGAATTTGCTCTTTATAGATAACCTGCATTGTATTTCAGGGTCAGTTATCAATATAATACAAAAATATGTGGGTCACGATTTGGTTCAATGGCAGCCAGTTGTGCCGAGAACATAGTATTTCCCAACATTCATTTGACCAGTTTATTTACCTCTTTTTAAGTGTATGTAACTAATAGTGAAAAGAAGAACGGTTGTTAAATGAATACCCTTCGTATGCTTTATTATTATTAAAAGCGAAATTTTCTTTGTGAATATCTTATATTTTTCTGCATAAATCTCCCAACAGGAACACTGACACCTTCAAAAGTACTGCAGAAACTTTAAGTGTCCACTTTCTCGTTTCACTACAAGCAAAATGTCTATATTTATTAATTAAAAGGTAGCTGCCCCCTAAAACACCAACATTTCCACAGAGGAAAGAAGCATTTGTCGAATTCTAATATTGAACTCCACTTCAGGTATTTTAAAATCCTTTACTACATATCACCGAAATCACTGGATATTTTATAAAAATTCGAGAAAAAAAATAGAATAGGTGTGGCTCTATACCCCTTCACATGTACTGTGTGACTGTTTGTCATTTGAAATTTACCATGGATCTGACACTGCATTTTATTTTTTGTGACCCCCCCCCTTCTTTCTTTCTGTATCCTTATCGTGACGAACCAAAGAAAACATAAAAAAGAAAAAAAACTTTAAATAAAAAGAAGTTTGAAAAAAATTAAAAAAATAGAATAGGTGTATCAGCCGGTCGCATGAGCCTATCGACCCAGAGCCCATCGACCCAGAGCCCATCTCTCCAAAGTCCACCTCACCAGAGCCCATTGAACCAGAGCTTATGCCAACTTATCTAACTGCACATGAGCCAAACCAGACAGGCTCACAACAAACTAAGCCCAAAGGATGATCCTCCTAAATGGTTCACACTCGGGTCAAGCAGGGCTGAGCAAGGTGATGGTCATGAGTGTGGTTTCAGCTACTTTAACATCTCCCAACTATATAATTAAGGCAACACAGTTGTTTTATGCACTAATAATTATTGTTAATTTCTCCCACTCTAAATATGTTATCTTCATATATGAAATTATACAGGGTTTTTAGTATGAACAGACTCAGTAATTGATTTTGTAGGCCTTTTCTTGTTCCATGACTTTGCATAAGATGAGGATCTTCACCAACTGCTAAAAGGTTGCAGGTTAAAAACTCTTATGTTATTCTTTGTAAAACCCTTTTATTAGTTCATCACATAATAACTATTCCTCCCAACATTACCAATAACCAAAGAAGGACACTTTTTAATGAGTCAGAGGCAAGGCTAGGGGATAGGGCTCTACCAAAACTTTTCTATGACTATGTCCATTATATGAGTATGAGATTTAGAAGAATTATTCATTTCATTTACACATTTTTTATACATTTTCTGTATTTACCAGTACATTGTATGTATATTATTCTGGCGTTCACTCTGATTCACTCATACTCACCACTGAACTCCGACAAAAGAGGGACATCAAAGGAGAAAAGAGGGACAGAAGGTTTTCGGTCCCAAAAAGGGTCTCCATTTGAATTAAGGAACAATTCCAGCCAAATATAACATAACAACCTAAAACACATAATAGGCTGGCAACTCAATCAATGTACATATCCTGTCTCGTCAAATGCATACAGTAAAAGGAACACAAAAGTTCATAAATGTACATGAAAACTTGGTTACTATCCCATGTTGGTCACTATATTTTTAATTATAAGTAAAAAACATAAATTAAAATAGTGGCCCACATCTTCAAACCAGGCAAGCCCTTGGGTAAGTACCCACCTCCCAGCCCTCCATTGCCCCAATCAATGTAAAAAATTAAAAGGCATCTATTTCAATTGCTGAATATTTCCCGGTATAATTAGTTTACAGTAGTATACAGTTCACAAAACATTTTCTTATGCAGTTTCTTACATTTTGAATAGCAATGCAATAACATAACGAATTCATTCTACCGTGAATAAAACCATCCTAGCCAAGTTGGAGATGGTGGATGATTTTGATTGACTTTCAATTCAAATTTTGCATCATGTCATCCAGTGAAGTTTATCCGTCCCATAAGCATCTGTGCACCAGGCGAATCCGAACGGCATGCATCAAACACTTGCCTGAAAAGCTTTGCTGATGTAGACAGTGAAGATTGAAAAAAATCCAATTTAATGCACAGAAGCACACAGGGGACAGAATGAAGTTCGTCTGTGTTAATTTGGCGCTACTAATCCCTTTTGCAACCCTTGACATGGAAGGCCCAGCTGTACATGCCATGCAGCACAGTGAAGGTTTTTGTTATCTTTTCTTAGTATTGCATTAAACATACAGAAACATAATTTCTGTGTTTCAGAGTGTAATTAATGCAAGTATACAGCGCCTGTCTTAGTGCCGAGTGAGTCAGGGGCAGCTAGACGAGGGGCAGGGGCAGCTAGACGAGGGGCATGGGCCGCTGGCTTTCTTTTCCTAAAACGTCCTCGATGGTGGAAGGTGTATCCCTAAACTAACATTCTAAATGTAAAAAAACTATTTAAAATAAGACATGGGCTATGATTTTGGGAAACGGAAGGACATCTGGCCTGGGGCACTTTCTGGCCAAGAATAGTTCCTTGTATCTATAAGGAGTTAACTTGAATGTAAAAATCCATCACCCATATATCCTGAGAAGTATTTAAGATCTTCTCGTCTAAGATGCATAACTGCCTTTGAGAAGAGCATCAATCCTAGACCATTTCAATGATAGATTTAGTCACACGCGCGTTTTTCTATATGGTGATTTCAAAATGTTTATGTCTTAAAATAAATGGGATAAAAGGGACATGTCCAAAGACTTCCCTGACAGAAATAAGCAATTATCTGGTTTCTTGCGCTGGTGTTACACTGAGAGTAGGACCCCGAATCCTCAGGCGAAAATACTGAAACACCTAAAAAATGCTTTGTTTCCCAGGTTACCTCATCTTCTTTCTTTTGCTTCTTGCGTGCAAGTCTGATGCATGCTCCAGGCCAGAGTAAGATTGCTTTGTCTGTCGTCTCTTTAAATAAGTTGCCGCAGCAGCTGCAGGTGCTGTTACATTAATACTGGATTCCCGGCAATTAGTGCGTATTCTGGAACGGTGGTAAATGGTGTCCCATTTGTTGCTGGGGAACGACGAATGAGGCTGAAATTCTCGATCTATCGTAGACAGCCCCGATTCAAGGAGATCAGGAATATATAAGAATAGAAGAATGCAGTATACAATGTATAAATTGGTGAATCAAGTGTTTTAGAGGTTATCTAGTGTTTTAGTGTGTATTGATACCAATACATGGACTCAACCTTCAGCCGATGAACATTTCTAATGACAATGAGTTTCTGATGATGTATACTTCATAAGCATAAGGACATATATGTCACGTGATCGGCTATGGCATCATTACACATAGAATACTTCAGGATGTGGTCGGTAGAAACTGGAGTTCCCTGGAAAAAGGTGAAAAAGCCTTCTTTTCTAGGTAATTTCCATCGGTGCAAATTTTAATATTTCATGTGGCCAATAAGTTGTGGCCAACAGAGCACAATGAAAGTTTCTCTAAACAGTAAACTCTCTCGAGTTTTCTCTATATTCATATTTTTTTTGTACTTTACATCAAAGAGAACTATTGGCAAATGCATTACCATGAAGTTGTTAATAATGCATTAGTCCCAAATCCAGTAGCAAGCTTCCCCTATTAACAGAAGGGAAAGGACATTTTCCCCTGAGAAGTGCACTGATGTGAAGAATCTGAACTACCAGCGACACATTGCTTTTCAATGCGTCTGTTTAGTCGCTTTGCAAAAAATAAAAAACATTTAAAAAAACAAAACAATCCCAAAATGATATGCAGTATATCTTAGTGCATTTATTGCATTATTAGTACATTTGAATGTTGTATATGAATAAACAAATTAGCACACTATTAAAGTATTATTTATTTCATTCTTTTTTTTTATGGTCCCTGTTTTTGTCCTTGTGATCCACCGTCCATGCCTTTTGTTGACGGTTTAATTTACAAACTTCAGTTTCTGCTTTTTCTATGCAAATTATTGTGACTTTTAGAGCTGTAAAACTAATATTTACTCCGCCACATTGTCCACCAAATATTCTGACATTCTTACAGGTACAGAAGGATTTGGGTACCAAACAGGAATCATCCCTTCTAAACAGGGACAAGCAGGACTGGACCGATGATGGCCCACGGCTCTACCTCTTTAAGGTGCGCTGCAGCACCTGGTCTACTACTGGAGAGGCAGATCGGGTGAGTGTGTGTGGCTGTCGGCAGAATGCATTTGCCGGGGTGCCAGAGGGCCATTCGGTGCCTGAGGACAAGTGTTTTATGTTTTCCAAATTAAGGTTTTGGTTATTTTATTTGGCCAAAGCATGATTTAAACCTACCCATAATGTTGAGGCAGTTTAAGTATATTGAAGTTTCAACTCATAATTCAGTTCAGCTGAAAAGCACAAACGTTCCTATCATACTAAAATAGGGGGGGGGAAGCACAGAAAAAGTAAATTTGAGTGTGGTAAGCTTGTTACAGGCTCATATACTCTGCGTGTATATTAAGGGATTAACCTATTATGGAAATACGCCAAATCCAGATAAGTAGGATAAAGAATGTAAATCAACAAAAAAAAAATGCTCCACCTCTGTCCCTGCTGTTTAAACAGATCTCAATTGAGCCATAAAAATGTGAGTGAATTTTCTTATTTTATGCAAAGACTGTATACAAAGCAAGGGGCCAAACAAAAAGTTGATCATTCACCCAGCAATGAGGACCTACGTTTGCCTCCTAATAACAAATAACAGCACTGGTCTAATTTTATGGCTATGCGTCTTCAGATGTTTTACAAATTCGTCAACGGGCCATATTTCATTTAGGCTGGAATGGACATCAACTAGAAGAATAGGATTATGGTTAACGAGCAAAATGCCGTCATTTAGTTATTTACACAACAACCACATACAGAGAATATATATATATATATATATATATATATATACGGTATATACACACATCACACTGATGTGAAGAATCTGAACTACCAGCAACACATTGCTTTTCAATGCGTCTGTTTAGTCGCTTTGCAAAAAATAAAAAACATTTAAAAAAACTAAAAAATCCCAAAATGATATGCAGTATATCTTAGTGCATTTATTGCTATGAGTATATTAGTACATTTGAATGTTGTATATCAATAAACAAATTAGCACACTATTAAAGTATTATTTATTTCATTCTTTTTTTCAATCCCTGTATCACTCCCATCACTCCGGTGTTCCAATGGCACGTTGTGTTCGCTGATCCAAGTTTAAGTTTCAATAGCCCACTGATTGTTAGAAAACCCTTTTACAATTATATTATAGCTAGAAATTAAAGTGTTAAGTGAAGTCCTTGTTAAACAGCAAAGTGACCCAAAACTTTTGAAGGGTAAAGTATAGAATATGTGTATAAGAAAAGTACCTTATGTGCATATCATGTGACCAGCCATCGGGAATTAAAATAGAGCAATGAGAACTGAAATAGCCAAAGAAAATGGCGTAGATTTTTAAGTAAATGGGCCTTTCACTCTGGCCCTTCTGGGCCGCTCCTGGTTTGAACGCATTGCCTTACTGGCGTAAAATAACGATTACAACAAAGCCTCACAAATACATTTTTGTCGACATTACTATAAAGCCTTACATACTCCGGTAGACGTCCATGCCTGTGAAAAACTGCCTCTTTGTTGATAAAGGCCCCACAAATGTAATTTAAAATCTTACATCTTCGATCAGTTTAGCATAATTAACAGAACAGGAATTGGCATCGTTAGATAGGCTGCGCTCATGAGGATTGCAATCTGGAGATGCTTAATAGGCCTGTGTGAGTAAAATGATAATCTACTCTGCAGTTTATCTGAGATAACCAGAAGTCCTCGCTTCCTTATCAGTGTTGTGGTCTGGCCACCGTTTAATCATTTTAAACGGATACACTTTATTATATATCACACGTCCTGTTTAAACATAATGAAAAATATAATTTTACGTTCCTGAGTTTGTGATTAAAATGAAAGATACAAAAACACTGTCCTTGAGTAAGTGTGCTAAAATGCATTTCAGAGCCTGACATTCAGCTCAATTTCTTTTGTTAGGATTGAGTGATATAAAGATTTTTTGTAGCTGCAGGTCAGCATAAGTGTCAAGACACGGTTTTGAGACCTCAAAGGTCTCTACATCAGGTTGATTATGTCTAGCCCTTATTAAATTATTCCTATATGTATATTTTGGAATTGTAACGCTTTAATGCTTACTATGACCCCTTTTGCCACCATAACAGCCCAGAGCCTTCTAGGCATGGACTCCACTAGACCTCTGAAGATGTGCTGTGGTATCTGACATTAGCAGCCGGTCCTTTAAGTCCTGGTGCAAGGTGGGGCCTCCATGGATGCATCCTGGTGCCATGTGTTCTCCATGTAAGCGACGCACACACACCTGGCCATCCAAGTGATATAAAAGAAAATGCCCAGACCAGGCTACCTTCTTCCATTTCTCTGTGTTCCAGTTCTTATGCTCACGTGCCCATTGTAGGTACTTTCGCACATTTCTATCAGAACCAGCATTGGCTTTTTCAGCAATTTGAGCTGCAGTAGCTTGTCTGTTGGATTTGACCACATAGGCCAGCCTCCCCCCTCCACATGCATCAACGAGCCTTGGCAGCTTATGACCCTGTCACTGGTTCACCTCTAGTCCTTTCTTGGACAACCTTTGATAGGTACTGACCACTGCAGACCGGAAACATCCCACAAGAGCTGCAGTCGTCTGACCATCACAATTTTGCCCTTTTTGCTCAGATCCTTATGCTTCCCAATTTTTCCTGCTTCTATCACATCATCTTTGAGGATGAAATGTTTACATGCTGGCAAATATATCTCACCCACTGACAGGTGCCATGATAACAAGATTACCCGTGTTATTCACTACACCTGTCAGTGGTCAGCTGATCAGTATATATATATATATATATATATATAATTTCCTTTTTTGTTTATAAGCTGTGCAATCCACGTTTACACTAACACACTTATGCATATATAACATATACACTCACACTAATCCATACTCACATTCACACACATTCATATTAAAATATCCTCATTCTGTCATCATAGCTCTACTTGTTCAGAGCCTTTTGCCTTTGCTGCTCAATGTGTGAGCATCAGCGAAATCAGGGTAAGTGACTCACCCAGGGGTGTTTGCCCTCAGCACTGTCCCGTCCCGGCTCCCTATCCTGCTCGTTGTCAAGCTCTGACTTGAAGGATCAGTCATCATAGTCCTTCAAGTGCCTTCTACTAAAGCTGTTTTTTTGTTTTTCCGAGGAAGCCATTATTTTTAGCTATTATATCTGCTATACTAAAAAACACAAAACAGAGCAAGTAGAACATCAAGGTGACAGCTCTAATACCTCACAGGAACATATTATTTTCTTGAAATGTATAGCGTGTGAATTAGTTAAATCTTCTCACTGGAATTTCCCTTTCTTATGCCAAGTGTGGCCAAGAGGAAAGAGACCAGACTGATACAACAGGGAATTCACAACAGAAAACTCACTAGGCTGCTCTCTGCTTGCTTTACATTCTGGCACGATGATTTCAAGATTTAACAAAAATGAAATATATTTTTCTCACAGACAATAAAAATCAAGTTATATTTTTGAGACTACATTACAAATATTTTTAAATCACAATGAATATTGGAAATATTGGGCCTGATTGAAAAACCCTTAATTGATTTTATTGAAAGCAAGTAGCTCATGGTTTAGAATTCATTGACTTGTCCAAAATCAAATTCTCTGTACAAAACAAGTGCTAAGTTTTAGATTGATCGATCTATCTATCTATCTATCTATCTATCTATCTATCTATCTATCTATCTATCTATCTAATATCCATAATTAACTGGGTATGGTTTAGCTTATTTGAAGTGTCTATTATTTTCTGTGTGCCAACATTGCTATTATGTATACTTTTAAATAACCAAATGCCACAATTTGGTACCAATGTTTCAACCCTAAAAGACTCTTAAGGTAATGATATGAAGATGGAAAGTTAAAAAAGATTCTAACACTGTAAAACAGTTTTAAACGAAGCAAAATCAGAAATCAAACTAAAGGCCAGGGGACACATACAGTCACATCCAATGTGTCGAAGCTTGTGTAGGAGATGTGTAGAAGATGATGTTGTGGGGTTGCAAAGGAGCTTCTTGCCTGTAACGATGTTTGACCAAGAACTGTACACCACTGAGGATAGGCTTTCCAATGTGCATTTCCGGCACTAGGCACAGCTACTTGCATTGTGGATTATAATATTATATTAATACTTAATGCCCCTTTCATTACTTATTCATAGATCCTGTCCCCGGTATTAATTTACTATTATTATTATTAGTATTATTATTATTATTGTTTAGTTATAATTATTATTATTTCTAAACTAAATTACACAGCATTTCCCATTCACAAATATATACAAAACAGTTATTAGATAAATATGGCATAATATGTATGTCTAAAAAAAAAGTAATGTTTTTGAACACCTATTTTAAATCTGATGCTAGTAATAAAACATTGGTGGGAGTTCCCCATTACTCGAACCTAATAGTTTAATTACTCTCATCTGAATTGTCTGCCTGGAGGTTGGCTTAGATAAGCAATGATTGCTAATTGAAAAGTGTGTTTATTGTGAGCAAATTCACATTTGGTAAATGTGCATATGAGGTTGAGTAATGTTACTTGACTACGTGCAATGGAAGTTGAATCGCTGATAAGTGGGTAACAATTTAGCACTCATTTATTTTTCCCCAAAGTCCTGAAACTAGACAGGTCATTTAATCATGAAATGAAATAGGGGTAGCTGCCCCCCAACTACCAAACAAAATCATAAGCATATAAAGTTTAAAGCATGCTCACCAAAAAAGAGAGAAAAAATATGCTTCAATTATATTATATATAATATAAAAATAGTTTACATGTGAATTAATATTTACTAGTTAACCTTCTTTCGTGTAGGGTCGTCTTATATTCAGGCTTTTTCTTTTTTTCCTAAATTACTATTCAAATTTTGGGGGGTCTTCTTATAATCAGGGTTATCTTATAATCGAGCAAATATGGTATATATGTGTGTATAAATAGCGGTGCTTGTTCCAAATAAACGCAAATTGTGTTTTCAACTTTTTTCTATTTTAGTTCTGTCTTATGATTGGGATAGGCTGCTATGACACCATATTGTGCTTTTCAGGACAATATTAGCATTGTGTAGCTATGCTCTGGCTAGCCGTAGTGTCAGCAGGTCTTCATTGTATGGTGGGCCCGCTTCATCTCTGAAAGGGTTAACCACTGGTGTCAGATGGGGTACAGGGCGTCCCAGCACAGAGATGGCCCTCGTTATCATTGATTCGCACAAATGCACAAAACAGGCAATGTTTATTAAAAAATTACGTTTGTATGAAAATGAATACACAAGTCTAGTAATTAGGTTCTAATTGCCCTGGTAATGTGGCACAGGTACACCACTGGACTGGATCTGTTGGGTGTTCAGCCACCCTAATGACAATAGGTGTCTCTCTGCCTATTATTTCCTTTAAACAATTGTCTACACCAACAATATTATAAAATGTGTTCTACTAATATCTACAAACCATGTGAATGCTGCATTCACAAAAAAACATATATAAACCTAGTATAATATAGTATAATATAATGATAAAAGAAGCCCTTCAGGATGAGACAGCCTTGTGGCAGCTATCAGTTTTGAGAGGACTGTCGACTGCTCTGTCACAAAGACAGACTTTGTTTTTAGTAGTTACATTTTATGTTAATGTCCATAATGCATGGAGCTGTTTGTGTTTAGTTCTGTGTTTAGAATTGTGATTTCATTTGCTATACAAAAAAAATCTTTGTTCTGTGTATGATTTAGTATGTTTTAGATACATACTCAGTAACATACTTAGATACACACCTATCTGTTTTGGTCTAGGAGGGAAGTTGGGTCTTCTGTTCCTTTTCAGTCCTCACACTCTGACTATGTCTGAGTACCAGGAAATAACATCAAATCCTGGTGCTCATACTCATTCAGCATGCTGGGGCTGAGAGAGCACAACTCACAAATCCCTGCAGTATGCCCAGCACAGAGGGAGGCTTGGTGGCGCTGGGATTGTGAGCCCCTAGAATATATACACTGAAGGAACTCCATGTAACCAGTGGCCAGGACCAGTGGTCAGAATCCACATTTCTGTCATGTAACAGCCAACTTTAAATTATCGGTTGGAGGACTAGTCTGCCCTGAAATCCAAATCCTCTAAAATACAAACCCTGTTAGCGTATATTCATTTGGGCTAGCCTTCAGAATATTTATAGGCTAAAATTCTTGACTAATCAGGGTAAACTTCTTGGTTAAAGTGATAAGCACTCATGGTTTTGCTTTACTACCGCCACCTAGTGATCAAACAATAAGAGTGTTTTCTAGATAAGTCATTTAAATAGTTAATAGTGTAAGCATCCTATTTATACAGGACATTTAAAAAAAATAATAATTTTAAGGTACTATTGTAACATAAAATATGAAATAACATGGCATAAATATATTCAAAGTTTCATTTATTTATTTTATTTTAGTCCATTCAAGATGGTTCCATAAGTGGGAGTAACGTCTAAGAAGTAATTATAAGAATCACATTGCAGAAACCTAGTAGTAAAATAAAATAATAAGAAACAAAACAAACTACTTCATGATTTAGTAAAGGTCTTTTGAGAGTCTACATTATGGTCTCAAATAAATCACAAAGTTTAGTATTTGGATTATCTTTAGACTTCTGTAATCATTATTTTAATAAGAAAAATCTGAACTGTTGTTCTACTGATTTCCATCTCTAAGTACAATGGGCTGTCATTGGGGAAGGGGCATGAGATGGGGCTTTGGAGCCATAGGATATTTGCTATTAAGATATAATTTCCATCACCCTGACCAAAGGATGAGGAGAAGGGGCTATATAAGGCAACATTTATATAAGGCCCCCGATTTTATTTCATTACCGCATGAGGTGTGGGAGGAGGAGAAATCAATTTTCACCTGAGGTGAATTTGACCTCCATTTTTTCTATACTGTAAATACATTTAAAAATATTTTCAATGTCAATGTAGTGGAGTGGCTCCCAAGTCCCCTTACAACAAACATTCCAAGAACATTTTAAAGTCACAGGCTACCCGCAGGTGAATGATCCTGTGAGTTGCCTCTTTTTATCACATACATTCACATATCCTGCACGTTTACATCCTAGGTAGAAATAGGTACGATGAAGGTAGGCACAAAGACTATTGTCACTTCTTCACAAAATAAAAAAAAAACTACTATATGCGTAACCAAACCCATATTCATATTCTTCATGCACCCAGCTAAAGAGGAAGGTTAGGTAGAAGGGTTGAACTTGATGGACTTAAATATTTTTTCAACCTTATGAACTATGCAACTATGATTTATCCAGAGGTTCAATCAGTAAGCACGGAAAGGCTACACACACTTTTCCAAATGGATCTTGAGGGTCGCCTCTCTGCCTTTTGGCTAAGATCAAGGGAGAGGGACCTGTGAGAGAGGGAAAGCTTGGTCCTCTGGCCTTAAGGCTGGGAATGGCGTCAGAGAGCCTGAGATGTTATAGCGTCCTCTAGCATGGATCCGCTGGGGCACTCAGCACTGTGATAAGTGTGTGGGAGGCACACTTTTTATCATCCTTGGATTCTCTCATGATGCACCTTTTATATACCACCTCTTAAAATGCCCCGGCCATTGGCTGGTGATGGAGGGTTGGTGGCATGTCATACCTTCACTGGCACTTATTTCGGCACCAACACTTTTCAGGTTCTTCAGATTCAGAGCATGATTGATTTCAGGTTTTGTTAGTGAGTTAAGCACCATTGGGTCACCTGAAGCTACAGTGAAGCTGGGCTCCCGAAGACTAAGTCCAGTTTTGGTGTGTGGGGCGATGTGTGCCTTTTGGCCCCCACTCCCCCTTAGAAAGTTTCTGGTACGGGAGGATAAGATCCGGTACACCCAAGGATTCTGCCTGGGTGGGAAGGAAGGGGCTGGATATCCCTTTGGGAGTGTAGCCCAAAAATACAAAGATTCTTCATGATTGATTTAGCGCACGACAGTAGACGACCAAAGACCATGACCTTGGACTCTCAAAAAAATAAATAAATAAATAAAAGAACTTGATGGTGTATTACATCTAGGTATCCAGGTATACCAAACCAAGGGTGTCAGTTGCAAGGAGAAACCAGTTTTTGTAACTAAACATTATGCTGTTTCATTTAAAAAAAATATTGGGGCATGGCAAAATGTACTATTTGAAGGACGGATTGGCACTTTACTTCTGTTTGAACCAATGAGTGATGTTTTTAGACAGAATAGAGCACTAACATAGAGGAACTAAATTAACCTCAGTAAATAATAGTTGAAGTTGGATGCAGCCGTGGAATCAGTAGATGGACCATGCAGACCAAATGGTCAATCAGAAGGGCTGCTGTGTTTCCTTCACATGTCTTTCATTTCAGAGATACGCAAGCATAGGTTATTTTGTTTAAGTGCATTGGTTATAAGGAAATGTATTCCTTATGGAAGTCACAGAAATGTATTAAGTGCTACGTTATTTAAAAAAGAGATGGCACATCATTTATTAGACTATATAGACAGAAGCACATTTAGGAAATGCATTTGTGTCAAATACAAAATAAAAAATATAAACAAAGCCTTAGATCTTCCAGTTACAGGGATGATGCTCAAACAAGTAGAAAAATTAACAACAACCAATACCAAATCAACACACCCATTAAATAATTACGCTTTAGGCTTTAAAACTGTATTTTGCCTTAAGCACAAAGGCCCATCTGTCACATCAAAGCAACGCATATGAGGTGAGAAAAAATATTTCTAAGAACACAGATAACATGGCTGCTCATCCAGACAAAATAAATATCCCCACATTAGCATTGCCATAAAGAATTACCTCAGTGCGGTGTTTGAGTAGGAAAAGTCACCCAAAATATAACATGCCTGACAACAATGATAAAAGTCAGATAAAAGTTTCTTGCAACAAAATTAGATAAAACCTGGCTTTTTTTTATCAATACCTTTCATTACCATATCCAGCACCATGGGACTTCCCCTTTAGTGTGTTTATTGCCCAAATTTGACCACAACCAGTCTCCACCCTTATTCTGTCCCTTTGTGCAGCCCCCCTCCTCTATGTCTAGTCTAGTCAGCTACACACCCTTCCTGCCACACACACACACACACATATACACTAGTATTGGGACACCTGACCATTACACCAAACGGGACATTTATGACATTGCATTCTAAACACCTAGACAGTAATATGTAGTTGGTCCTTTCGCTTTGTGGCTGAATTCTTGCTGTTTCTAAACGCTTCCACTTACAGTTGACCGTGGAATATCTAGCAGAGATACAATTTCATGAACTGACTTATTGCATAGGTGGCATCCTATCACGGCATCATGCATGAATTCACTGAGGTCTTCAGAAAGACCAATTGATTCCACAAATGTTTGTAAATGCAGAATGCATGGCTAGGTGCTTGATTTTATACACCTGTGACAATGGGTCTGATTGAAAATTCTGACCTCTGACAGCCACTACCAGCCTCTTCAAGCTGAAATATTTCAAGCTTTAAAAAGATACATTTAGAATTTTCTCAAAACCAGTTTTGGGTGTTAAGTCTTTAAAGTGGGGGTGCGGCCTATGTTCGGGGTCTAGCGCCCGACGCCCGGGACATGCAGTTGTCTAAGCGCATTGTGCGGATGGTCACCGGCTGCGGAGGTTGTTTATCCGCATCGCCGCAGCCGGTGACCGTCCGCACGATGCGTTTTACCTCTGCCCCCAAGACTTACCAGAGCAGACTCCCGGGTGTCTTGCGGGGCCGGCGGGGGACATCTACGCAATACACGTATACAACTTCCGGTGAGTGCCGGCACCGGAAGTTGTATACGCGTATTGCGTAGATGTCCCCCGCCGGCCCCGCAAGACACCCGGGAGTCTCCTCTGGTAAGTCGGGGGGGGCAGAGTGGCAGCATATCTCGGGGGGAAGGACAGTAGCAGCATATCTCTAAGGGGGAGGAGGACGACAGTGGCAGCATATCTCGGGGGGGAGGACAGTGGCAGCAAATCTCGGGGGGGGAGAGACAGAGTGGCAGCATATCTCGGGAGGGAGACAGAGTGGCAGCATGTTTTTTTGGTGCTTTTTTAAAAGAAAAAAACTTTTTCTTTAAAAAAGCACCAAACTTTTAGGGTGCGGCCTATATCCGAGCCAATACGGTAAATGATGGTGTAAATATGATGATACAGACCCACTGTTTGTCTGCCCATAACTGTCTGCTCTATAGAACCTGTTGCTGTGAGCCTGTTCTTAGACTGGTGTTTTCCAGTTGTGGCTAGAAATGGTGCCAAAGAGAAAGCCAGAGGTTAAAGCAGACATCTGTCTGCAACTCGACACAGCAACACCTATCTGCCTTCAGCTGAGTTTGGAGACGGATCTGCCCCTGCACAGGGAATCCAACCTGACCCATCACCACCTGCACCCCTGCCATCCAGACTTACTTTCTGTGAGATGTTAATTAGAAATTGATTTAATAGAACTTTGTATGACCATTATTATTTCCCAAAGATCATCAACTTCTTTGTTTTCTTCTATATGGGAGAGGGATTCAGACACAAAGCCCCTGTCAAACCTAGACTGCACATAGCATGTACATATAGGTTTAACAGAAAATGTACGTGAGTCTCTTTTGTTAGCCACTTGCTTAAAGTATCAGTTCTTTAAGTTTTTGCTCATCTGTTCAAAAGCAGTTCAAGCTGTGATTACGTCCATGTCATCACTTTAGTAATTTGGTTTAATGTTATTTGTTATATACCGTATTTGCTCAATTATAAGACGAGGTTTTTTTCAGAGCAAATGCTCATCTTACAATCGGGGTCGTCTTATAATCAGACCTCAAATAGGTCTGACTATGAGACGACTAAGATCCAGATCCCCTGCAGCTGCAGGGGACCTGGATCCTCCTGTCTCCCCCCCCGCCCCACTTACCGGTACTTCTCAGTCCCCGGTGTGTAGCTGGGGCAGTGTGTAGATGTGTAGAACTTTCGCTACAGCAGGAAGGAGGTGTGGCTAGCAGCGGGGGTTGTCTGCGTCCATCACGCAGACCTTCCCCGGCTGTCAGAGATCAGAGTTCCCCACACCGGTGCGTGGGATCTACACGCTGCCCCGGCTACATGACAGGGAAGTCAGAAGCACCGGTAAGTTTGGGGGGGGGCGGGGAGTGTTAAATGGGGGGCATAAGGCATTTCTGGAGGCAGAGTGGCACATAGGGGGTCAAAAGGCATATCATGGGGCACAGTGGCATATCGGGTTAAAAGGCATATCATGGGGCACAGTGGCATTTAGAGGGTTAAAAGGCATATCATGGGGCTCAGTGGCATATAGGGGGTATTCTAGGGCAGATGTGCATAACTGGGGGGCAGATGTGCATAACTGGGGGTTAGATGAATTAACATTTACTGGTAAAACTTTTTTCCTATAGGGTCGTCTTATATTCAGGCTTTTTCTTTTTTCCTAAATTAATATTCAGATTTGGAGGGTCGTCTTATAATCAAGCATATACGGTATATTAAATGCTTATAAATAACCATGTGGTCATTCCATTTCAAAACCATGGGCATAAACTGTTCTGTGAAGGCTTTCTACAAAAGTTCAGAATGTGTCTGTCTGGAAATTGTGCCCATTCAGCCAAAAGAGCATGTGTGAGGTCAAGTACTGATTCCAGTTCATCCCAAAGATATTTAGTGGATTTCCTCAAACTAGTGGCACAAAGTTGGAAGCGTACAATAGTCTAAAATGTATTTGTATGCTGTAGCATTAACATTACCCCTTCACTGGAACTGAGGGTCCTAGCTCAAACCCTGAAAAACAGCCCCTCTCCTCCACCAAACTTTACAGTAGGCACCACACATTTCTCTAGAACCCAGATTCATCCATCAGATGAGGCATGTTTTATCGCTTCAAAGAACATGTTTCACTGCTCTAGAATCTAGTGGTGATATGCTTCAAATAACTATAGCTGACACCTTAATATTGTTCATACTGATCTTTAGCTCATTGGCCGTGAAAACCCATTTCATGAAGCTCCCAACCTTATGGAAAAGGTGGCATACTATACACAGTGCACATTGACGACAACAGGAGGGGAGGAACAGTATACCCGGAAAACCACTACATGCAATACACGCAATCGGAACTGTAGAAAGTTTAATGCAACACTGAGTGATGGACAATGGGACGTCTTAAAGACTTTTTTAATGTAAGCTGGGATATTTTATTTGTTGTAATTTATTATTGTGAGGCTCTGGCGTTCTCAGATTCTCATATTCTCCTTCAGGATTTTCTGGTATGCTACCTAATTCATGGTTCTTTTAACTATGGGAAGTTGCCCAGGTACTGAAGCAACAAAGCAGCCCCAGACCATCACGCTGCCAACAGCTTGTTTAACTGTTGGTACAATACTCTTATTGGGGTATGCTGTGTTAGCTTTAACAGGCTCATGTCTTCCAAAAGGTTCCACTTTGGACTCATCAGTCCACAGAATTTTATCCCAGAAGTCTTGGGGGTCATCAAGATGTTTTTTGGCAAATTTGAGATGACCTTTTGTGTCTTATTTTTTGGACAGCAGTGGATGCCATTTTTGCACAGTCTCTTTCTTATTGTAGAATCGTGAACACTGATCTTAACTGAATTTAGTGAGGCCTTTAGTTCTTTACATGTTAGTCTGGGTTCTTTTATGACCTCTTGGATCAGTCATTGATGTGCTCTTGGAGGCATTTTGGTAGGCCAGCCACTCCTAATAACACCTTGTGTGTTTAGTGAAATTTAATTATCAATTTACTCGAGTTGTCTTTATCTATTATGAAAATTAGTTGATCTAAAACATTTAAGTGCAAAAATAAAAGAAATTGGGATGGGGAAATACTTTTTCAAAGCACTGTATTATGTTACATATAAAGTTCTCCCTCTAGCTAAACATTAACCATTTTGAGTATTTAAAATTTTGGAAGGTGTGGGTATGCCAAAACATTAACATGCATACAGACCACTGATTAAAGTGCACATATGTCATATTTATTTTTTGTTCACAATAGTTTACTTTTGTACAGGTGACATCACCTAGTCTTCAATGTCAGACTGAGTTTCACTCACCTTCTTTTTGTTGCAAAAATCAAAGAGGTCTATGGTTGTGATTTGACATGTCAAAGAAAAGGTCATATTCTATAGTAGAACCACACATGATCTCATAAAGATGAAGGGAGAAAGTGGAAATGTCAGACGCCTGTAGTCCTTTGTCACAGAAGCCATCAATATTTCATTAACTTGGCAGTGTGAGGTCATGTTTCATAAATGAAATATTTTCCTTGCTCTTGTCTGATAATAGGATCATTTAGGTTTGTTATTACATGAAAGAATCATGTTTGAGGCAACTGGTGATAGAAAGAAAAAGTCAAGTCATATAGCATGATTCCTAGCTAAATGTTGTCCTTCGTGTCAGGATAGAGAAGATTAATCATGGATTGCTGGGTTATAAAATATAGGTGTCATATTTAAGCATGTTATTATTTTAGGCATACAATGCGTCAAAATAATCTGATGCACTGTATTTATGCACTGAAAGCCAAAGAAATAGTTATTTTTGTTTAAAAAAAACCCAGAAGATTTACTAGGCTTGTCTAAGACCTGAGACAATTTGAGATTGTGAACACCCTAGGATTGAATTCTTAGATATTTTCCCACCATTGGTGATGTTTTAACTTAATTATTTAATAAAGCTTCAATTTTAGTGGTTGTGCTTTAGGTTTATTAGTGCTAGGGATTTAGTTCCCAGTTACAATACCCTGCTGCCGGCTTTCTGACGAATAGGTTTGGTGGTAGCTGGGCTAGCGTTCTATTTTTATTTTTTGGGGTTTTTTGCAACCCTGCTTAGTGGCTTAAAGCCACAAAAATATATATTTTTTGTAATAAGAAAATACATCAGATATAAAATTACAATTTAAACAAATTAACAAATTAAAAAGATGTATAACACTTTGGTGGGAGAGATTACTAGCCTCTAACAATCTTACCCCTGATTTTCAGAAGAAATGGGATAAAGTTCTACTTAATTGTTCTTTTAAATTAATAAAAATAATCTGCAAATGAAGAAAATCAAGTTCCCTTAGTGGGAGAGAATCAGACTTCAGTCTGTCCTCCAATGAAAAAAGTAGAAATAATAATAGTATTAATTGTTTTATGTGGGTGAGGGATATTAACCTATTTGCCAGGAAACTAAAGCTGTTTAGTTTCTTTGATAACAAAAAAATTAAAGAAACTAGAGACTGGGGCATATCTCCTGAAGACCATGAATGCTTAAAAACTCTACAAAAAACAAAATACTGTCTGCGCTTCTCACCCTAATAAAGTTGGCAACAAATATATAAACATAATATAAATGAGAGGTTTTGGTTATATGAATTGGCCAAAGCATAATTAAGCTCCCCCACCACGTCAAGGCAAACTCTCAATAGGGTGAGAACCTACTCTCACCTCTCATTTATATTATGTTTATATATTTGTTGCCAACTTTATTAGGGTGAGAAGCGCAGACAGAATTTTGTTTTTTGTATACATTGTACAGCCAACACACTGTATTTGCAGCATGCTCACACTGTTTGGTAGGCCTCATATTATACATTTGTATTATTTGAGCCTGAGACTAGCTTAGCGCACCAACATTTTTTCTTTTCCCGTTTGCTTAAAAACTCTGCAGGAAACAGAGAAGGGGGTGATAAAAAAAGTGGACCAATTTTATCCCCCAACCACAAGGCTTAATTCACCAAGTACCTTTACTCGATGCTTATTCAAACTTTCCGAAAATACAGTTCTTTGTGGACCGAGTAACAAGAGATCGAGAAGAACTGATCACACCTGATAATCACAATAGGTCTTTATACCAATTCCAAAAAGAATGGAACGCCCTTAATTAACTATCTGCCCTAAAGGATATAGTCATAAAGCCTGCGGAAAAAAGGGAGCAATTGGTCTTAATGGAACAAGACCATTACATCAGGATGCGTCATCAAATTTTAGACGATGAAGGAGGCTATAAGAAATAAGGGAAATCCGACAAATATCTTCCTGACGGAACTAAAAGATCATCTTGTCATGGCGAGAAATGAGAAACATTGAACTTTATTAATATATGACCCAGAACTCAGCAACACACTACAGGACAAACCTGTTATCGTCTTACAGAGGAGATGTAATATCAGGGACATGCAGGTACACTCACATCTCAGGTTCTTGCTTCCTCTGGTCGAGAAAAGAGAGTTTCCTCATACAGTGTGCAGGAGCCACAGCAGTAAGATGTCTTTGTCAAGCCGCAAAGACATCCCAGCAACATCAGTGCTGCTCAACTGGACTTTGCAAGAGAGGTAATGGGGTGCAGGAGGCTGAATGGGCAAATGTATAAGTGGGTGAGTGTTTAAGGGCAGAAATAGGACAGGCAGGCTGTTTGGCGGATGGCAGAGGTGGCACAGGCAGGCTGTTTAGGGGCAGAGGGGGCAAAGGCAGGCAGTTTGGGGGGCAGAGGTGGCACAGGCAGGCTGCTTGAGGGGCAGAGTTGGCACAGGCAGGCTGTTTTTAGGGCAAAGGCCTACCAAATCAATGTCTGGCTTAGTATATAATGATGGGGGTTATGCTGCACTACTGTCAATGTCTGGCTCAGTGTATAGTGATGGGAGTTATGCTGTACCATATTTGTTCAGTAAATGTTATTTATTTAAACATTCCACTCTGTATTTAACATTTCTAAGCATTGAAACAGTTACAGCTGGCCCTAGGGGCGCTAACTAGCATATTAGGTTACTTCAGAGAGAGAATCATTTTGGATCTAGATTCTAAACACATTAGCCCCTGTGGGCCTAAATGAGTGATTCAATTACACCTCCTTTTTATTGTGGTAAATAGCCCTCAACAAAACCTAATAATAATACATGAATAATATTACTGCCTTTATTATTGCAGCATAATCCCTTTATATGAAAAAATAATTTATATCTGAGCACCCTCCCAGTAATGAATACACTCTTGAATCTAATAAAATATACCCACTTGGGGATAACAGATAAATAACTTTACCCTACTATGCATACTCTCCCATAATGATAAATACATAAATAAATTACATAATCTCCAAGACCAATAAACAAACAAATTGAATACAATTCTAATTAAAAAAACCTTTAAAACAGTTGAATAATTAATGCATACAATAATAATCATAAATATTTATTTTCTGTATTTTGATGATGCTGTCATAGTACAGGACATGAATTGATATATCCAGGATTTATTGTGATGTGTAAATATAAGTGAAATACATGATTGACATTTTATGTTTGCATCTTGATTTGATTTAATTACATGATCCACTGAGACGAGTAAACGCAAGTGAAATAATTGACTGACATCCAATAATGCTGGAATTGCTGCGTAGTGATACATACTGGAACTGGGTCTTGGTAATATGCTGTATTTCTTTCTTGTTTGTTTGTTTTTTATTCTATCAATAGCCCCATGTTATCCTACTAGCGATATGTAGTTTAGAATGGTTTTGAGACTTTCTCCTATCTGAGATTGCCATCACCCTAGTGTTTTAGGCATAGATATTTTTCCCATCATTGGTGATGTTTTAATTCAATTATTAAATAAAGCCTTGATTTTAGTGGTTGTTCTACAAACAACAAACTATAAGATTTCTTATGTATGCGTGAGAACAGGGAATAATATTATATAAGGGTAATGGACTAATTAAAACAGGATTTACCTGTGTCACAAATAGCACATTGTGGTATGGATAAAACTTTCATAGTCTGCTGTATCATTAGATTCAGGGTCTATCCCACGTTATGCTATTAAATTCCTGTATTAGCCTTTACCATTTCTGATGAGAGACTGTTCTTTTATCTATTACCCTCTCAGTAACAGATATACATGTGAGGAATGAAGTGTTAATAGATCACAATGGTTAGAATGGTCTACTGGTATCTGCCCAAGTTTTCATTTCATAAGTTATTGTTTTTGATTTTTTTGGTTTATGATATATATTTTTAGACTGATTTCCTATTTTAATGCTTGAAATTAGTTGAAGTTTTAAATATTTAAATTATCTCTTTTTGACTGCTTTTTCTTTGGTTCTCATAACGACCCATATAAAGGAACACAGAAGGTTTGGTGTCAAAGTAAAATTTTAGAAGTCATTGCCATCATACCAATATAGGTCGTGTTCAACCCAGATAAGTAATTTTTTTGTATAGATGGCGAGTCACCCATAAAGGAACCTCGTTTAGTATTTCCTTAATCCATGGGGCTCAATTTGTGTAAATAATGAATCTGTAGCAGACATTAAAACTGATATAAATGTAAAGTAGCATGTCAATTCTGTTTTTCTCTTTAAGGAACTGTGATAAGAACAAACCGTTGCATTTTACAACATTAAATTTTAGAAATAAGGAAGATATTTTAATTAATCATAACAAGAGCACGTGTATGAATTCTGTTTCAGATTAGAGATTATTGAGATTAAACTCAGTGTCTGATAAATAAAATTTTATCTTCTAATACCTTATTTCGTTATCTTTCTATTTTGTGAGCAGCAGCTAATCAGATAACATAGAGATCAAAATGTAGTGAAATGGAATCATGCTTGTATAATTGCTTTTAAGACCACCACTAAAATTAAATCTAAAAAATGTATGTCAGAAAGAGACTATATATATATAAACACATACACACACACACACATGTATGTACATACATACACAATACAAACAAAAGTATGTGGACACTCCTAATTATTGCGTTTATGTTGTATAAAATCAAGCATATAGTCATGCCATCTGAATTGACAAACATTGGGTCGTACTGAAGAGAGTCAGGTCATGAAATTCTGCCCTGCTAGATCTGACCTGGTCCACTGTAAGTCATATTATTGTGATGTGGAAGCAAATAAATGGAGTGAAGAGGAGTTATATAACAGCAACTCATCCAAGAATCACTCGACCGCACACACTCACAGAGTGTGTTTGCCGAGTGCTGAAACGTACAAATCTGTCCTCTGTAGTATCACTCGCTACAGAGTACCAAACTGCCTTTGGAAGCAACATCAGCACAAACACTGGGTGTCGGGAACTTCATGAAATGGATTTCCATGACCGAGCAGCTGGACTCTGGAGCAGTGGAAACGTTCTCTGGAGTGATGAATCATGCTTCACTATCTGGAAGAGTACATTATCTACTGGAATGCATAGTGCCTACTCTAACGTTTGGTAGAGGAGGGATAATGATCTGTCGCTATTTGTTAGGGTCCGTGCTAGGCCCCTTTATTCCAATGAAAGGTAAACCTAATGCTACAGCATAAAAAGACAACGGGTTTGGTGTGGAGGAACTCTAGTGGCCTGCACAGAGCCCTGACCTTAACCCCATTGTACATCTTTGGGGTAATGCAGATTGCGAGCCAGGCCTTCTTGTTCAACATTAATGCCTGACCTTGTAAATGCTCTTTTAGATGAATGGACATAAATCCCCACAGACACAATCCAAAATATTGTGGAAAGCCTTTCCAGATATATATATATATATATATATATAAATACACACCGATCAGCCATAACATTATGATCATTATGAGCCCCCAAAGAAATTTCAAATTCACCCATCTATTAAAAAAAGACAAGGTCGCTTTTAATAATTAAATTGTCTGTCCTTATGAACAACCTGCACAACAGCAAGCATAAATGTATTTCAAGCTCTCCTGCCTCAAAATCATTCAAGAACCAGGTCCACTGCCACATGACCACACCTGCAAAATTGTGCGGCTCAGCTGAGAGTCAGAGCAGAACCATAGTTCACGGACATCCCGCTCAAGGAGATCACCACTGAGCAGGGATGGATTCACGCTCATGGCTAACCTGGGCATGAATAACAAGTAAAACTGTGTCTGTGTACTGTACAGGTGCGGTACATCAACTGTGACGATCAACGATGTTGGCTGTGCCAACACTCCATATCATGATGCCATGCTACATTGAAATGGGTATGGCATATGCCCCCCCCCATGCTCCACCTTCACCTGCCTATGTCCCATCCCTTTGGCAGGGATGGTATTTTGCCCCCCCTCGGAAAAATTTCTGAGCATACCCATGACAGAAGTAGTACGCTGCTCTGAAGATAGTTGATTATTATTGCAATGCTTAGATCTGAAAGTTCTGATCAGTGTGACATATAGCTATAAACTCCCATGTAAATGAAAAGATAAAGAAACAGTTTCACTTCTTGTCATGTATTGACAATGACACAAACCGGAAAAAGTAAGGAAACACTTCAGCCATTAACTCTATAATTCTAAATATTGACTCCAGTTAAGTGCATTTTACCGCATTAAAGTTCTAAACTAGCTCCTACATATATTAATGAACAACACGATCGGTACAGGATACATCCCATCAATATAACTCATTTAAACTTTCATTGCACAACTGTCTATACCACATCCTCACTTTTTATTTGCAGACTGCCAGTTCAATGATGTTTAAACACACGAGCCTTGTTCTTGACAGATTTAATTATTTCGGTATCCTTGTAATAGCTTCCAGCCCATGTGGAAATAAGACATCTTTGCAGTAACTGAAGGCGCGCAGAGAACAGATGTTAAAATACTATTATTCCCCTATCAAAAATAAAAAAGAACTTTTGATGTTTTCTTTATTCCCTGGTACTGGAATATTTCCCCTCTAGTTGTCATTTGTGGAATGTCTCAACGCACTGAATTTGGATATTGTCCTCCATTAATGTGGTATGAGCCTTTGTACAGCATATGGAATAAAGCATTCCCCAGTAGCTTATGAATGAGTATAATTGGTCTTGCGATGCGGCCCTCCTACTGTATGAGTTCAAAGGCTCATTCTTTTACTACTGGTGAGTTTTAAATGGCCTACTTTAGATCTCCATGGTTAATGAATGGTGCAATTTAGTTCTTGTAACCAATTTGGGATGAACCAGTTGTTAAAGTTGATCTGCAGACATATTGTTTTGTATCAATAGCAACTCTATGCTTTCCTGGTCTGCTCTGAAACCCTTTCCTGCTCCATATCTCTGTCTATTTTTAATGAGTTGAAAGGAGATCATTATTGTGTTAATGAAGCCTTCTTGCCTATTCATACTTACCCAGTTGTTAATGGAAGTTATTAAGAACTACAATGTACTGAATTCTTAGGAGGCTCTGATTAGAGATTTAGATTTAATGTGACTAATTTATGCCAGTGTTGCCTAGCTTGGTCTTCAATGCAAATATTTTTTTGAAATATTCAAAATGTATATATATATATAATCTATATATCAGCGTATATATTCATCATTAAAATGATAGGCGCTTCTTTTCTTCTTTCTTTTTGTTTCTTTTCTGTCTCTTTCTTGCTTAAGTCCTTTTCTCTATCTCCTCTCTCTCTTTTCTATGTCTTTCTTTCTTGTGAGCATAATGTACATTGTTATTAACAAGAAAGTCGTTCATTATTTCCGCTAGAGCATAGGTAGCTCATGAAAAATGCCAGTCATCTTATGATGAACAAAGTAGACGTGCAATATTTTATGTGAGCCACAGTACCAGGGGCATAACTAGAAACCAAGGAGCCGGGTGTCGAAACTTTCCCCAGGGCCCCCACTTCAACAGCTAGTCTGTGCCATCATTGCCCCCACACAATATGTCTGTGCCTTCTTTGCCTCCCCAACATACAACATATGTAAACACACTCACACAAATTACACACACTCCATCTCACCCGACTTACAGATCCATGCTCACACACAATTACACATCCATGCTCACACACAATTACACATCTGTGCTCACACACAATTACACATCCATGCTTACACACACACAAGTACACATCCATGCTCACACACACAAGTACACATCCATGCTTAAACACACATACAAGTACATATCCACCGATCCTGCAGCTTTCTCCCTGGCTGCTCACGCACAGTGTGCAAGCAAACTTAGTTTCACTACGGGTTCACGTGCTGTTACGTGACCCGGATATGTTCTTGTCTCCACGTGCCAGGTCACAACAGTTCAGAAAGAGTCCTTCCGACCTGGATCGGTGAGGTCCAGGTAGGAAGGTCCCTTTCTAAACAATCTTGAAGTCTACAGGAGTCGCACCCTGTAGTTATGCCAGTACCATAGTTAGTGTTTCCAGTATTGATTAAATAAAAAGATATGAGCTTGTAATACTGCATATGCCAATTTCTGGTGGACAAAGACATGATTCCATTCCTCCTTTTTAACAGCTAATCTGTAAGTATCTGTAATAACCACAAATTATATGTTCATGCACATCTTGTAGATAATGTTAAGGTTGTTGAAGTAATGAAACCATTTTGGTAACAATAACTGGAAAATATTTTATACAAGAACAAAATCTTCTTTGACTGCCAACAATTATACTAACACAGGAAAATCCTCATCTATATAATCCCAAGAAAAAAAAACCCAGAACCCTAGGGCATTTTCTGATTATGCGATTTTTTATTAATGTATCCATTATGTTTGAATGGTTGAATTAGCACAATGCATTCTATTGTAGCCAGGTATGACTGTCTTTTAATGAAAGAAATATATTGTTATATTCATGCAAACTTTGCTATTCCCAGGACTGCTGTTTTAGTGATTGGTTCTCAGCTTTGGCTGTTGTCCACCGTCTGGTCTTCAGATAAATTGAAGATCTTTTCTTTAGTCAAGAAATGGTACACTGTGGATCTGGTGCATCTGTTTAATGTAGAGCAGGATGTGGCAACTACATCTATTTATCTTACATCATCCTCATCTATATTTTGATTTTGTGAGGGTGGTGGAAGATGTATACAAGAGTAAAAGTTATTCTCAGGGTTTAAGAAGATCTCCACCTAGTACAAATAACATTTTACCCTCCACATTTATATGCTGTTAAAATCAACTTTATTTTGTCAATGCAGCCCTTCCCCTCACACATAGTGATTTAGAATGCTATGTTAACAAGCAGAATGGTCAAATTAATTTTGTAGATTTGTACAGCTATTAGAAGAATATACTGAGATATCAGCAAACAAAGGTAGAAATTCCCCCAACAAGTATACAAACATGTTCCTCATACTAAACCACAAATGGAAATGTGTCGTGTCCTGTTTTTTTTTATATCAGATTGGTGATGACTAAATGGCTCTGACACTTATTTAAGGCCAGCAACCTGCAAATGGTGAATTTGCAAACATATCCAGTAGACAAGTGCAAATCAGCCAAAAACAATTAACCCAACAAATTTCGTTCCCTGCCCATTTGGTGCGGCCAACAATTCAGGGGCCTTTTTAATTTGGTGCACACATTCACTCTCACTCACTCTCTCACACTCTAATTATCATTAAGGCCTCCTCTGACACTCTCTAAATGTTCTTCTATCTTTTATCTTCTCCCTTCTCTTTTCTCTTCTATTTTCAATCTGCTTTTTTCTATCTTTGTCCACGGGCATAGCCTGGGAGGAACCTATGCCAAAATGGTGGTGCTTACAGTGACATCCTCTCCACAATCCTCCAATCGGGGAGAGGAGGTCCCCGAAAGTGCCATCATTTTGCCTTAACATGAACTGAGGGCAATATGGCGGTGCTTGTGGTGATGTCCTCTCCCGGATGTTTCAGTTCGGGGAAGAAGATGTCACTGAAAGCATTTTAATTTTGCCCTAACTGGAACTTCCACCAAAATGGTTGTGCTTGCAATGATCCTCCAATCAGGGGAGAGGATGTCACTGAAAGTGCTGTCATTTTGACCTAACTTGAACTTGATGCAATATGGTGGATCGGGGAGAGGACATCAATGAAATAATGATAGAAGATAGCAGATAGAAGATAAAAGAAGAAGAAAATGCAGAAGAAGATGGCGAAGCCGAGGTGGTCGGCAGAAGTAGAAATGATCTGCAGAGAAGGTAGGGAAACATTAAGATCATGAGAGAGAGAATGTGAGTGAGAGTGTGAGAGAGTTTGGGTGAATTTCGGACAAATATTCTGAGCGTTTTACTTAGTTTTCATCCTCATGTGGGATCTGGCCTAGTTTTCAGGGTTTCCTACGAAGCTTTAGTATCCAGCATGTGACCTGACCTTTCTCTGGAGCTACAGTATCAATAAGTATTTGGCCATATCTGAATGATATTTGTTAACTGGTAGTGCCGTGAGATTCCCTCCATTGTATTCTTTACTCCATCTTACACTCTAGTGTTGTAGTAGCACAGCATATTGTTTCAGGTATTATGTTGGCCATGTTACAGATTTCCCCAGTAATAGTCAGTGGCACACCTTGCCTACAGTTTGTGAGTAGCTTTGTAAGCCAAACACATTCTTTGGGGCATGGTTTTTATTTTGTATGATTCATCTTAGAAACTTTTATTGAAAACTATAACATGTTCATTGTTTTATCTATCACAAAGGTTTGGCCCGTAAAGATCACTGGATTTTTTAACTGTGAGACTTTATTTATATCTTCCAGTTGAAGGACGTTAGGCCAAATCTGATATGATAACTTTCTTCCAGTGGAACTCATTAACTTCAGCTCAGATTGCAGACAAATACACAGTGTTCATTTCTCAATGTGCCTGCAGATTTCTCTTTCACTTAACATTGCCATGGAGCGTTCCTATTGTGTCCGAGACGCTGAGATTTAAAATGATGTGAGAAGAAATGCTTTAGGGTTAACATTTCTTTGTGAACCATGCTGATGTCAAATGATGTTTTTTTTTGTAGCATGCCTTCTATGCATTATGCTTCCTTTTTCTGGTGTTTTTGTTTTCAAATCTCAATACCTGTATCTACAGATTTAACACTTTCAGTGCCAGGATATCTATGAAACGCACAGATTTGTAAGCAATGTGCAGTTTAACCCCTGAAAACCAGTAGGTATTTCAGTCATCGCTTTTTTATCTATTTTTTACATGCCAAGTCCATTTGCAGGCTTCCACATTATAGCTCATTCCAAGGGATGGATGGTTCTGCTGTGACATGTTCTTCTATCAACGTTGCATATATTTAAATTTACATTTTGTTACTTCTTAGCCAATATGGAGCCTAAGTTGTCTGCTTGGCACAATATCTTCCATGTTCTCTAAATTAGTGAGTGGTGTTTAATTGAGTACAATAACTTTAAATTAGTATGCATTAATACACCTTCTACATCCTCTCTCACATTACTTTGCTTGTTTCTTCTTAAACCTGGTATTACAAGCAGCAAATATAACACATCATAGTTATTTACATGTAAATTATAGCTGACACTGACAGAGTATATCTGCATAAAGAGGCACAGAGATCTTGAACGTAAGGAGAACAGACAGTTTCCTTAATGACACAGGTGGTGTGTATTAGGAGAATAGGTTGTATATTTTTGTGAATAGGTGAATTATTAGTATTTAACGTTAACGTAAGTAACAGGGAGAGCCTTACAGGATGGGATAGGGAATTCCCGACAATAACTACAGCTTTTGTAAAATTTTGGATTTGCAAGTGGGAAAAACAATGACTGTTCAAGAGAGAGACCCAAGTCTTGGGAAGAAAGAAGGTGACCAAGAGAAGATATATATATAGGGAGCAAAGTGTTGTTATGGGTTATGGAGATAAGAGTCAGAAGTTTATATTTTATTCTCGGGGGTATGGGTAGCCAATAGTAGAGCAGGAGATGAATTCCATCTATTTGGTGAAATAAGAAAATTACTTGAGTGGTGGAAAGCAGGAGAGGGAGGGGGATTGGTAAGGAGTTGCAATATCACAAGAGAATGGATTAGTATTTTGGCCGCCCATGCATGGCTTTAACCTAGGAGCAAATGGCATAGGTGCCCATCTTGGAAGTTAAGGCCCTGATTCCGAGGATCTCTTTGAAAAGGTACTTCAGACCAATTATATTTTTATAGACTGCAGATTGATGAATTGAATTCTGCCCTAAACTTTATGCCAAGAGTTCCAAACCTCTGGGCCAGGCATATAGTTTCTAGCCGTCAGAGGACATAGAGTAGCCAAGAAACAAAACAATACATTTATATTATTATTCCTGTAAAGCAAGCTCTTCCATCAGCCCTGTATTAATTTCTATTAATTTCTAATATCAACATTCATCTCTTACCTACATACCTTGATAAAAAAAATCACCAAATGAACATTGATGGGTGGAATAAAAGCAGAATGGAGATGAGAAAATTGAATACAGGAATATAATTCACTATAATTCCGATCAAGGAGACAAATAATACATAGGGTCAAATATTTTGCAACATATAAGCATTTATCTGCTACTAAACCATTTTGTTGAGAGTATTTATATTTGAATCCATGTAAAAAGTGACATTTATCATAGTTAATTCATTTCTGATTTGTGCTGATCCAATGAGAGATCTGACTGCCATTCTGGGGTCAAGAAGGAATTTTTTTCCCCTAGTTTGTGTAAAATAAGAAAAAGAGAAACAGCTGGGTTTTTTTGCCTTCTTTAGTAATGTTTTACTTTTTATACTAATGAAGATATACCGTTACTCCTTCCTTTCCTGTAACAATCTTTTCAAGCAGCATTTCATCAACATTGTTTAACATGGTTACATTAGTTAATTTAACCTATTGTAGTTTGTGGGTACTTATGTTAAATGATCTTTGGATTTGAGCTACATTTAAACAAAACACAAAACTACCACACATTACCCAGACACATGGTTATTTGTTTCTGATGTAATAGTGCCCTCTGCTGGTACTGATTTAGAAGTCAACAGACCACATAATTTACAAAGCCATAGCCCCTTAAATTAATGTATTTAAATTTGTTCCCCATACAACATACCTCACACCAGAGTGCAAGATCTGCTCCAAACTTTTATGCATGTTGGGGCACAGTCATGCTGTAATAAAAAGGGGCCTTCCCCAAGCTGTTCCCTCAAGGTTGGAAGTGTAGCATTGTCCAAAATGTCTTGGTATGCCACTGCACAAATCAAGGTCCATAAAGACATGATTGCATGAGTTTGGTGTGGAAGAACTTGACCGGCCCGCACACAGCCCTGACCTAAACCCCATCGAACACCTTTGGGATGAAGTGGAACAGAGATTGCGAGCCAGGCCTTCTCGTTCAACATCACTACCTGACCTCACAAATGCTGTGCTCTATGAATAAGCAAAAATTCCCTTGGAAACACTTGAAAACCTCTTGGAAAGCCTTCAGAGAAGAGTGCATGCTGTTAAAGCTGCAAAGGGAGGACCTACTACATATTATCATCTATGTTTTTAGAATGTGATGTCATAAAAGTCCATGTTGGTATAACAGTCAGGTGTCCCAGTGCATATGGCGGCTAGAGTGTCCCCTTAAACGATATAAAGTGGGAAATGTAGATGTGTGTGGGTAAATTAAGTAGGATCCTGCCTTAGGAAGGCATACGTCATAGCTAAACTAGTTCTCATCTGTCAACTAGAGAACATTAGTATGTCAGTGGCAGAAGAAGAAAAAAAAGTTCCCAGTATCTGGATTTGAACCAAACATTATAGAGCTGCCATTTTACAGATGTGTCCATATTTATTATAATGAAGTTCCTAATGTATATTCACTCCATCATCCAGTGGTCTAACCATGTATAGCACCAACAGACCAACAGAGTGAGTTTATGTAATAGTATTGCATCTGTTAATTACGGGGGGGTCTACTTGCCTTTAAGGTGGTAGCCCTCACCTGGATGCTGCCCAAGTAGGTGGCAATACAAAATAAAAAAACATTTTGCCGCACATAAGAAGAGCTTTAATCCCATAGACTTGCTGGTGTACCTGTGAAGACTTCAGTTCCTATAACCCTTGTTATTATTGTGGCTGGAGGCGATAGGAATAATAATCCACAAAGGCTAATTCTTTCTTTGGGGGGGGGCACTTGTAACACCACAATCAGGATCTGGATTTTTTACCATCATGGCAACCAGGTGATCTAACTTTGAAAAGATGTCTGTATTGGTTATCATGGTAGTAAGAAGCCATAGTAGACTTCATGGACTGATTGCTGCCTAAAGGTTGTTAGAGAAGTTGCCGACTGGTGTATTCCAAATCCACAATTATCCCTTCTGGTCAGAGAAACCCAACGCATTTAACAATAAATGAGTGCATTACCTCTAACAAAAGTTTTGTTTATACTGTACGAAACACAATACTTTTGCCTGGAGAAGGTAAGGTGCCAGTCTGCTAAGAGAAGTTACATGAACCAGCAGTAATAGTGCAACCACACACACAGCGTGCAGTCTATTACAAAGACAGGCACTACATGAGGTAACATTATGTGTATCATTGTGTGTACGGTTGTCAAAGTATGTGTGTGATGCCAAAAACTAAAAACTAAAATTAATACAATCTTTGCCAGTGGCAGCTGGTTTGGAAGGCTTGGATCCGGCATGTAACTGACAGAGTGGATGGATTATTGGGATGGGATGGGGATGACCCTGCTGTCATGGTCCATATTGGTATCAATGACAAAATCAGTGGAAAATGGAAGGTCCTAAATCATAATTTCAGGGAATTAGGAAGTAAACTAAAGATAAAGGGCCTCCAAGGTAGTATTCTCAGAAATATTATACTATGCCGCACGCGACAGAAGAAAGGCAGCGGGAGATTAGTGAGGTTAATGTGTGGCTAAAGTCATATTGTAGGAAGGAGGGTTTTGGCTTTTTGAAGCACTGATTTTTGCCCCTGGATACAATCTTCATACCCGTCATAGGCTGCACCTAAGCGGAAGGGGGTCTGCTGTGCTCGGGGACAAGATGGCTAGAAGGTTGGAGGGGATACAGAAATCTACAAAATAGAGATGGCACAGAAAGGAGATAGGCTTTAGATCAGAACAAGGGGTAGAGATAGGGGAGAGACAGGATCAGAGGGCTTCCAGCCGTGTTCCAGCAATGTGCCCTTCCTGAGGGCTTTCAGCCATGTTCCAGCCCTGTGACCTGTCTGTGGGCTTTCAGTCGTGTTGCAGAGAGCGGGTCCCGCCAGTCCAGCTACAGCATCCTAGTACTATCTTGTGCCTGACTAGGGCACTATCCTGCTGTACATCTGCCTTTGTGCCTGTGCCCTGTTTGGTCGTGTCTACAGCCAGTACTTACCCGTCTTGCCAGCTTCTTCAATACAGACCATCTCATATTAAGATTCAGCCTGCTCTTGTGTTTTCATTTTTTTTGTTCCTTCCTTCTTGTAATGATGCATAGTGGGGTATCCCCTGCAACTGGACTCCTACCTGACCTGTTTACCAGAGCTCTGACACTGGGTTGTATAGCGAGAGGCAGTAGTAGTTAGAGGGAGGTGATTCTACCACTTTACAGATCACTGGTTAGGCCTTTCCCTTTTTTAACCCCTTAAGGACAATGGGCGGTCCCTAAACCCATTGAAAGCAATGCATTTTGAGCCCGTATATGTACGGGCTTTGTCTTTAAGGGGCTAAAAGATGAGAAATGTTAGAACAAGAGTCTAAAACTAGAGATTCAGAGGCTCCTATGTAATATAAGGAAGTTCTACTTTACAGAGATGGTGGTAGATAAACAGTTTCCCAGTAGAAGTAGAAGTAGAAGATGCTAATACAGTAAGGGAATTCGAACATGCATGGAATAGGCATAAAGCTATCATGCCTCTGGGACAGGACTAATGACTGATTGGGTTTTGAATCATTACATCAGGAAAAATGGGGGAACTAGATGGTCCCAACTAGAGTAATGAGAATGGTGACATTGCACTAATGTTTCAACCAGGTGTGTTGTGTGTTTTATTCTGTGGAATCTGGGGATTTTAATGAGATATAATGGGGTTTATAATAATGGTTTCAACAGAAAGAATAATTGATGTAAGGTGGGTCACTGAGCTTAGCAAACACATTCCTATAGTTCTTTTTTTCTTTAGTGAATTTAGTTGCTATGGAAAAAATACCATTATTCAAACACTGCTATTAAAACTTCGCTCCACATTCTTGACATATGATATAGTAGAATAAGCAACTTTCAGAAACACAAAAATAAATCAGAAATTGTTAGTGTCAAATTTAATGTCTTATTTAATTACATTTGGTTGTCAGTTGACAAGAATTAAGCTTACAGTATATATTCCAAATACATTCTTAAATGTCTTTCACAAGCTACTATTAGTTTTGAAGTTGTTAAGCATTCTCTTTTATACTGTGATGTAGTGTTCTTAAACAGTACAATTTATCAGCAATAGATGACATTAGTTTCAAAACAATATGCATTTTATGGTGATTAACACAAAAATGAAAAAATGCTTGGTCAATCTTTCTGTAAATGCCAAATACACACACACACACACACACACACCTACCATTATCAATGATTCAGCTGATGTCATGTTTAAATACATTCCCAAATGAGGACCTAAATCAGACATAAATCAAATGTATTAGCAGCTCATTTAGTGCTAAAGTGCACTTGTTTCGTACTGAAATTAGTTAAAAATTGTGGTCCAAACTAGACAAGAACTAGAATGGTCTGTTGTAATATGGAGTCAAACTTCTCACAGTATCACCTGTTTTTTGCATACATACTTTCATATCTGAAATCATGATAAAAGTCAGTATGGGGGGGGGAAATCATACACAGTGTCACTATATGAACCAGCAAATGTGTTGTTTCCTAAAACATTTACGCTTTATGTGGAATAAAACAAAAAATAATATGCAATAAAAATGATGCTGTGTGAAGACATTAAAAGTAATATATAAAAAAGTGACCACTTGAAACACTCTTAAAACCCCAGCAACCCGTGAAATGTCCCTGCTAATTGGATAATTTCATTGGTTGATAAGGCGATGAAACATTTAAAACGTCACGCTAGAATTATTTTTACACATAACCCCCATTGTGATACTGAAATACCATGAAAAAAGCAGAACAAATGAATGTAAATTATGTACTATTTTGACCAACATATATATGTATATATTTAGCATGTATATATATAGCATGTTGAAATGATTACCTAGAAAAAAAGAAAGAAAAAAAGAAAGAAAAAAAGGATTTTGGTCTCTCCAACTTGTACCATTGGACATCAAAATTGTATTAAGCGATTTGCACTATACTTGGACGTCTTAAGACTACCAAGGCAGTCATTAGGAATAATTTCTTTCCTGCTGCTGTAAAAGAAATATATGCTGAAGGTTCAAAACGCACAAGATTGATAATAATTTGGAATGAGCAAAAGTTAATAAAAAGAACAGAAGATCAGCCAATAACACAACATATCATTTTTATATAAATATTATGTAATTTAAAAAAAAACACCATTTACGATCAACTACATTTTAAGGGGCAATACTACAGCACAAAAAACACCACAAATGGCCTTTAGTGCTTTTAAAATCTGAAGAGGTCAATAAAGTGCTGAGGAGACACTGGGACAAGGCAGCTTGATGGATCATTGGCTGTGCAAGGATGTCCTGAATCCTGACAAAAGAGAAAGAAAATCAAAATTAAGTCGGTGATACAAAAGAAAAAAAAAATCAAGCAGCTAAAGAACACAATATAAATTAATTCAAAGAGTCTAGTATAAAAAAAAGTCTATCTTTTACATTTTCTGAAGAAAGAAAATTACATTACATGATGTTATATTGTACTAGTAGATAAGAATACAGAGTCCTTCCATAAGAGTTCTACGATTTTTTTTCTACAGTAAATATGTGAACATTGTGAATGTTTTAAAAACAAGCCATCTCACTGAAGATTTTCCAGCATGCACTTGATTTTATTTTCAGATTACTCAAACTTTAGCTGTATAAATCAGAAACATGACAAGGGCTATAAGACCACTAAATGGTAAGGTAGCAGACTCCATTGAATCCAGGTTACACGTTATTACTAGAATGCTTAAAAACGTCAGCTTCAATTAATTACTTTTTTCTAATGTTTTTTGTTTTTCTTATGGAGTCTAGGTTAGGTACAGAAGCTTGAAGATCACTTTTCATAGTAGAACAACCTCTAAGGAAACAGAATGTTAGTCACGTCAAGGGCTTTGTCTAAAAAGCGATCCTGGTGCATACCGCCCAACAGCCCCTCTTTATAAGGGATAGTCCCTCTTTTGAACCCAAATCTCTCCGTCCTCCCCTGACGTTCGGAATGCTTGCTGGGTATGTGCATTACAGTGTTCTAGTCCTCAAATCAAAATAATCTGCATTTAAATGGCAGAAAACAAGCTTGTAAACCATATTGTGTGAAATAAACTAATTTATCTTCTAAATGCCGTTTTCAGTTACATATTTAGCTATCAATTGGTCACCGATAAGCCACATCTCAAACCATACCCACTAATAAAAACACTCTCTCTGGTCATCCCAAATGTTGGGAGCTATGCTTGTACCAAGTTTCAAAAGTAGTTTTAGCACTACAGAGATCAATGGACTATTCCAAATCACAATCATTTCCAATAGTTGTTGAAGTGATAAGACCACTTCTCAAAAGTACACGCAGTATTAGATAACAATGGATAAGATACACAACTACATTGAAGATGTAAAGAAAGGCGTTATTTGGGGAAATATAGCAAGTGCCATTCAGAATAGCATGCATTGTAAAGAAAAACATAACATTCTTATACAGAGGACAGATTGTGGATTTAAACATGGATCAAATACCTTAAATATAAGAGCAAGCTGGTAGTCCTTTGGAAACAGAATGAAGCAGAAAAGTAGAATAGTGAAAGTAAGGCACCCTTTTGTACATCAGAAGTAACCCAAATTCACATTCAAGACTAATCCTTTTATTCTTTACACTTGTTCTGAACTCTGTCAAAGAGTGAATTGTTGTAAAGATGCAACTACTATTTATCTATGTATTTCAGTGTGTATGCTACAAGTCCTTCAACTTGTTGACCATACCACTAATATATTAAATTCATGTAAATGTGTTACATTCACTGGTGAACATACAATGAAGTCCACAATAATAAACATATCGGCTCTGAATACACATTTTAAACAAATGTCAGGACACACCAGGCAGCTAGTACCTTTATTGTAAAATGGCTGGTGGATGCATGGAAAAAAGTTTTACAATCTACTGACATCAAGTGTATAATAGGTGCATTTTGTTTTGTTTTTTTGTTTGGGCTGTTTTCTTTTTTGTGTCTGGGTTCTTTGTATTTATTTTTTTGGATGGTCCCTTTTGTCCCCAAGTACTTGATGGCATTGCTGATCATTGTGAGATGGGCCCTGAAAAGGTTATGTAAAATAATTATTCCCCATAGATTACACTCTGAGTTCTCAAGGGGAACAAACAAGTCCACTTAATTAAGTATTTTTTTTTTAACCTTGTATCAGCTGGACTCTCCTGGAGTCAACAAAATGCAAGTTGAGAGTGCAAACGCAAGTGAATTTTGTGGATTAGTGAACAGGAATTTTGCATTTCTAGCCACCGTTCATGTACTTGAGCCCAGTAAATAGAATTTCCAGGTACTGAAGTTACGGCATCCTTACCTTCCAAAACAGAATGCTACAATGTCGACAAAAATGCAGTGTATCACCATACTGTTCCCTTTTTGGATAATATTTCTGAAGGGCAAAAAACATCAACTTCCAATCGATGTGGCCTTTCTCAGAGAAGATCAAGTGTCGGCAGAACTAAATAAAGAGAAAATAAAAATCCATTATAGTAATGATTAAGTATCAATTAGGAAAACCACAGATCGCAATATATTTGGTCCATAACATGGTTTAGAAATAAGGAAAGATGTTAAAGAATTGAAATCTCTACAATAGCTTACGCTAATGAGGCAAGGAAAAAAAATACTCCAACATAAGAGGCCCACGTGTTTACCATTTTTTCTGCAAAATGATACTTGCAAAGCTTCTTCCAAAGGTGGCGGTCTTCACTGAGCACATGCAATGCTGGGCTTACTTGGCCCAGGTTGATTATATCCCAGGCATCTGAAAATCTGTACAGTATATTGTTTTGCATTTGTAATGGGATATCACAAAGGGAAAGGCCCCCACAAAATTCCTGAAATTAAACAAAATCAGTTAAGTGAAGCAGGAAAAAATGTGGTTTGATATAGATCCGCTCATTTCATTAGAGATAACAGGTTCAAGTTAAAGTGGTGTATATTCACAAAAGATTGAGCTTAACATGAAAAACAATGTACATGTTGGTGTATTCACTGTTCTAAATGCCTGCAAACCTCAATGAACTGAAGCAACATTGTAAAGAAGAGTGGGCCAAAATTCCTCCACAACAATCCGAGACTGATAGTCATACAGAAACCGATTACTTCAAGTTATTGCTGCTAAAGGTGGTTCTACAAGGTACATTATGAATCATAAGGTGTTTTTCACATACGGCTTCTCCATTATGGCTTTATATTTATTGAATAAATCATGGCACGGTGTAATATATCATGTGTTGCCCATCTAAGTTTGAATTTACCTACTTTTTAGTCATGCTAAAAACCAGATTAATGTTATTATGCCCCTGTAAGTAAAACCATTGAATTCAAAGAGGATGTACTTTCTATTTCACACAACTGTATATAAATACATTGGCAAGAAAACGTAAACAAACCTTTTGGAATTACTTGTTTACAAAATGCGATCGGATCTACTTCTAAGACACAAGTATAGACAGACAGAATGTGCTTAAGCTAATAACACACAAACAATGCTAATCTTTCATGTCTTTATTCCGGTAGCCGCAGATCAGACCTCCACAACGTCCAGGAGGAATTTTGGAGAATTCTTCCTGACAGAGCTTCTTAAATTCAGCTATATTCCTAGGATGTCTGATGTGAACAGCTCTATGGATGTCATTCCACAGCACTGGTAATGGGTAAAGGTCTGGATTTGTTTTTGAATCACTGGTATAAAGCATGCATGTACATTTCTGACCTTAGATAGTGAAAGAACAAAAACATATACCTGGGTTATCTGGAGGTCCATCAGTTGTTGCTGCCATGAAAGGATAGTCTCTAAACGACAAATCCAAGTATTGATATTGCCTACCAAAACAGATTTGCCAACTTCCCTTATCAGAATGCAAAGAGTAGAGCTCAGGTCCTGTAAAAGCTCTCTTACTAGCCTTGGGTTATATTGATCCTCTAGAACTGAAAAAAAATACAATTAAATAGGAATTATTGTAAGTCATAGCAGGAATAATAAAATAAAATGACATCTATTTTACCAGTGAGAATCATTTACGTTTAAATAACATGTTTTCTTTTAAACTAGTTACGGCTTATCAGACCATCTAAGGCAGTGGTTCTCAACCTTCCTAATGCCGCGACCCTTTATACAGTTCCTCATGTTGTGGTGACCCCCAAACATAAAATTATGTAATTATATATTGTGAAATATGCGTTTTCCGATGGTCTTAGGTGACCCCTGTGAAAGGGTCGTTCGACCCCCAAAGGGGTCGCGACCCACAGGCTGAGAACCGCTGATCTAAGGTGTTAGTAATACTAATCAGAGGGACACCTTTATCACACCATCTGTGTTCAGTGTAGAATACTACTTTTGTCAGTAGAAAGTATGATTTTCTTCCACTTCAGTTCACAACCAGCAAAAAGCACCAGGAGATCTAGCGCAGATCTCAACCCATGAGAGATCTAGGTAGAATTCAGTGGTCAAGAGCAATATGACAACATAATAGTATCATGACCTGGCAAGCAAATGTCTTCAAATGTAGTGGACACCTTAGCTCTCCACTAATAATATTCTTTTCTATTGGTAACAGTCTTTGCATATGTTCAAATGTATGTTACCTTTTCTAACAATCTTTTCGAGAATATTAAAATAATTCTTCTGTGCTGCTCCACTCAGTGATGTGAGTTGGGTTGTCGCAATCAACTGCAAGAGCTATAAAAGAGAAATTTGTGTTTTTTAACAGTACCACAAGTAGAGGGCCTTTAAAAGGCTAACAGGAGCAAAATACTTGCCTTTACAATGCACAAAATAGACATTTAACCCCTTCAGTACCGGGACGTACCTGGTACTTCCTGGTTAACAGTCACCGGCATTGAAGGGGTTAATTCCCGTTTTGTAGGGGGCTCTGCTGCTGGTGGTCTGTCTTCCAGGCAGACCAGCAACAGCAAAAACGACCCCCCAGAAGTCCTCTGATCAGTCCTGTAGGACTGATCAGAGAGACTCCTCCCCTACAATCTCCAGTCTATTGGAGATTGTGTCCCAGCTGCCAGAGGCAGCTTCAGGGACAGGGAGACAGGGTTCTTTGGTCTCCACATGAGTGTGGAGACCAGACCCCCCCACCCTTCCTCAGTTAACCCCTACCCCACCTCTTCCTCAATTAACCCCTTCAATGCTGCGATTGTGTATGACCCCCATCGCAGCATTGCAGGGGTTAATATTAGTCCCCACAAGCTTGTGGGGACTAAATATCAGTCAATACTATGCTTCAATGGAGCATCAGCATTGAAAGAGTTAAAAAAATAAAAATGTAAAAAATAAATATAAAAAAAAAAATTAAAAAATAAATTTAAAAAAATTAATAAAATAATAATAATAAAAAATAACAGCACTGACCTGAAAGTCCAGGGTGCTTCCAGGTCAAATGCTGGGCTGGGCTGATCAGATCGCTCCTGGCCAATAGGAGTGATCGGATCATTATGGCAGCCCACAGATGACCCTGCTCTACAAAGAGAGACGGGTCATCTAGGGTAATTATGAAAAAACACAAATTATTAATAAATGAAATAATCATAATTATTACCTGATCACTTGTCGGTGACATTTTAAGTCGCTGATTATTGATCGGTCTCCCTGATTGATGTCAGCGGCCTAAACCTGTCACTTACAAGTAATCTGATGAAAAAAAATATTTAAAAAAATGTAAATGCACATGTTCCAGTTTTGCCCTCATAGCTTCCTCAAAAAATGCATGAACCATGCATGTGAGGCCTTGTTGGAACCGGGGGATGTTGGTGAACACAATTTGGTGTTTTTTTCTGCAGTTGCAAATATTCTATACAAAATATAATATAAAATCTAAAGCAACATTGCAACATATGCAAAAAAAACAAAAAAATATAAAAATACCTCAAAATTTGGCAGCAATTGGCGATAAAATCCCTGTTTGAAAAGTGTCAAAATGACCCTAGTTGTACACCTTGACTTATCTACTTTTCATAAACATATAATTTTGGGGGGATAATCAGTATCTGTGACAACTATTGCAGTTAGACTACCATGCCAAATTTGAAAAAAATTACATTTCAAAAACGTGATGCATGTCATATTTTGCATTGCAATATTTGCCCTATACTGGTCAAAATAGATAAAAATCCTGGCCATGTTGGGTGGTTTCCAAATCAGGACAACCTAATGAATATATTTGGGATCATTTTTTCCCATTGGTTCAATGTGTGTACAATTTGTATGTATACAAAACTGTAAAAAAATGCGTTTTTTTCATTTTTTCCCCACTTTTTCCAGTTTATTTCAAACAAAACAATGTACTACCCAGCTTAATATGGTTTCAAATGAAAGCCCTACTTGTGCTGAAAAAAACAATATATGATTTGTGTGGGTGCACCAATTGATAAGAGAGAAATTACAGTTGAAGAAAGACATGGCAAAAACACAAAAACGGCAACGGTCCTTTAGCGACACGTTAGTATCAAAATCCCGGTCCTGAAGGGGTTAAAGCTCACACCTGTGACATCTGCTGCTAATGACATCTAGAATTATCACCAGGTATGTGAAAGTTGTTCATATTTTGTTTCTTTAATTTGCTCCATAATAAAACCACATTGCTTAAGTACTGCTTTTACACATGTACAATATGTTACACGACCCAGCTATTTACATCCACACCACTAGAAGTTGTTTTAGAACACAACACTTAAAACCTGCAAATACTATGGTGCTTATAGAGTATAGGCAGATTCACACACAGGCATACACCACTTCAGTAAGAAGTTAAAGCAGACATTGACATTAAAAAAGTCACAATAACAATTAATAAGGGGCATTAAGATAAATTGGCACAGAGGGAGAAGAGGGCTTTGCTGGTGCAAGATGAAAACCTATTACTAACAAGGATCTATGGGCACAAGACAAAAAGCAAAACTGATGGACAGAGTTTTGACAGTCATACAGGTCAAATGTCATTATCCTATGATGCCTGGTTTGTATATCTTATTCAGTTAATCTATACATGCAAGTGCTGTTTTGTTTAGTGCGGGAGCGGAGGGAGTGATTGCATGCTAGGGCCTAAGGAAATGCTTGCGTAGGGTCGAATTTTTTCAGTATAAAATGTACTGGCAGCAGGGTCTAATATATACAGTATTTGCTCGATTATAAGACCACCCTGATTATAAGACGACCCCCCAAAATCTAAATATTAATATAGGAAAAAAAACAAAAAGCCTGAATATAAGATTACTCTTATTATTCTTAAGATATAAGAATATAAGACTACACCATAGGAAAAAAAATACCCTCCTATATGCCACTCTGCCCCATGATATGCCTTTTAACCCCCTATATGCCAGAGTGGCATATAGGGGGTTAAAAGGCATTTATGGAGATATATATATATATATATAACTAACAGCAATCACACTCCTATCAAGCCAAGGCAGCCAGTACATGCTGGAACCTGGGGATGATAGGAGTGTGATTACAGCCTCCCTATGCCATGCTACCACCACCACCCCCTTACACATCCATGCTATAACACACTCATTCACAAACATTTAAATACTCATTCATTCCATTAATCACACATACTTCACACATTAATCACAAAAACCCTCCCCCACCCCCTTACCTGAACTGCAGATCTCTCACTCGAAGACTTCTGCAGGGGCCCGGCTGTGCGAGCAACTTCTCTGGCCCCGCCCCCAGAGGAAGGAGGGGGGAGGCAGAGTTATGTGAGGACTCTTCTAGCTTCCTGTTCTCCTGCTGCTAGTAGAAGAGACGCTGCTCGCGACCAAAGCACTGGTAAGCAGCCTGGCCCCAGCGGACATTTTTTTGAGGTCTGATTAGAAGACCTCTGAAAAAAACCTTGTCTTATAATCGAGCAAATACGGTATATTCCGTATTTGCCCGATTATAAGACGACCCCTCCAAAACCTGAATATTAATTTAGGAAAAAAAGAAAAAGCCTGAATATAAGACGACCCTATAGGAAAAAAGTTTTACCAGTAAATGTTAATTCATGTAAACTATTTTTTAATAAAAGCTATATTTTGTTTTTAATTCCTTCTATTTTCCAACCTGCCCCCCAGTTTTGCACATCTGCCCCATACATGCCTTAAACCCCCTATATGCCACTGTGCCCCATGATATGCCTTTGAACCCTCTAAATGCCACTGTGCCCCATGATATGCCTTTTGATCCCATATGTGCCACTCTGCCTCCAGAAATGCCTTATACCCCTATATGCCACTCTGGCATTTAGGGGGTTAAAAGGCATATTATGGGGCAAAGTGGCATATAGGGAGGTATAACTCAGGGAGGACTCAGAGGCACCAGTAAGTTGGGGGGGGGGGACAGAAACAATTTTCAATCATAGCTTTTATTAAATATGAAAAAATAGTTTACATGAATTAACATTTACTAGTAAAACTTTTTTCCTATAGGGTCATCTTATATTCAGGCTTTTTCTTTTTTTTCCCCTAATATTAAAGAAACTGCCAGTTCAGCTGTTATTTTAAAATAATTTTTCAATCACAGTCTTTACAAAGAGATAAGTACATATTATGTAGTTAAACATGCATGTCTAACGCATTTATACTGTATATACACCTGTGTGTGTGATCTTATGCGCTTCATATTATTGTATGTTAATGACCCCTGTCTGGAATAAATAGCCCACCCCTGGCTGTAATAAAGACTTGATTTTCTGGTTTGCACTCCTACATGTGGTCTCAGCCCATGGTATGGGGTGATTGCTATAATAATTGCTATGATCACTGGCTATAACGTTGAATACTGATCATATCGTCTCGAGGAGGGCGTCTCAACGTTTCGGACGACTCGGAGTAATTTGACTCGTGCGGTAACAGCAGATGGCAAAGTAGTCCAGGAAGCAAAGAATTAAAGGAGGTACTCAGCCCCAGTTCCAGGAGTAGGTTACATTAAATTGATTATTTCTTATTGACTGGGAAAGCTATTTCCTGGCTCGCCTTGGTTGAATTGTGGGAGGTCCCTGAGCAGGTTTATTAAACCGGATTATTCAAACTTTAGAAGCATAGTTTCCCAAAAGTAGCTAGCCCCTTCTTCGCAAAATCCCTCCTACTAGTCGCTAAGCAAATGTGAACTCTATGTCCAGAGCCCAGAGTCTGGTCACCAATGAAAAAGATTCTATTTGTATGCACACACACTTTTAGTGAGATCAACATTAACGGTTTAAAATTACTTACTTTTACGACATAATTGAATCTTCTGACATCCTGAATTGCACTTGAAAAGTCTAAACGATTAAAGGCTTCCCCCAAGGTACAATATCCATGTCTCTGAGAAACATGGCCAAAAAAAGAATGTTATTTAAAACAAATGTAGGAGGCAAAACAATAATATCTTAACATTTGTGAATCATACAAGTATGCATAGAATGGACATACACCGCCAACTATGATTTTACTTACACACTACAGATCTATTTGTGTCACAACACTGCAATCAGTGTATGAAACATAAAATAAGATTTACTTACTTCTCTTGTACTTTCTTTTTGTACACAAATCCATTTTTCTCGATACCAGTCTATATAGATACATAGAGAAACATTAAAAACGTGCACTGCGTTTAGTTAAGCACTTGCATGGGAAGGAGTCTACGGTTTGAGGAAATACTTACTAGAAAAAGTAGATCCTCTAACTTAATGATGGTTTCTAACCATGGTGTACAGCTAAAAGAGGAACGTAAAACCGAAGCAGCTATATTGCAGACTGTCAGCTGTTGCTTAATAATTAATAATTCATATGATCCATAGCCTTCATTGTAGGTGAACAGCAGCTGAAATGTCAAGTACGGTATTTATTTAAATTGAAAAAAACAACTCACATTGTGAGCATGTAGTGTTGTTGAAGTATTCTTTTTTACTTTTTTTTGCTGGATATTCACACCTTTCAGTTGTGTATACTTCTTGGTTAATAACATTCATTCTAGAAAAGAAAAAAATATATGTTTGGATCGTGAGGATGACCTGGGAACTTCCCTTCATAAAAATACCCATCCATTCAACATTTTATTGAGGTAGCGTATTACTGTATTGGCCCTATTATAGGCTGCACTCCCCCCTTTAAATCTTTAAACTGGGGGTGCAGCCAAGGCAGGATGGATCCATGCTTTTATGCTGCTACGCAAAAGTATGACCCTGCCATCTGAATGACGCAGCTGGAATCGAGACTCATCAGACTAGGCAACGTTCTACCGGTCTTCCATTGTCCAATTTTGGTGAGCCTGTGCAAATTGTAGCCTTGGTTTCCTGTTCTTAGCTGACACGAGTGACACCAGCTTTAATGTTCGACGTGTTGTACGTTCAGAGATCCGCTTACTGGATGTTTTCTCTTTTTCGGTCCATCCCAGAAGACCAGCAGGTTCTGAAATACTCAGTCTGGCACCAACAAACATGCCATGTTCGAAGTCACTTAAATCCTATTTCTTCCCCATTCTGATTGTATCTGTCAATTTTCAAAAGCATGCACGTGATTCGCTTTTAAAGCGATCACATGCACGGAATTGACGGGAGATTGCCTGCTACACGATCGCTGGGGTCTCGCGATCCCAGCGTGGAGTGCGACGCAGGACCGCTTATTGGCGATGACGTACCTGGTACGTCCCGGTCTGGTGGTGACATGTGACCAGGAAGTACCAGGTACATCCCGGTCTGGAAGGGGTTAAAGGTGGGAATAGTTCTGACATGATTTATCTTTGTCTCATTCTTTAACATCACAAGAACACGGCATTTTAACAGGGGTGTGTAGACTTTTTATATCCACTGTAAGTATCACCTATATAAAATAATAAAATAGGGCTAAAAGGTACGGATATACTATAAGTGGTAAGAAATATAATACAAATAATAACAATGAACTTGGCAAGGTACACACAGCAAAATGGTGTTGGTAATTAGTAGGGTGTATGTTTTTGCTTTAAAATAATAAACAGGAAGATGACTGCCCCCTACCCAGCATAGGGCAGGAGAAAAAACACTGAAGGGTAGTGTTCCGGGTTTTTTTTTTTATTTCCTGCTCCATCTGGATAGGCAGAGCTATCTCCCAGAATGTGCCAATTGGAGTGCCATGTAAATATCAATATTGCGGAAACTGATGTTGAAGAACATCACCTGTACAAATAGCAGGTATTCAACATGGCCATTATAGATGATTTCCCATTACATTCAATTATTGCTTTTGCTTTCACATATGTCCACTCAATGTGATAATGAAAATAAGGTGTATCAAGATCAAAATATACTTACACCTGAAGGTTAAAGTTGTTATCTCTTTCAATATCCTCACAGTCAAATTCACACCTTTTCCACCCATCTTCTGTTTTCATCCAGCTCCAGCCTGGTGAACGCCAGTCCTGGCCCAGAAACGGCATGGCTTTCCTATAAATACGGTAATCAATTTACGGTGAAAAGGCACATCCCTTTCACATTGGTGGGAGACCGTGCGGTTATCATGACACTTATTTCCTTAATGATTTCATGTTAGCTGAAACAGCTTATACCCATTTTACGCATCTGTAAACACTTTTCTTTGATTCCATTATATAAAGCAAATTTACCTGGGAACGCGTGTATTGACCTCACACAAAAACATTAACCTGATCACATTAATTATGTCAACAGACTTGAGTCTACCCTAAGTAGCCCTAACTGCACTGATTCAAATGAAGGCAACTCTTAAATGCATTGATTCAAACTCTTTAGGACTCCATGGGCAGCCAGATTAAAGAGATGGTCCCTGATACCTCTACTATAGAATAAATAAATAATAGTAGAAATGGAAATTAACTACTGTACTGGCTCAAATATAAGTCAAGATTTTTTCAGAGCAAATGCTTCAAAAGGATTCTTCCAAAATAAAAATCACCAAAGGGACAAATGCACGTAGGGGGATGAATATTTAAAAATGGACCACGCACCTATCGCATGCAATAATGTGCATAACATGGATGAAGTGTCCCTTTAACACCGAATCAATAACTTTTAAATTACAAGGTGCACTTGTGAAAATTATTTTCATGCTAAAACATAATCTAGATTATTCTCAAATGCCTCCAGATTACCTGCATTTACCTTCTTTGTACTACAGAAAGCAGATTCCAGAGCTTTACGACCCTTCTCTGCTCAGAATGGAACCCTGGCTCTTCTACGATAATGTAGAAAATGTGCAATAGGTAAACTTGACTTAGTGCCCCAGTGACTGCTAAAAGTGTAGTTGAGCCATATGTCAGCTGCTAAGGATACGATCAGCCCTCTTCTACCTTTGTCAGCAGAAGTCTTGCTGGTTTAAAGAGTGATATCTTGTGTTTACTCTTAAGAAGAGAGATCTGATGATTGGTCTGTGATCTGTAGCTTGTCTGTGAGTATAAAAAATGGTTGGGACACGGAGTAGTCAGCCTACTATGGTAAAAGAAGCCTGAACACTGCTAACATGCAGGGATCATTAATAAATAATAATAATAAATAAATAATAATAATGCCCTCTAGAGACAGAAAGAAAAAAAAAAAAAAAAGGGGGGCGTACTGGAGGTGGTATACTAGCAATGCTGTACTCAACTCCTACTACATTTCACATGCATATTCACTTACCTTCCTACGTTTTTCAGAAGCTAATCTTTTGGATCTAAAAGTATGCTGGAGATTCCAACACAGAACTTAATTAAGTCATGCGAGCCACATCACACAACACGATCGCATAAACAGAGAGGCACAATCTAAATAACCGATTACCCTCAAACTTCGACAAACGACCTTACGCACAAATGGTAAAAGGCACCATATCTGTGACTGACATCAGCTTAAGGTAGCACTGCCCCATACTGTTCAAAGTACAGCTGGCAAGGGCTAATCACAAAAAAGTACCTTACGCTGTTTGTGCTGTCTAAGTCATGCCGGAAAAAAACAGGAACACGTACAATACATTTTTTTTTTGTTTGTTTTTTTTGCCTTTTCAGCTTGAAGTAACAAAAAAATCTATTTAGCACCCACTTCTTCGTGTAGACAATTCTGAAGCGTGTTAAAGGTTTCCGTTGGTAAAGAATAAGCTACTTAAAAGGCTCTCTCCCAAATATAACAAAGAAAAACTGATCAGGGGCGAATGGTGGCTAGTGTGTCGTGATAAGAAGCTTAATTCAATGCCTGTGTGAACTTTTTACACTCAGGAGAAGCAGCAAAATAAACATTTTATAACAGTCCTGGCACATTATAACTTGTCAAGGAAACCTTCCCACAAGGCATTTTTTGAAATGTATTTACAAAATGCAAAAAAAAAAAAAAAAAAAAAAAAAAAAAAAAAGACAACCTTACTCAAAAATTTGGTTCCTACTAAACTCATGGTATCAGCCCAAGTAAATCTGGCAAGATCTGTTCTTCATACATCCGTGCTAATTTCCAGGTGTTGTTCAGGGTCCTTTTTTTTTTAACCCATTAAGGACAATGCATTGTGAGCATATATATATAAAACACAGGATAAGTATTGTCTCATGTCAACCATTGTGTACTTGTTGGAAAAGCTCACTGTGGTTGATACACTATAGAGCGTGGAATGGAACGCTTATCCCACAGCAACTTACAGTTTATGAAATAAACAATATGACCTTTGACAACTTTGTGTCGTGAATTAACCAAAATTAAAAAAAATTGCAATGAATGTAAAACAAGTCCAACAGGTGGTATCCAAAAACCTTTCTAAATCTGCAGCATGTGTTTTGAATCGGAACACCTTATACTTGCAATTCCCCATTAACAAGAGTTTAACCCCTTAAGGACTGGGCTGTTTGTATCCTTTGTGACCAAGGCTGTTGTAACATATTTGCGGTACTGATGTTTAGCTGTAATTTTCTTCTCTCTTTAGTGTACCCACACAAGTTATTTATTGGTTTGTTTTTTTTCCAGGACATTCTTGGATATCTAATATCTAAAAATCCTTTAGATATATACAAAAGCGAATTAAAAAACCTGCTAAATAGATGCTAATTAGTCATGTGTTTAGAAACACGCAATGGTTTTTTTTTCTATACAATTAAAGCAAGTTAGTATTTTAACACTTTCCATGAACTAATTCTACCATCAGTCTTTGACAAAGTTTGGTGCTCATCAACATCTCCTGAGTACAGTGATACCATCCATCATTAGGTTTGGGGGTAAATCCCACATTTGGTTTTTATTGAATGCATTTGAAGGGGGGGGGGGGTTGACATTAGGGTGACCACATGTCCCGGATTGCCCGGGACAGTCCTGAAAAGGGGACTTTAAATCCCGGGCAGCCTCAATCTGGGACAATGCCTTGTCCCGTAATGAGGAGTCTGAGTGTCACTCTGATTGAGGAGGAGAGAGACAGAGACCTATAAGAGGAAAGTGTTTTCCTGTAGGCCAAATCAAAGGTTTATTTAAATATAAAAAAAAAAAATCATATTTTGATTACCCTAATTATGCCATTTTTTAAGGTTTCTAGCAGATACTTTCATATTTCGAGCTCACTTGCAACCTTCTTTTTTTCATGATTAATTAGGTTTGGGTAGGTGTTAAAAACAACAAAAACTTTAAATAAAATATTACTTAAAATAAAATATAAAATAAACTCCTTCGTTCCCTGAAGGCTTGGAACTTTTTTTTTTTTTTTTTTTTTTTTTTACATTTTTACCATATGTGGGTTTAATTTAGATTCCCCTTTCCCTTTTTTGATGTACCCACAAACATTATTCATCCTTTTTTTCCCAGAACAAATATGGCTTTCAATTAAAATCATAGAAACATGCAAATAATAATTGTGAGTGATAGTATGTAAAGAACCTAAAAAAATAGCTTTTTTGCAACTTTCTTAGAATTTCTCCTAAACTTTAGGTACCAAAGTTGGAACAATAACCAAATTTATGTTCGGCAACATCCCCGATTACAGACATACCCCATATATACATTTTTTTTTTATTCTAGAGAGCCACATCCCTTACATCGTACCCTATAGGGTAATAATTTTAATAGTCATGGCTTAATAGGTTTTTGGGGTAGTGAACATGAATTATACATTTTACATGTCTATAAGCTGGGACAATGAGATATAAAGGTTTTGTTTTGTTTCTTCAATTATTTTTTATTTTTGTTTTTATTTTTTATCAATTCAGTATGTATCGAGATCCCTCTAGGGACCTCTTGAATATGTTTTTATGCCAGTGATGTCACGATGCAGAAAGCTCACATTATTGCTTATTTTTATTTACATTTTTTAATTGATTTAAAAAATAAACATAAAGAAACCTTTTATTATTATTTTTTTGCACTTTTTTTCCACTTCAGGGAAGAGGGAGAAACAGACCCTGCAGGAAATTTCCTGTCCTCTGCTGACTTTCCGGTTCACATCAGCAGTGATGTCGCCCCGGAAAGAAATGCCCAATCACGTGATCGGGTATTTCTTATGTAACTGTCTACCAGTGCTCATGCAGGCAGCTATTACAACCGATCAGTCAATGGGAAGCCAGCAACGCTGGCTTTTGATGACAGAGGGAAATCCAGGCTGCCTTATGTCTCTACAAGAAAGTCACGACGTACCTGTACCTCCTAACAAGCTTTCTTGAATGCCTTTTTAGGACGTACAGGTACATCCATACGGGACTGAAGTGGTTAAATCATTGGCTTATCAGAGCTAGCCAATTAGTATTTTTTTGGTATTTCTCATTTGCCCTAGCTGTGTATAATTAGTATTGATGTTAAATGTGCTGGGGGGGCGGTATACATTTTCCCCACTTTTTAAAAATGTTGCACAATAAAAGATAATGCCTTACTTATATGAACAATTTACATCTGTCAGAAAGTACAGTTAAAGAAAGACACAAAAAAATTGTCCTACAATTGGAGTTAATAAGAGACAATTTCACCTTTGCAAAAAACCTTCACATTTGTATAATTCCTTCCCAGAGTACGCCATGAATTATGTACTATATGCATTATACATAAGATGCTATTAACTATATCAAGTAACCCTTTAAGTAACTGCAGTACGCTCTAAACAAAAAAACGACTTGATTGAAATGCACTTAAAAAAAACCCTTAATGTACAAGGGGTTAACATACTTGCCTTTATTTTTCACTGTAAGACATTTAGAAACAGAGAAGGCAGCGCGGCACTCTGGATTCTGTATCGTACATCTTACCAAAAAGCCTTCTTTGAACCATCTTTCCAGTATTGCCCTGGGCTGTGTAATGTCATCTCTTAGCCCTATTCAGCTTTCAGGGCATATGGGTTAAGAAACCTGACACTCAAAGGGTTAAACATATACCAACCGTCCGCTTACTCCATAAGCTTTTTTGCGCTACGTAACCTTTTAGTGTTTTCGTAAAATTAGTCGCGCTTTTCCGTATACCTGTCACAGGCCCGACTGATATCTACTATACAGAAGGCAGCATACGTCCCAGCCTTTTCTCGAAACCACTTGTGCGGCCCGTCTCGCGTCCCCAGTCCTCCTCTACGAGCGTTACCCGTCAGTTTACAAGGCTACATGAAACCACTCGTCTCTTGTTGACGGAAGTAAAGGTTTTATTTTACTTTTGCAAATGGAGCCTTAACCTGGACGCCTTGCTGCTCCATGATTGGTCGAACAGAAACGACTTACCCAGCGACCGCAAATATTCCTCTCCTATTGGAGGAGATATGACAGCGAAGGCTTCACGTGACATCGTCCACATGCCGTTGTTTTGGTTTCCCCATGTAAATATTACGGTATGTCGGCGTAGAGCGTGAGTTAACCGCTTATCGCTTGGTATGTAGTAGTGCGGCCATTTTGGGTGTGAAGATACATGTAGATTGTATATTGCTGGCTCCAAGACATCCATAATTTTATTGTCCTCAAACACCTGGGTTTTCTGAATACGTTTAGAAGGACACTTTACTGCCCCTGGCACCCCTACTAAAGCATAACGCATATTAGCCCCTAAAGTGCCAACTATGTATGACCAACACTGTATGGTCTACATAATGACCCCTTACCGCAAACAGGCCCACACAGTAGGGCAGAACGAAAAGCCACATGGTTGCTGCTATGAGAGCTAATGTCTGCTCTGAACTATACACAGTGGTCATCACGCCTTAGCTGCCATCAACAGATCCAGCGATTTAAGGCATTGTCCCAGATTGAGGCTGCCCGGCACTTAAAGTCCCATTGCAGGACTGTACCGGGCAATCGGGCACATGTGGTCACCTTAAGTGGAGGGCTGGCAGCCTAAGACCTGGGGGGGCAAGTCTAGTCAAGTGGCCCATTGCAGCTCCAAATCAGCCCACCATCCGTGCCCATTTTTTTTTCTGACTGGAAGAACATCAGTACACACAAAAAAAGTCATCATACACAGAACGCCTGATCCACAATTTAGTGCCACTAAACCTTTTTAACCCCTTCGTGACAGTGGCTGACTTTATTTTTTGTACCCTTCTTGACAATGGCTGTTTTAACATTTCGGTGCTCCTATTTAGTGGAATTTTCTTCTTTCCAGTTTACTAAACCCACCCCTTTCTTTATATGTCATTATTTTGATTGTATCATATCATATAATTTACTATAAAAAGAATAAAATATGGTGAAAAATTTAGACTTTTTCAGACTTTTACTTGAAACATCTTTTACTCATCTATAAAAGCTAATAAAAAAACCTGCTAAATAGATTCTACTGTTTGTCCTAAGTTTAGAAATAACTTTGAAAAAATTAATTTCTTGTTTTTATTTCCCAACCTGCCCCCCAGTTATGTACATTTGAGCCAAGGCTTGACACACTGCCTAAACACCCCACTAACTAGAACTGCCCCTAAATTAACCCTAAACTTTCAGCAGCCCAAATATACATTTTATACTCACCAGTTAGATGAGTTCTTGAGCCATTTGAACAGTATAGGAAATGGGCGGGGCCAATAGGCACTTTGGCCCACCCCTTTCTTTCTCCCTGTCCCTCCCTGCAGTCACTGCCGATTGGCCCCGCCCCTTTCTCCCTGACCCTCCTTGCAGCCAATCGGCAGTGACTGCAGGGAGGGACTGGAAGAAGAAAGTGGGTGGGTCAATCGGCAGTGACTGCAGGGAGGAACTGTAAGTAGGAGCTGCAGCTGTGAGTCAGACTAAACGGATTATAAAACGAGGGATATTTTTCAGAGCATTTGCTTTTGCTTTTATAATCGATAAAAATCGATTCAACTAATCGATAATGAAATTCGTTGGCAACGATAGGCGTTGTGGCGCCCTGTGCGGACTACTCCTCTGGCGCCCCCCCTTCACAACCCCCCCTCTGCCCCTTCAAACTACCCCCTCTGCCTCTTCAAACTACCCCCCTCAAACTACCCCCCCTCTGCCCCTTTAAACTACACCCCCCTCTGCCCCTTTAAACTACACCCCCCCTCTGCGCCTTCAAACTACCCCCTCAAACTACTACTCCCCTCTGCCCCTTCAAACTACCCCCCCTGCCCCTTTAAACTACACCCCCCCTGCCCCTGTAAACTACACCCCCCCTGCCCCTTCAAACTACACTCCCCCTCTGCCCCTTCAAACTACACCCCCCTCTGCCCCTGTAAACTACACCCCCCCCTCTGCCCCTTCAAACTACACCGCCCCCTCTGCCCCTTCAAACTACACCCCCCCTGCCCCTTCAAACTACACCCCCCCGCCCCTTCAAACTACACCCCCCTCTGCCCCTTCAAACTACACCCCCCTCTGCCCCTTCAAACTACACCCCCCCCTCTGCCCCTTCAAACTACACCCCCCCCTCTGCCCCTTCAAACTACACCCCCCTCACTTACCTTGTTGCCGGAGTCCTGCGGTGAGAGCGGGGGCATCTGTCTTCTCGCTCTGCCGAGGTGCCGGCATTTCATGTTGAGCGCCGGAATAGTCCGGCGCTCAACATGAGATGCCAGCACCGCAACAGAGTCACGGAGAGTGAGGGGCGTCGAGCGGTTGCTGAGAACTTCACAAGCAACCGCTCGGCGCCCCTGCCCGGAACTTAGATTAAAGCATCGTGGTTTGTTTTTTTTAACTTTATTTAACATGAATAATTTTAAATAAAGTTTAAAAAAAACCCGATGTTTTAATTTAAGTCTCGGGCAGGCGCCCCTGCTACCATGCCGCCCTGTGCGGTCGCCCCTAAGGCCGGCACTGGCAACGTGGAACGGAGAGCGGTCACAGCCGCCGCTGCCGGTGATCTTCACCATCAGCAAGATGGCGGTGGCCCGGGAAAAAAAACAATAAAGAACTCTGGCTCCACTTGCAGGTTGAATACAGGTACTGCATTCAACCATGCAAGTCAATAAAGCCCAGCTTTCTAATCACAGTGTGATTAGTAAAAATAAATAAAAAAATAAAATTAATAATTAGAAAAAAACAGTAAAATGTAAAAATAATTTCCCACTGATGTCACTATCAGGGGAACCTTCAAGTTGAAAAAAAATGTTAACATTTTTTTAAAAAAAGGCAAAAAAAATAAAATATATATATAAAAAATATATTTTTGTGAGCAAGTCCTAAAGTTAGCATATTAGCTTAAAACAATTCTCTCATGGAAAGAGTTAAAATACTGGCATATTAAATGCCCATGGGTTGTCTACTTTAAAAAAATGTATGATTTGATGGGGTAAAATGAATTGGCCGGGTTCAACAATGTCCCAAATAACAAGGGGGGGGAGGATGGCCACACACCTAATTTCCAATTAGAAAAATGCACACGTACCAAATGTAGCCTTTTAGTTCCCCCCAAAAATGACAAACCCATGCATGTGGGGTATCCCTGTACTCAGGAGATGTTGCTGAACACATATTGGGGTGTCGTGTGACAGCGGCATAAACCAGGAGCTGTAAATTCATACATAACATAGGTGTGTGGGGGAAACATACACACAAAAGAATACTACTGCAAACTTTGAAAAAATTCTGGTGGTAAAATGTGTGCATGCAAAGAGTTAAAATACCAGCATTTAAAATACCCTGGGGTGTCTAGTATTCAAAAATGTATGGTTTTGTTGGGCACACTGAAATGGCCCGGCTCAAAGATGTACCAAATAGGGCATGGGCAGTGGATCCCCAAATGCCAAAGTTCAACATTGAAAAATGCGTATGCCCCAAATGTGGCCCTTTTGCCCCCAAACAGCCAGGCAAAATCATTCATGTGAGGTATCGCTGTACTCAGGAGATGTTGCTGAACACATATTGGGGTGTTTTGTGATAGTGACGTATACAAGAACCTTTTAATTCATACCTGAAGTAAAATGTGTGTGACAAAACAAATGCAAAAAAATGACTACCACAAAGTTTGACAAAGACTGGTGGTAGATATGGTGCATGGAAAGAGTTAAAATACTAGCATTTGAAATACCCTGGGGTGTCTAGTTTTCAAAAATATATAGCTTTATTAGGCATACTGAAATGGCCCGGCTCAAAGATGTACCAAATAGGACATGGGCAGTTGATCGCCAAACGCCAAAGTTCAACATTGAAAATGCGCATGCCCCAAATGTGGCCCTTTTGCCCCCAAACAGCCAGGCAAAATCATTCATGTGAGGTATCGCTGTACTCAGGAGATGTTGCTAAACACATATTGAGGTGGTTTATGATTGTGACATATACCAGAATGTGTTTATTCATACCTGAAGTAAAATGTGTGTGAAAAAACAAATGCAAAAAAAATTACTACCATAAAGTTTGACAAAGGCTGATGGTAGAATTAGTGCTTGGAAAGGGTTAAAATACTAGCATTTGGAATACCCTGGGCTGTCTAGTTTTCAAAAATATATGATTTGATGGGGTAAATTAAGTGGGCCGGCTTCAAATATACCCGAAATGGCACATGGGGGGAAGAATTACCAGATTTGGAAAAAATGGCTTTGAAATAGCAAAACGCTACCTGTACTTATTGCCCCATAATGTGTAGAAAAAAGCAAAAAACAGGACAAATAGTAGAATCTATTTAGCAGGTTTTTTCATTACCTTTTATAGATGAGTAAAAGATTTTTCAACTAAAAGTTAGAAACAGTCATTTTTTTCTAAATTTTTCACCATATTTTATACTTTTTTTAATAGTAAATAATATGATACAATCAAAACAATGTCATCTAAAGAAAGCCCTTTTTGTCCTGAAAAAAACAATATCTAATGTGTGTGGGTTCAGTAAATGGGAAAGAAGAAAATTACAGCTAAACACGAGCAGCGCAGAAATGTTAAAACGGCCATTGTCACGAAGGGTACAAAAAGTAAAATCAGCGTTTGTCACGAAGGGGTTAAAGAACATCATGATAGTGACCCAAAACACCTTACCTTTATGGGGATCCAAATAGTTAGTAGAGATTGGAGAGGAGGTGATTTTGAGAAAAAAATAGGTCAGGTGGAAATGAAATGGGTATTTAACCTTAAAACCCTAGCCCCAAGAGGTCTGAATCAAGACTTAGATCTATTTAATTTTTTAGATTAACTTTTTTTAGATCAATTAATTGATTAAATTGATTATTTTTAACTAAAAAAGTTCTTTTAAATAAATTAATTTTTCATTAATAAATAAACTTTTTAATAAATAAACTTTTTATATGTTTTCCTATTTTTGTATATTACTTTATTGATTTAATATTGGTAACAAAGATGTATATTTATTATATATTTATTGTGCAATTGCCACTTATTTGAGATCATGTACTTTATATTTGATATTTACGTTTCTTTGCAATAAGATAATGTTTGAAAATGATTATATATACTTATTGTGCAATTACTATTATTTTTTTTTTATATATATAATGCACTTTATATTTATATTTGATCTAATGCATTTTTGCAATGGAACAATGTTCCAAACTGATTGGCTTTATTAATATATACCTATTACGGACTTTGAATCATTTGTGAAAACATATGTTACAATATAATGAGCTGTGGGAACAGGCATAACTCATACAAGACGGCATATTTAAGGTGGAGGAGAGGACGAGTCGTCACACTACTGAGGAAGCCTGATTGGGCGAAACGCGTCTACGTGTCAACGTCAATACATTATACGCGGAAGCTGCTTCTCTTCGGCTGGAGAAACAAGAGAGACTCTGATACCCCTACGAACTTGTTTGTAACGTGAGCACATTGCATTTTGCCATACAATAAATCTTATACATCATACACCCTGCCTCTCCACCAGTATTTCGTTACTCAACATACCGACATACGGTTCGGAAACCAGTTGGAATCTGCAAACGGAGGAGAGTAGGGCTGCAACAACTAATCGATAAAATCGATAATAATCGATAATGAAAATCGTTGCCAACGAATTTCATTATCGATTAGTTGAATCGATTTTTATCGATTATAAAATATATAAAATATAAAATAAGGGTTTTTTCAGAGCAAATCCGTTTAGTCTGACTCACAGCTGCAGCTCCTACTTACAGTTCCTCCCTGCAGTCACTGCCGATTGACCCACCCACTTCCTTCTTCCAATCCCTCCCTGCAGTCACTGCCGATTGGCTGCAAGGAGGGACTGGGAGAAAGGGGCGGGGCCAATCAGCAGTGACTGCAGGGAGGGACAGGGAGAAAGAAAGGGGCGGGCCAAAGTGCCTATTGGCCCCGCCCATTTCCTATACTGTTCAAATGGCTCAAGAACTCATCTAATTGGTGAGTATAAAATGTATATTTGGGCTGCTGAAAGTTTAGGGTTCATTTAGGGGCAGTTCTAGTTAGTGGGGTGTTTAGGGTTAATTTAGGGGCAGTTATAGTTAGTGGGGTGTTTAGGGTTAATTTAGGGGCAGTTGTGGTTGATGGGGTCTTCAGGGTTAATTTAGGGGCAGTTGTGGTTGATGGGGTGTTTAGGGTTAATTTAGGGGTGGTTATAGTTAATGGGGTGTTTAGGGTTAATTTAGGGACAGTTATGGTTAATGGGGTCTTCTCTTCAGGGTTAATTTAATGCTGAGGACTGAGGGTTCATTTAATTAATTGAGGAGAATCTAAATCCTGGGGGCAGTGAAGATTAACCCTGTATTTATTTATAAAAGTATTGTGTCTGAACGCGTCTGCAAATCTATGAGGGCACTATGGCATATCAGGGGGGTATATGGCATACCTTGGGAGGACGGAGTGACATATCTGGGGGTATAAGGCATATAGGGTATATGTGGCATATAGGGTATATAAGGCATATGTGTGGAGGGCAGCGTGGCATGTCTGGGGGTATGTGGCATATCTGGCAGGCAGTGTGGCAAGCCTGGGCTCAAATGTACATAACTGGGGGGGGGGGCAGGTTGGGAAATAAAAACAAGAAATGCATTTTTATCAGTTTTTTTATTCTGCTGTTTGTTTTTTACGTCCTATGTTACTTTATTAAATTATTTTAAATAAATAAAAAATTAAAAATTTTTTATCCGATTAATCGAAAAAAATAGTTATCCCTCCATTCTATTTTCTTTAGTAAATTCAAAAGGTTCATAGTGTCTTTCAAGTAAGATTTAGTTTTTATCACCGTATATATCTATATACTGAGATAAGTTCGCAGAAAGGGATCCGATTCCGGAGACTATTGGTCGGCCAGGAGGATTAATTAGATTTTTATGTATTTTTGGTAGTATATCAAATGTTGGTGTACGTGGATATGTTACATTTAAAAATTGATATTCTTTATTGGTTAAAATACCTTGTAATTTCCCCTGATCCAAAATATGGGTTAAACTTTTTTTTAATTTCAGTAACAGGGTTATTCTTAAGTCTCTTATAGACCGAAGTATCGTTCAGCTGTCTGTAGCATTCATTAACATATTTTTCTCTATCCAATAGTACCAAACCCCCTCCTTTATCAGCCGGTTTAACCACTAGTGATTTATTTGACCTAAGATTTTTCAGCGCAAGGGTTTCACCTGGAGTTAAATTGTTTGTGGAATAGTGACATTTCTTTTTAGATAATTTGTCAATATCCTCCATAACCGATTTTTCAAATATATCTTTTGCTGACGACTTATAGTGGGCTGGATAAAACTGAGACTTTTTAGCTAGTGTCGTATGATTGAACTCTATGTGAGTTGGTGTATTTGTATACGTTAGAGGGTTATTCAGAAAATATTTCTTTAAAGTTAGACGTCTTGAGAATTTCTGTATATAAATATGTGCTTTAAAAGAGTTAAAATTCCTGTATACGAATACACCAACTTGCATAGAGTTGTATTGTTATAAACTCGCATAAATGATTGTGGAAATTAGGGCTGCAACAACGAATCGATAAAATCGATAATAATTGATTATGAAAACCATTGTCAACGATTTTCATAATCGATTAGTTGAATCGATTTTTATCAATTTATAAAATTATGTTTTTCAGAGCAAACGCTCTGAAAAACTCCTGTCCTTCTATTACCCGAAGATCGGATTATAACAGTAGAATCCAGACCCCCTGCAAAGCTGCAGGAGACCTGGATCCTCTCTGCCACCTGGTGAGGGTCTGTGCAAAACGCGCAGATATCCTCTGCTTCTCCCCTCCCCTTCTCCCCTCCCCTTCCGCTTCTCCCCTCCACTTCCGCTTCTCCCCTCCACTTCCGCCGGGGCTTCTATTACTGAACCCGACGTCACGGGACCTTCCAGTGCGGCTTCCATCATGGAAGCCCCAACGGAAGCGGAGGGGAGAAGCGGCTGTCTGCGCGCATCGCACAGACTCCTACCGGCTGCCGGAGAGGATCCAGGTCCCGTGCAGCGCCTGCAGGGATTTGGATTTTAGTGCGCGATGTGCGCAACCTCACTACCACTTCCACCTGCCCCACCAGGGGTTAATATATCAACAGAAGAAAAACAGGACAAGTAAGGAGCACTGCGTAAGTATTATCTTTATTTTTATGCTCATTTGCCCTGTGTTTCTTCTGTTGATATATTAACCCTTGGTGGGGCAGGTAGAATTTTTGCGGGATGTATTAATTATGTGCATTTTTTTTAATTTTTTTTTTCGATGTCTATAATATTTGATTTATTGTCCATATATTTATATATATTTATATTGTATTGTGGTTTTTTTTGTCTATATTTAATAAATATAAAAAATCAATTTTAGTGATGTCAGTTTTTCTTATATCGGGGGGGGCATAAGACATATCAGGGGGCACAGTGGCATAAAGGGGCTATAAGGCATATCAGGGGGGACAGTGGCCTAAAGGGGCTATAAGGTGTATCAGGGGGGACAGTGGCATAAAGGGGCTATAAGGTGTATCAGGGGGGACAGTGGCATAAAGGGGCTATAAGGTGTATCAGGGGGGACAGTGGCATAAAGAGGCTATAAGGCATATCAGGGGGGACAGTGGCATGAAGGCGCTATAAGGCATATCAGGGGGGACAGTGGCATAAAGGGGCTATAAGGCATTTCAGGGGGGACAGTGGCATGAAGGCGCTATAAGGCATATCAGGGGGCACAGTGGCATCTCAGTGGCATATAGGTGTAAAAGGCATATCGGGGCATGGTGGCATATCAAGGGTAAAAGGCATATAGGGGGCTATAAGGCATATCAGGAGGGCACAGTGGCATATCGGGGCACTGTGGCATATATGGGACTATAAGGCATATCAGGGGGCACAGTGGCATACTAGGGGACAGAGTGGCATATCAGTGGCATATAGGGGGCTATAAGGCATATCAGGAGGGGTATAAGGCATATCAGGAGGGGTATAAGGCATATCAGGGGACAGAGTGGCATATAGGAGGTATCCCCTTATACCTCCTATATGCCACTCTGTCCCCTGATATGCCTTATACCCCTCCTGATATGCATTATAGCCCCCTATATGCCACAGTGGCATCTCTGACATATAGGAGGGTATAAGTCATATATATAGGGGCAGAGTCGCATATAGGGGTATAAGGCATTTCTGGGACACAGAGGCAAGCTGGGGGTGAGATGTGCATAACTGGGCAAAAATAGTTTACATGAATATTTACTAGTAAAGCTTTTTTTGGTATTTTTGGGGTTCTTGTTAAAATATAGCTTTAAATAAAGATAAGTAAAATAAGAAGGCGAATGGTGAAATGTCATTGTAAATTATAAGTTTTTATTTTAAATAAACAAAGAATTTGCATATTGTTTTTTTTTACCCGATTAATGGAAAAAATAATCGGCCAACTAATCGATTATGAAAATAATCGTTAGTTGCAGCCCTAGTGGAAATCCTTTGTAACTCTTTATTAACAGTTTAGAAGATTTATAGAGGTGACATAGTAACTGCCATGACGTCACAGCTATGGTATGTGTATATATATATAAATATATATATATATACTGAGAGCAGCAACTCAACAGCATCAGATCTCGAGAAAAGACATCACATCTATGCCCCTCCCAAACAGTAGCCATGCATCCAACAGAGGTGTTCCTATTTGGACACCTTAAATTTTGGCTGTATGCATTTCTTACAATATTCCAATTTTTTCCAAAAAAACACATACATTGCGATATTTGCCAGAACTCCCCGGCAAGTAGGTTTATCAGTAGGACCTCCCACACACACCTCGGTTAGCTTTGAAGAAATGAGCTTTTCCACACTTTTGCTAAGTCTTCAGGCATTAGTGGTCCGAGGACTGGTTTTCCACAGATCAAACCCAGACATTCACAGGATCTGTGTCCTATAATAATTTTAAACTGCACATATGATTATCACCATCAAAATACATCTATATAGATTTTCACTGTTCCCAGAGACGCTAAGGAGAATAGTAGTTGTAATCCATGATCACATTGAGTCCTCCGGCTGTCAGTTAGTGAACTTTGTTACTCAGCAGCATTTAGATAAATATCACATCTGCAGTGTTTGACTTCTATTCATTCATATCAATAAAAAGGTGCAGGTGAGGTATCCAATATTACGTTGTTTAGTAATTGAGATATTGCAACCACTATAAGTCATTGTGTTTCCAATTAATATACCGTATTGGCTCGGATATAGGCCGCCCCCTAAAAGTTTGGTGCTTTTTTAAAGAAATTTGTTTGAAGTACAGTTGTTGGATCCGGAAGCCTGCAAAAAAAACCCCTGTTGACATAGTTGGGCATTAACCAGATGCGTACTAGTGTGTTTAATAAGTGCCATTTATTATATTTATACTCTTATGACTTATGCATATGTTATATGAATACAATTACTTTTTTCTAAAAAAAGTACCACAAACAGATGTTTTTTTATGCTCAGTTGATAAATACCAAGGATATTTTTTAGACCAATGCATTAAAACTGTGGTTGACAGGGTACATTTGTTAAAATGTTAGCGGATAGTATAAAAAGTTTTTAGTGTCATAAGTCTAGCCTGTCTGCTGTCTGTTCAGCAGTGTTCATCACTAATAGGTGAGAAAAATGTTTGTAAAATTAAATGTAACATTTTTTTTACATGGATAGGACTGTTGGTATCTGTATGTATGATTCTAGAAAAGAGTTGGAAGTCTATGAAATATTTTTTGTACTTAGAACATATTTCCCAGCATATACCTGACCTATTAATTAACAATATTTTTGTATTTTACATCTTTGCAACTTGTTTTATAACAGGTTTTATTCTTAAATGGAGAGTTTACTTTCCTGAAAGCCCCATTAACCCCTTAAGAACCGGGCTTATTTTTTCTTTTTGCACCCTGTGGGGACGAGGCTGTTTTAACACTTTAGTGGTGCTTGTGTTCAGCTGTAATTTTCTCCTCACCCATTTAGTGTACCCACACACATTATATATATATATATATATATATATATATATATATATACCGTATTTGCTCGATTATAAGACGAGGTTTTTTTCAGAGCAAATGCTCTGAAAAATACCCCTCGTCTTCTAATCGGGGTCGTCTTCTAATCAGACCTCAAATAGAGGTCTGATTAGGAGACTAAGATCCAGATCCCCCGCACCGCTGCAGGGGACCTGGATCCTCCTGCCCCCCCCCCCCACACACTTACCGGTGCTTCCTGCTGTATTGCCGGGGCAGCGGGTTGACGTCTACGCGATTCGCATAGACAACGTCCGCTGCAGCCGGAAGGAGGTGTGGCTAGCAGCGGGGGTTGTCTGCGTCCGTCGCGTAGACCTTCCCCGACTGTCAGAGATCAGAGTTCCCTCTGATCTCTGACAGCCGGGGAAAGTATACGCGACGGACGCATACAAACCCCCGCTGCCAACTCCACCTCCTTCCGGCTGCAGCGGAAGGCGACGTCAACCCGCTGCCCCGGCTGGAAGCACCAGTAAGAAAGGGCTGAGAGGGCTGAGAAGGGAGAGAGGGGAGAGAGGGCAGAGAGGGGTGAGAGGGTGGGGGGAGTGTGTGTGTGTGTGTGTTAGTTAAATGGGGGTATAGGGTGTGTGTGTGTGTTAAATGGGGGTATAGGGCATTTCTGGAGTGGCGTTAAGGGGGCATTTAATAGAGCACTCTGCCTCCTGAAATGCCTTATACCTCCCTATATGCCACTCTGCCCCATAATATGCCTTTTAACCCCCTAAATGCCAGAGTGGCATATAGGGGTATAAGGCATTTCTGGAGGCAGAGTGCTCTATACAATGCTTTTTAACTCCCTTAATGCCACTCTGCCTCCTGAAATGTCTTATACCTCCCTATATGCCACTCGGCCCCATAATATGCATTTTAACCCCCTAAATGCCAGAATGGGATACAGGGGTATAAGGCATTTCTGGAGGCAGAGTGGCACATAGGGGGTCAAAAGGCATATCATGGGGCACAGTGGCATATAGAGGGTTAAAAGGCATATCATGGGCCACAGTGCCATATTGGAGTGGCAAGCCTGGGGGCAGATGTGCGTAACTGGGGGCAGGTTGGAAAATACAAGAAATAAAAACAAAAAAAATATTTTTCTTAATCATAGCTTTTATTAAAAAAAATAGTTTACATGAATTAACATTTACTGGTAAAACTTTTTTCCTTTGGGGTCGTCTTATATTCAGGCTTTTTCTTTTTTTCCTAAGTTAATATTCAGATTTTGGGGGGTCGTCTTATATTCAGGGTCGTCTTATAATCGAGCAAATACGGTATATTTTTTTTTAGGATAAGATGGCCTTTCTTCAGATACCATTAGTTTGATCATATCTTCTTATTTACTATAAAAAAAATAGTGAAACATGGTGAAATATTGAATAAAAATTTTTTATGACTTATTTGAAAAATCTTTTACTCACCTACAAAAGGAAGTAAGAAAACTAGCTAAATAGATTCTACTATATAGAAATATCCAATGTTTTTATGTTGTTTTTTTTTTTGCTGTTTTTTGTAACAGGGCAATAAGTACAAGTAGCGTTTTATGATTTCCAAATCTTGTCATTCTGCCTCCATCTCCTTTTTGGGCCATCTTTGAAGCTGGATAATTCAATTTACCCCATCAAGCCATATATTTTTGGAAACTAGACACCCCAAGGTATTTCAAATGCTGGTATTTTAACCCTTTTATGCATGATATTCTACCACCAAACTTTGTCAAATTGTGTGGTGGTATTTTTTTTATTTCTTTCACACAAATTATACTTCAGGAATGAATTCATAGCTCCTGGTATGCGTTACTATCAAACAACACCCCAATGTGTTCAGCAACATCTCCCAAGTGCAGTGATACCCCACATGCATGGGTTGTTTAAAATGCCACATTTGGGAAGTGCGCCTTTTTTCTCCATTTTGGTCAGTCTGTGCCTATGCCCTATCTTTAAGCCTGGCCACTCAAATTTACCCCTTCAAACCATTCATTTTTTATTAAATTAGACACCTGTTGGGTATTTGAAATGCTTTTATTTTAACTCTTTCTATGTCGAGGTTTTTGAGAAGATAAAGCGCTAATTTTAGCACTTGCTCAAATAATAAACTTTATTTTTTATTTTACTTATTTTATTATTTTTTTCATTTTTTTGTTTTTTACATTTTGCTGGTATTGGATGGTTCCTCTGGTGACATCACTGCATAATTATTTTTAAATGTTAGCACTTTTTTTTTAACATTTTCTTTCCATATTTTTTGAATATTTTACTAATCACATTGTGATTAGAAAGCTGGGCTCCATTGACTTGCATGGTTGAATGCAGTACCTGTATTCAACCTGCAAGTGGAGCTAGATTCTCAGGAGGGTCTGGAGAGACACTCCTGAGCATTCTTTTCAACGTTATTGTTTTTGTTTAAAGGGTGCCGCCATCTTGCGAGTGGCAGAATCACTCACAGTGGCGGTTGTGACCGCTCTCCGGAGCCGCCAGGAAGCGTCCTGGGGTGGGTGTTTGGTGTCGCGGAATGCCTCGCTATCGAGGCATATCAGTGACACCATTGAAGTTTAGGAGGTGATCATTGATCGTCTCCTAAGCTCTTTTAAAACTGGCGTCCGCCACCAAACAGACCGTTTCTGCGTGACGGCCCTGAACCGTCAAAGGTCGCTAAAGGGTTAAAAAAGAATGCATATTCTGTGAGTAATTTAATATGCATGCCTCACCATCTTTGCCACCAAATTGCAATGTTTCTCCCCAAACAGATTGGCTGTGACATATTTGCTCCAGATTGAATGCGCCATATTTGTTACCAAATAGCCTGCCCCCCAGGAAATTTATTGGAGGAAACCTCTGGGGAACCATGTCTGAAGAATAGCTCATCCCTCTGGGCACTAAGAGGTTGATTGATTACATGTGAAATGTTTTATTATGCAGTTTTACTTTTAAATATTCACATTATTATTTCATTATCTCTGTGCTCCTGCTAGTGACGTTTGCGTTCCTTCATTTTCGCTAAAAGTAAGAGATGTTGGCAGTAAGAAGCTCTCCCTCGCCTTGACTGATTCTTTCTGATTTCCTGCAGATGAGAGAAAACTTTGGGGGGATAGTGAAAACACCCCCACCACGTTCACTTTTACCCGGTTGTGCAGAAAGACCCTACCGTCGTCTTCGGCCAATCTCACATACACCCAAACCAAGTGCGCCTCATACTGGTTATCCCAAAGACACCAAAGTCACCATGGCCAGTCTCAAATACAGCACTGCCATTGTCGCCTTAGGCCGGATTCTTGCTGATTTCCTGCAGATGAGAGAAAACTTCGGGGGGATAGTGAAAACACCTCCACCACGTTCACTTTTACCCGGTTGTGCAGAAAGACCCTACCGTCGTCTTTGGCCAATCTCACATACACCCAAACCAAGTGCGCCTCATACTGGTTATGCCAAAGACACCAAAGTCACCGTGGCCAGTCTCAAATACAGCACTGCCATGGTTGCCTTAGGCCGGATGTGCCAAAAGACACCACAGTCACATTCGACCATTCTCACATACACTCATATCATGGTCGCACCAAATGTCAACACCATTGCCTTCAGCCAATCTCACATACACCCAAACCACGTTCGGTTCAGGCCGGTTATGCACCATCGCATTCGATCAGTCTCACATACACTCATAACACATTCGCTTTAGGCCGCATGTGCCAAAAGACACCACCGTCGCCTTCAGCCACTCTCACATGCACCCATATCACGGTCGCGCCTTCAGCCACTCTCACATGCACCCATATCAAAGTCGCGCCAAAAGACATCACCATTGCCTTCAGCCAATCTCACATACACCCAAACCAAGTGCGCCTCATACTGGTTATGCCAAAGACACCAAAGTCACCGTGGCCAGTCTCAAATACAGCACTGCCATGGTTGCCTTAGGCCGGATGTGCCAACAGAAACCACCATCGCCTTAAGCCAATACCACGTACCCTTTAGGCCAGTTATGCCAAAAAACACACCTTCTAATTTAACCAGCCGGCAAAACAACCAAACCAGGTTAAGGCCGGTTGTTACACCGCCATTGCCCTCGAAAAGTCTCGCATACACCCAAACCATGTTCAGTTTAGGCCATTGTGCGAACAGACACCACCATCGTCTTCGGCCAGGCTCACATATATCCATATCGTCTTAGGGAGTATGATACCACTGTCGCCTTCGGCCAGTCTCTCATGCACCCATATCACGGCCGCGCCAAAAGACACCACCAATGCCTTCAGCCAATCTCACATACACCCAAACCACGTTCGGTTCAGGCCGGTTATGCCAAAAGACACCACAGTCACATTCGACCAGTCTCACATACAATCATATCACGGTTGCGCCAAATGTCACCACCATTGCCTTCAGCCAATCTCACATACACCCAAACCACGTTCGGTTCAGGCCGGTTATGCACCGTCACATTCGATCAATCTCACATACACTCATAACACATTCGCATTAGGCCGCATGTGCCAAAAGACACCACCGTCGCCTTCGGCCACTCTCACATGCACCCATATCAAGGTTGCGCCAAAAGACATCACCATTGCCTTCAGCCAATCTCACATACACCCAAACCACGTTCGGTTCAGGCCAGTTATGGCAAAAGACACCACAGTCGCATTCGATCAGTCTCACATATACTCATAATACAGTTATGTGCCAAAAGACACCACCGTCGCCTTCGGCCAATCTCACATACACCCAAACCACAATCGGTTCAGGCCGGTTATGCCAAAAGACACCACCGTCGCATTTGACCAGTCACACATACACTCATATCACAGTCGCGCCAAAAGACACCACCATTGCCTTCAGCCAATCTCACATACACCCAAACCACAATCGGTTCAGGCCGGTTATGCCAAAAGACACCACCGTCGCATTCGATCAGTCTCACATCCACCACTACCATGACTGCTCCAGATTGGTTGCGCCAACAGACACCACCGTCATTTTAAGCCAATCTAACATACACCCAAACCAAGTTTGCCTCCAGCTAGCGGTGCCATCAGATACGACCGTCGCATTCGTCCAGTCTCAAATACACTCATATCTTCACCCAATCTCACATACACCCAAACCACGTTCACTTCAGACCGGTTGTGCCAAAAGACTACACTGTCGCCTTTGGCCAGTCTCACATCCACCACTATCATGACTGCCTCAAGCTGGTTGCACCAACAGACACCACCGCCGTCATCGGCCAATCTCACATACACTCAAACCACGTTCGGTTCAGGCCAGTTGTGCAAACAGACACCACCGTCGCATTCGGCCAGTCTCACATACACTCATATCACGGTCGCGCCAAAAGACACCACCATTGCCTTCAGCCAATCTCACATACACGCAAACCACGTTCGGTTCAGGCGGGATGTGCCAAAAGACACCACCGTCGCCTTCGGCCACTCTCACATGCACCCATATCACTGTCGCGCCTTCGGTCACTCTCATATGCACCCATATCACGGTCATGGCAAAAGTCACCACCATTGCCTTCAGTCAATCTCACATACACCCAAACCACGTTCGGTTCAGGCCGGTTATGCCAAAAGACACCACCATTGCCTTCGGCCACTCTCACATGCACCCATATCACGGTCGCACCTTCGGCCACTCTCACATGCGCCCATATCACATTCGCACCAAAAGACACCACCATTGACTTCAGCCAATTTCAATTACACACAAACCACGTTCGGTTCAGGCCGGATGTGCTAAAAGACACCACCGTCGCCTTCGGCCAGGCTCACATACACTCATATCATGGTCGCGCCAAAAGACACCACCATTGCCTTCAGCCAATCTCACATACACCCAAAACACGTTCGGTTTAGGCCGGTTATGCCAAAAGACACCACCGTCGCATTCAATCAGTCTCACATCCACCACTACCATGACCGCCTCAGGCTGGTTGCGCCAACAGACACCACCGTCATCTTATGCAAATCTCACATACACCCAAACCAAGTTTACCTCCAGCTAGTGGTTCCATCAGATACGACCGTTGCATTCGTCCAGTCTCAAATACACTCATATCTACAGCCAATCTCACATACACCCAAACCACGTTCAGTTCAGACCGGTTGTACCAAAAGACTCCACCGTCGCCTTTGGCCAGTCTCACATCCGCCACTACCATGACCGCCTCAAGCTGGTTGCACCAATAGACACCACCGCCGTCATCGGCCAATCTCACATACACTCAAACCACGTTCGGTTGAGGCTGGTTGTGCAAACAGAAACCACCGTCGCTTTCGGCCAGTCTCACGTACACTCATATCACGGTCGCGCCAAAAGACACCACCATTGGCTTCAGCCAATCTCACATACACCCAAACCACGTTTGGTTCAGGCCGGTTATGCCAAAAGACACCATTGTCGCATTCGATCAGTCTCACATACACTCATAAAACGGTCGCCATAGGCCGGATGTGCCAAAAGACACCACCATCGCCTTCGGCCACTCTCACATACACCCAAACCACGTTCAGTTCAGACCGGCTGTCCCAAAAGACTCCACCGTCGCCTTTGGCCAGTCTCACATCCGCCACTACCATGACCGCCTCAAGCTGGTTGCACCAATAGACACCACCGCCGTCATCGGCCAATCTAACATACACTCAAACCACGTTCTGTTCAGGCTGGTTATGCCAAAAGACACCACCGTTGCATTCGACCAGTCTTACATACACTCATAACACGGTCGCCATAGGCCGGATGTGCCAAAAGACACCACCGTAGCCTTCGGCCACTCTCACATACACCCAAACCACGTTCGGTTCAGGCCGGTTATGCCAAAAGACACGAACGTCGCAATTGACCAGTCACACATACACTCATATCATGGTCGCGCCAAAGGACACCACCACTGCCTTCAGCCAATCTCAAATACACCCCCAAACTACGTTCGGTTCAGGCCGGTTATGCCAAAAGACACCACCGTCGCATTTGATCAGTCTAACATACACTCATAACACGGTCGCCATAGGCCGGATGTGCCAAAAGACACCAACGTTGCATTCGGCCAGGATCAGATATACTCATATCACGGTCCCGCCAATCTCACATACACCCAAACCACGTTCGGTTCAGGCCGGTTATGCCAAAAGACACCACCGTCGCATTCGATCAGTCTCACATACACTCATAAAACAGTTGCCTTAGGCCGGATGTGCCAAAAGACACCACCGTCGCCTTCGGCCACTCTCACATACACCCAAACCACATTAGGTTCAGGCCAGTTATGCCAAAAGACACCACCGTCGCATTCGACCAGTCTCACATACACTCATTACCCGGTCACATCAAAGGACACCACCACTGCCTTCAGCCAATCTCACATACACCCCCAAACCACGTTCGGTTCAGGACGGTTATGCCAAAAGACACCACCGTCGCCTTCAGCCACTCTCAGATGCACCCATATCATGATCGCGTCTTTGGCCACTCTCACATGCACCCAAACCATGTTCGGTTCAGGCCAGTTATGCCAAAAGACACCACTGTCACATTCGATTAGTCTCATATACACTCATAACACAGTCGCCTTAGGCCAGATGTGCCAAAAGACACCACCGTCGCCTTCGGCCACTCTCACATGCACCCATATCACGGTCGCGCCTTCGGCCACTCTCACATACACCCATATCACAGTCGCGCCAAAAGAAATCACCATTGCCTTCAGCCATTCTCACATACACCCAAACCACGTTCGGTTCAGGCCGGCTATGCCAAAAGACACCACCGTCGCATTCGATCAGTCTCATATACACTCATACAACAGTCGCCTTAGGCCGGATGTGACAAAAGACACCACAGTCGCCTTCGGCCACTCTCACATGCACCCATATCGTGATTGCGCCTTCGGCCACTCTCACATGCACCCATATCACGGTCGCGCCTTCGGCCAATCTCACATACACCGAAACTACGTTCGGTTCAGGCCGGTTATGCCAAAAGATACCACCGTCGCATTCGATCAGTCTCATATACACTCATAACACAGTCGCCTTAGGCCGGATGTGCCAAAAGACACCACCGTCGCCTTCGGCCACTCTCACATACACCCAAACCACGTTCGGTTCAGGCCGGTTATGCCAAAAGACACCACCGTCGCTTTTGACCAGTCACACATACACTCATATCACGGTTGCACCAACAGACACCACCGCCGTCATCGGCCAATCTCACATATACTCAAACCACGTTCGGTTCAGGCCGGTTATGCCAAAAGACACCACTGTTGCATTCGGCCAGGCTCAGATACACTCATATCACGGTCGCGCCAAAAGACAAGACCATTGCCTTCAGCCAATCTCACATACACCCAAACCACGTTCAGTTCAGGCAGCTTATGCCAAAAGACACCACCGTTGCATTCGGCCAGGATCAGATATACTCATATCACGTTCGCGCCAAAAGATAAGACCAATGCCTTCAGCCAATCTCACATACACCTAAACCATGTTCGGTTTAGGCCGGTTATGCCAAAAGACACCACCGTCGCCTTCGGCCAGGCTCACATACACTCATATCACGGTCGCGCCAAAAGACACCACCATTGCCTTCGGCCACTCTCTCATGCACTCATATAACGGTCACACCTTCGGCCACTCTCACATGCGCCCATATCACGGTCGCGCCTTTGGCCACTCTCACATGCAACCATATCACGGTCGCGCCAAAAGTCACCACCAATGCCATCAGCCAATCTCACATACACCCAAACCACGTTCGGTTCAGGCCGGTTATGCCAAAAGACACCACCGTCGCATTTGACCACTCAAACATACACTCAGATCACGGTCACGCCAAAAGACACCACCATTGCCTTCTGTTAATCTCACATACAACCAAACCACGTTCGATTCACGCCGGTTATGCCAAAAGACACCACTGTCACATTCGATTAGTCTCACATACACTCATAACACAGTCGCCTTAGGCCGGATGTGCCAAAAGACACCACCGTCGCCTTCGGCCACTCTCACATACACCCAAACCACGTTCGGTTCAGGCCGGTAATGCCAAAAGACACCACTGTCGCATTCGATCAATCTCACATCCACCACTACCATGACCGCTTCAGGCTGGTTGCGCCAACTGACACCACCGTCATCTTATGCCAATCTCACATACACCCAAACCAACTTTACCTCCAGCTAGTGGTGCCATCAGATACGACCGTCGCATTCATAAAGTCTCAAATACACTCATATCTTCAGCCAATCTCACATTCACCAAAACAACATTCAGTTCAGACCGGTTGTGCCAAAAGACTCCACTGTCGCCTTTGGCCAGTCTCACATGCACCACTACCATGACTGCCTCAAGCTGGTTGCACCAACAGACACCACCGCCGTCATCGGCCAATCTCACATACACTCAAACCACGTTCGGTTCAGGCCGGTTATGCCAAAAGACACCAACGTTGCATTCGGCCAGGCTCACATACACTCAAACCACGTTCGGTTCAGGCCGGATGTGCCAAAAGACACCACCGTCGCCTTCGGCTACTCTCACATGCACCCATATCGTGATCGCGCCTTTGGCCACTGTCACATGCACCCAAACCACATTCGGTTCAGGCTAGTCATGCCAAAAGACACCACCGTCGCATTTGATCAGTCTCACATACACTCATAACACGGTCGCCATAGGCCGGATGTGCCAAAAGACACCACCGTTGCATTCGGCCAGGATCAGATATACTCATATCACGGTCGCGCCAATCTCACATACACCCAAACCACGTTCGGTTCAGGCCGGTTATGCCAAAAGACACCACCGTCGCATTCGATCAGTCTCACATACACTCATAAAACAGTCGCCTTAGGCCGGATGTGCCAAAAGACACCACCGTCGCCTTCGGCTACTCTCACATGCACCCATATCGTGATCGCGCCTTTGGCCACTCTCACATGCACCCAAACCACATTCGGTTCAGGCCAGTCATACCAAAAGACACCACCGTCGCATTTGACCAGTCACACATACACTCATATCACGGTCGCGCCAAAAGACACCACCGTTGCCTTCGGCCACTCTCACATGCACCCATATCACGGTCGCGCCTTCGGCCACTCTCACATGCACCATATCACAGTCGCACCAAAAGACACCACAAATGCCTTCAGCCAATCTCACATACACCGAAACCACGTTCGGTTCAGGCCGGCTATGCCAAAACACACCACCGTCGCATTCGATCAGTCTCAGATACACTCATAACACAGTCGCCTTAGGGCGGATGTGCCAAAAGACACCACCGTCGTCTTCGGCCACTCTCACATACACCCAAACCACGTTAGGTTCAGGCCGGTTATGCTAAAAGACACCACCGTCGCATTCGACCAGTCTCACATACACTCATATCCCGGTCACACCAAAGGACACCACCACTGCCTTCAGCCAATCTCACATACACCCCCAAACCACGTTCGGTTCAGGCCGGTTATGCCAAAAGACACAACCGTCGCCTTCAGCCACTCTCACATGCACCCATATCATGATCGCGTCTTTGGCCACTCTCACATGCACCCAAACCACGTTCACTGTCACATTCGATTAGTCTCATATACACTCATAACACAGTCGCCTTAGGCCAGATGTGCCAAAAGACACCACCGTCGCCTTCGGCCACTCTCACATGCACCCATATCACGGTCGCGCCTTCGGCCACTCTCACATACGCCCATATCACAGTCGCGCCAAAAGACACCACCATTGCCTTCAGCCATTCTCACATACACCCAAACCACGTTCGGTTCAGGCCGGCTATGCCAAAAGACACCACCGTCGCATTCGATCAGTCTCATATACACTCATAACACAGTCGCCTTATGCCGGATGTGCCAAAAGACACCACCGTCGCCTTCGGCCACTCTCACATACACCCAAACCACGTTCGGTTCAGGACGGTTATGCCAAAAGACACCACCGTCGCATTCGATCAATCTCACATCCACCACTACCATGACCGCTTCAGGCTGGTTGCGCCAACAGACACCACCTTCACCTTATGCCAATCTAACATACACCCAAACCACGTTCAGTTCAGACCGGTTGTGCCAAAAGACTCCACTGTCGCCTTTGGCCAGTCTCACATCCACCACTACCATGACTGCCTCAAGCTGGTTGCACCAACAGACACCACGCCGTCATCGGCCAATCTCACATACACTCAAACCACGTTCGGTTCAGGCCGGATATGCCAAAAGACACCACCGTTGCATTCGACCAGGCTTAGATACACTCATATCACGGTCGTGCCAAAAGACAAGACCATTGCCTTCAGCCAATCTCACATACACCCAATCCACGTTCGGTTCAGGCCAGTTATGCCAAAAGACACCACTGTCACATTCGATTAGTCTCACATACACTCATAACACAGTCGCCTTAGGACGGATGTGCCAAAACACACCATCGTCGCCTTCAGCCACTCTCACATGTACCCATATCACGGTCGTGCCTTCGGCAAATCTCAGATTCACCCAAAACCACGTTCGGTTCAGGCCGGTTGTGGCAAAAGACACCACCGTCGCATTTGACCAGTCACACATACACTCGTATCACGGTCGTGCTAAAAGACATCACCATTGCCTTTAGCCATTCTCACATACACCCAAACCACGTTCGGTTTAGGCCGGTTATGCCAAAAGACACCACCGTCGCCTTCGGCCAGGCTCACATACACTCATATCACGGTCGCGCCAAAAGACACCACCATTGCCTTCGGCCACTCTCTCATGCACTCATATAACGGTCGCACCTTCGGCCACTCTCACATGCGCCCATATCACGGTCGCGCCTTTGGCCAGTCTCACATGCAAACATATCATGGTCGCGCCAAAAGTCACCACCAATGCCATCAGCCAATCTCACATACACCCAAACCACGTTCGGTTCAGGCCGGTTATGCCAAAAGACACCACCGTCGCATTCGATTAATCTCACATACACTCATAACACAGTCGCCTTAGGCCGGATGTGCAAAAAGACACCACCGTCGCCTTCGGCCACTCTCACATACACCCAAACCACGTGCGGTTCAGGTCGGTAATGCCAAAAGACACCACTGTCGCATTCGATCAATCTCACATCCACCACTACCATGACCGCTTCAGGCTGGTTGCGCCAACAGACACCACCGTCATCTTATGCCAATCTCACATACACCCAAACCAAGTTTACCTCCAGCTAGTGGTGCCATCAGATACGACCGTCGCATTCATCCAGTCTCAAATACACTCATATCTTCAGCAAATCTCACATTCACCGAAACAACATTCAGTTCAGACCGGTTGTGCCAAAAGACTCCACTGTCGCCTTTGGCCAGTCTCACATCCACCACTACCATGACTGCCTCAAGCTGGTTGCACCAACAGACACCACCGCCATCATCGGCCAATCTCAAATACATTCAAACCACGTTCTGTTCAGGCCGGTTATGCCAAAAGACACCACCGTTGCATTCGGCCAGGCTCACATACACTCAAACCACGTTCGGTTCAGGCCGGATGTGCCAAAAGACACCACCGTCGCCTTCGGCTACTCTCACATGCACCCAAACCACATTCGGTTCAGGCCAGTCATGCCAAAAGACACCACCGTCGCATTTGACCAGTCACACATACACTCATATCACGGTCGCGCCAAAAGACAACACCGTTGCCTTCGGCCACTCTCACATGCACCCAAACCACATTCGGTTCAGGCCAGTCATGCCAAAAGACACCACCGTCGCATTTGACCAGTCACACATACACTCATATCACGGTCGCGCCAAAAGACACCACCGTTGCCTTCGGCCACTCTCACATGCACCCATATCACGGTCGCGCCATCGGCCACTCTCACATGCACCATATCACAGTCGCACCAAAAGACACCACCATTGCCTTCAGCCAATCTCACATACACCCAAACCACGTTCGGTTCAGGCCGGCTATGCCAAAACAAACCACCGTCGCATTCGATCAGTCTCAGATACACTCATAACACAGTCGCCTTAGGGCGGATGTGCCAAAAGACACCACCGTCGTCTTCGGCCACTCTCACATACACCCAAACCACATTAGGTTCAGGCCGGTTATGCCAAAAGACACCACTGTCGCATTCGACCAGTCTCACATACACTCATTACCCGGTCACACCAAAGGACACCACCACTGCCTTCAGCCAATCTCACATACACCCAAACCACGTTCGGTTCAGGCCGGCTATGCCAAAACACACCACCGTCGCATTCGATCAGTCTCAGATACACTCATAACACAGTCGCCTTAGGGCGGATGTGTCAAAAGACACCACCGTCGTCTTCGGCCACTCTCACATACACCCACACCACGTTCGGTTCAGGCCGGTTATGCCAAAAGACACCACCGTCGCCTTCAGCCACTCTCACATGCACCCATATCATGATCGCGTCTTTGGCCACTCTCACATGCACCCAAACCACGTTCGGTTCAGGCCAGTTATGCCAAAAGACACAACTGTCACATTCGATTAGTCTCATATACACTCATAACACAGTCGCCTTAGGCCAGATGTGCCAAAAGACACCACCGTCGCCTTCGGCCACTCTCACATGCACCCATATCACGGTCGCACCTTCGGCCACTCTCACATGCACCCATATCACAGTCGCACCAAAAGACACCACCATTGCCTTCAGCCAATTTCACATACACCCAAACCACATTCGGTTCAGGCCGGTTATGCCAAAAGACACCACCGTCGCATTCGATCAGTCTCACATACACTCATAAAACAGTCGCCTTAGGCCGGATGTGCCAAAAGACACCACCGTCGCCTTCGGCTACTCTCACATGCACCCATATCGTGATCGCGCCATTGGCCACTCTCACATGCACCCAAACTACATTCGGTTCAGGCCAGTCATGCCAAAAGACACCACTGTCGCATTTGACCAGTCACGCATACACTCATATCACGGTCGCGCCAAAAGACACCACCGTTGCCTTCGGCCACTCTCACATGCACCCATATCACGGTCGCGCCTTCGGCCACTCTCACATGCACCATATCACAGTCGCACCAAAAGACACCACCATTGCCTTCAGCCAATCTCACATACACTCAAACCACGTTCGGTTCAGGCCGAATATGCCAAAAGACACCACCGTTGCATTCGACCAGGCTTAGATATACTCATATCACGGTCGCGCCAAAAGACAAGACCAATGCCTTCAGCCAATCTCACATACACCCAAACCATGTTCGGTTTAGGCCGGTTATGCCAAAAGACACCACCATCGCCTTCGGCCAGGCTCACATACACTCATATCACGGTCGCGCCAAAAGACACCACCATTGCCTTCGGCCACTCTCTCATGCACTCATATAACTGTCACACCTTCGGCCACTCTCACATGCGCCCATATCACGGTCGCGCCTTTGGCCACTCTCACATGCAACCATATCACGGTCGCGCCAAAAGTCACCACCAATGCCATCAGCCATTCTCACATACACCCAAACCACGTTCGGTTCAGGCCGGTTATGCCAAAAGACACCACCGTCGCATTTGACCACTCAAATATACACTCAGATCACGGTCACGCCAAAAGACACCACCATTGCCTTCAGTTAATCTCACATACAACCAAACCACGTTCGATTCACGCCGGTTATGCCAAAAGACACCACTGTCACATTCGATTAGTCTCACATACACTCATAACACAGTCGCCTTAGGCCGGATGTGCCAAAAGACACCACTGTCGCATTCGATCAATCTCACATCCACCACTACCATGACCGCTTCAGGCTGGTTGCGCCAACAGACACCACCGTCATCTTATGCCAATCTCACATACACCCAAACCGAGTTTACCTCCAGCTAGTGGTGCCATCAGATACGACCGTCGCATTCATCCAGTCTCAAATACACTCATATCTTCAGCCAATCTCACATTCACCGAAACAACATTCAGTTCAGACCGGTTGTGCCAAAAGACTCCACTGTCGCCTTTGGCCAGTCTCACATCCACCACTACCATGACTGCCTCAAGCTGGTTGCACCAACAGACACCACCCCCGTCTTCGGCCAATCTCACATACACTCAAACCACGTTCGGTTCAGGCCGGTTATGCCAAAAGACACCACCGTTGCATTCGGCCAGGCTCACATACACTCAAACCACGTTCGGTTCAGGCCGGATGTGCCAAAAGACACCACCGTCGCCTTCGGCTACTCTCACATGCACCCAAACCACATTCGGTTCAGGCCAGTCATGCCAAAAGACACCACCGTCGCATTTGACCAATCACACATACACTCATATCACGGTCGCGCCAAAAGAAACCACCGTTGCCTTCGGCCAATCTCACATGCACCCATATCACGGTCGCGCCTTCGGCCACTCTCACATGCACCATATCACAGTCGCACCAAAAGACACCACCATTGCCTTCAGCCAATCTCACATACACTCAAACCACGTTCGGTTCAGGCCGAATATGCCAAAAGACACCACCGTTGCATTCGACCAGGCTTAGATATACTCATATCACGGTCGCGCCAAAAGACAAGACCAATGCCTTCAGCCAATCTCACATACACCCAAACCATGTTCGGTTTAGGCCGGTTATGCCAAAAGACACCACCATCGCCTTCGGCCAGGCTCACATACACTCATATCACGGTCGCGCCAAAAGACACCACCATTGCCTTCGGCCACTCTCTCATGCACTCATATAACTGTCACACCTTCGGCCACTCTCACATGCGCCCATATCACGGTCGCGCCTTTGGCCACTCTCACATGCAACCATATCACGGTCGCGCCAAAAGTCACCACCAATGCCATCAGCCATTCTCACATACACCCAAACCACGTTCGGTTCAGGCCGGTTATGCCAAAAGACACCACCGTCGCATTTGACCACTCAAATATACACTCAGATCACGGTCACGCCAAAAGACACCACCATTGCCTTCAGTTAATCTCACATACAACCAAACCACGTTCGATTCACGCCGGTTATGCCAAAAGACACCACTGTCACATTCGATTAGTCTCACATACACTCATAACACAGTCGCCTTAGGCCGGATGTGCCAAAAGACACCACTGTCGCATTCGATCAATCTCACATCCACCACTACCATGACCGCTTCAGGCTGGTTGCGCCAACAGACACCACCGTCATCTTATGCCAATCTCACATACACCCAAACCAAGTTTACCTCCAGCTAGTGGTGCCATCAGATACGACCGTCGCATTCATCCAGTCTCAAATACACTCATATCTTCAGCCAATCTCACATTCACCGAAACAACATTCAGTTCAGACCGGTTGTGCCAAAAGACTCCACTGTCGCCTTTGGCCAGTCTCACATCCACCACTACCATGACTGCCTCAAGCTGGTTGCACCAACAGACACCACCCCCGTCATCGGCCAATCTCACATACACTCAAACCACGTTCGGTTCAGGCCGGTTATGCCAAAAGACACCACCGTTGCATTCAGCCAGGCTCACATACACTCAAACCACGTTCGGTTCAGGCCGGATGTGCCAAAAGACACCACCGTCGCCTTCGGCTACTCTCACATGCACCCAAACCACATTCGGTTCAGGCCAGTCATGCCAAAAGACACCACCGTCGCATTTGACCAATCACACATACACTCATATCACGGTCGCGCCAAAAGATACCACCGTTGCCTTCGGCCAATCTCACATGCACCCATATCACGGTCGCGCCTTCGGCCACTCTCACATGCACCATATCCCAGTCGCACCAAAAGACACCACCATTGCCTTCAGCCAATCTCACATACACCCAAACCACGTTCGGTTCAGGCCGGCTATGCCAAAACACACCACCGTCGCATTCGATCAGTCTCAGATACACTCATAACACAGTCGCCTTAGGGCGGATGTGTCAAAAGACACCACCGTCGTCTTCGGCCACTCTCACATACACCCACACCACGTTCGGTTCAGGCCGGTTATGCCAAAAGACACCACCGTCGCCTTCAGCCACTCTCACATGCACCCATATCATGATCGCGTCTTTGGCCACTCTCACATGCACCCAAACCACGTTCGGTTCAGGCCAGTTATGCCAAAAGACACAACTGTCACATTCGATTAGTCTCATATACACTCATAACACAGTCGCCTTAGGCCAGATGTGCCAAAAGACACCACCGTCGCCTTCGGCCACTCTCACATGCACCCATATCACGGTCGCACCTTCGGCCACTCTCACATGCACCCATATCACAGTCGCACCAAAAGACACCACCATTGCCTTCAGCCAATTTCACATACACCCAAACCACGTTCGGTTCAGGCCGGCTATGCCAAAACATACCACCGTCGCATTCGATCAGTCTCAGAAACACTCATAACACAGTCGCCTTAGGGCGGATGTGCCAAAAGACACCACCGTCGTCTTCGGCCACTCTCACATACACCCAAACCACATTAGGTTCAGGCCGGTTATGCCAAAAGACACCACCGTCGCATTCGATCAGTCTCACATACACTCATAAAACAGTCGCCTTAGGCCAGATGTGCCAAAAGACACCACCGTCGCCTTCGGCCACTCTCACATGCACCCATATCACGGTCGCGCCTTCGGCCACTCTCACATACACCCATATCACAGTCGCGCCAAAAGACACCACCATTGCCTTCAGCCATTCTCACATACACCCAAACCACGTTCGGTTCAGGCCGGCTATGCCAAAAGACACCACCGTCGCATTCGATCAGTCTCATATACACTCATAACACAGTCGCCTTAGGCCGGATGTGACAAAAGACACCACCGTCGCCTTCGGCCACTCTCACATGCACCCATATCGTGATTGCGCCTTCGGCCACTCTCACATGCACCCATATCACGGTCGCGCCTTCGGCCAATCTCACATACACCGAAACCACGTTCGGTTCAGGCCGGTTATGCCAAAAGATACCACCGTCGCATTCGATCAGTCTCATATACACTCATAACACAGTCGCCTTAGGCCGGATGTGCCAAAAGACACCACCGTCGCCTTCGGCCACTCTCACATACACCCAAACCACGTTCGGTTCAGGCCGGTTATGCCAAAAGACACCACCGTCGCTTTTGACCAGTCACACATACACTCATATCACGGTTGCACCAACAGACACCACCGCCGTCATCGGCCAATCTCACATATACTCAAACCACGTTCGGTTCAGGCCGGTTATGCCAAAAGACACCACTGTTGCATTCGGCCAGGCTCAGATACACTCATATCACGGTCGCGCCAAAAGACAAGACCATTGCCTTCAGCCAATCTCACATACACCCAAACCACGTTCAGTTCAGGCAGCTTATGCCAAAAGACACCACCGTTGCATTCGGCCAGGATCAGATATACTCATATCACGTTCGCGCCAAAAGACAAGACCAATGCCTTCAGCCAATCTCACATACACCCAAACCATGTTCGATTTAGGCCGGTTATGCCAAAAGACACCACCGTCGCCTTCGGCCAGGCTCACATACACTCATATCACGGTCGCGCCAAAAGACACCACCATTGCCTTCGGCCACTCTCTCATGCACTCATATAACGGTCACACCTTCGGCCACTCTCACATGCGCCCATATCACGGTCGCGCCTTTGGCCACTCTCACATGCAACCATATCACGGTCGCGCCAAAAGTCACCACCAATGCCATCAGCCAATCTCACATACACCCAAACCACGTTCGGTTCAGGCCGGTTATGCCAAAAGACACCACCGTCGCATTTGACCACTCAAACATACACTCAGATCACGGTCACGCCAAAAGACACCACCATTGCCTTCTGTTAATCTCACATACAACCAAACCACGTTCGATTCACGCCGGTTATGCCAAAAGACACCACTGTCACATTCGATTAGTCTCACATACACTCATAACACAGTCGCCTTAGGCCGGATGTGCCAAAAGACACCACCGTCGCCTTCGGCCACTCTCACATACACCCAAACCACGTTCGGTTCAGGCCGGTAATGCCAAAAGACACCACTGTCGCATTCGATCAATCTCACATCCACCACTACCATGACCGCTTCAGGCTGGTTGCGCCAACTGACACCACCGTCATCTTATGCCAATCTCACATACACCCAAACCAACTTTACCTCCAGCTAGTGGTGCCATCAGATACGACCGTCGCATTCATCCAGTCTCAAATACACTCATATCTTCAGCCAATCTCACATTCACCAAAACAACATTCAGTTCAGACCGGTTGTGCCAAAAGACTCCACTGTCGCCTTTGGCCAGTCTCACATCCACCACTACCATGACTGCCTCAAGCTGGTTGCACCAACAGACACCACCGCCGTCATCGGCCAATCTCACATACACTCAAACCACGTTCGGTTCAGGCCGGTTATGCCAAAAGACACCAACGTTGCATTCGGCCAGGCTCACATACACTCAAACCACGTTCAGTTCAGGCCGGATGTGCCAAAAGACACCACCGTCGCCTTCGGCTACTCTCACATGCACCCATATCGTGATCGCGGCTTTGGCCACTCTCACATGTACCCATATCACGGTCGTGCCTTCGGCAAATCTCAGATTCACCCAAAAACACGTTCGGTTCAGGCCGGTTGTGGCAAAAGACACCACCGTCGCATTTGACCAGTCACACATACACTCGTATCACGGTCGTGCCAAAAGACATCACCATTGCCTTCGGCCACTCTCACATGCACCCATATCACGGTAGCGCCTTCGGCCACTCTCACATGCACCCATATCACAGTAGCGCCAAAAGACACCACCATTGCCTTTAGCCATTCTCACATACACCCAAACCACGTTTGGTTTAGGCCGGTTATGCCAAAAGACACCACCGTCGCCTTCGGCCAGGCTCACATACACTCATATCACGGTCGCGCCAAAAGACACCACCATTGCCTTCGGCCACTCTCTCATGCACTCATATAACGGTCGCACCTTCGGCCACTCTCACATGCGCCCATATCACGGTCGCGCCTTTGGCCACTCTCACATGCAAACATATCATGGTCGCGCCAAAAGTCACCACCAATGCCATCAGCCAATCTCACATACACCCAAACCACGTTCGGTTCAGGCCGGTTATGCCAAAAGACACCACCGTCGCATTTGACCACTCAAACATACACTCAGATCACGGTCACGCCAAAAGACACCACCATTGCCTTCAGCCATTCTCACATACAACCAAACCACGTTCGGTTCAGGCCGAATATGCCAAAAGACACCACCGTTGCATTCGACCAGGCTTAGATATACTCATATCACGGTCGCGCGAAAAGACAAGACCAATGCCTTCAGCCAATCTCACATACACCCAAACCATGTTCGGTTTAGGCCGGTTATGCCAAAAGACACCACCATCGCCTTCGGCCAGGCTCACATACACTCATATCACGGTCGCGCCTTCGGCCACTCTCACATGCACCCATATCGTGATTGCGCCTTCGGCCACTCTCACATGCACCCATATCACGGTCGCGCCTTCGGCCAATCTCACATACACCGAAACCACGTTCGGTTCAGGCCGGTTATGCCAAAAGATACCACCGTCGCATTCGATCAGTCTCATATACACTCATAACACAGTCGCCTTAGGCCGGATGTGCCAAAAGACACCACCGTCGCCTTCGGCCACTCTCACATACACCCAAACCACGTTCGGTTCAGGCCGGTTATGCCAAAAGACACCACCGTCGCTTTTGACCAGTCACACATACACTCATATCACGGTTGCACCAACAGACACCACCGCCGTCATCGGCCAATCTCACATATACTCAAACCACGTTCGGTTCAGGCCGGTTATGCCAAAAGACACCACTGTTGCATTCGGCCAGGCTCAGATACACTCATATCACGGTCGCGCCAAAAGACAAGACCATTGCCTTCAGCCAATCTCACATACACCCAAACCACGTTCAGTTCAGGCAGCTTATGCCAAAAGACACCACCGTTGCATTCGGCCAGGATCAGATATACTCATATCACGTTCGCGCCAAAAGACAAGACCAATGCCTTCAGCCAATCTCACATACACCCAAACCATGTTCGGTTTAGGCCGGTTATGCCAAAAGACACCACCGTCGCCTTCGGCCAGGCTCACATACACTCATATCACGGTCGCGCCAAAAGACACCACCATTGCCTTCGGCCACTCTCTCATGCACTCATATAACGGTCACACCTTCGGCCACTCTCACATGCGCCCATATCACGGTCGCGCCTTTGGCCACTCTCACATGCAACCATATCACGGTCGCGCCAAAAGTCACCACCAATGCCATCAGCCAATCTCACATACACCCAAACCACGTTCGGTTCAGGCCGGTTATGCCAAAAGACACCACCGTCGCATTTGACCACTCAAATATACACTCAGATCACGGTCACGCCAAAAGACACCACCATTGCCTTCTGTTAATCTCACATACAACCAAACCACGTTCGATTCACGCCGGTTATGCCAAAAGACACCACTGTCACATTCGATTAGTCTCACATACACTCATAACACAGTCGCCTTAGGCCGGATGTGCCAAAAGACACCACTGTCGCATTCGATCAATCTCACATCCACCACTACCATGACCGCTTCAGGCTGGTTGGGCCAACAGACACCACCGTCATCTTATGCCAATCTCACATACACCCAAACCAAGATTACCTCCAGCTAGTGGTGCCATCAGATACGACCGTCGCATTCATCCAGTCTCAAATACACTCATATCTTCAGCCAATCTCACATTCACCGAAACAACATTCAGTTCAGACCGGTTGTGCCAAAAGACTCCACTGTCGCCTTTGGCCAGTCTCACATCCACCACTACCATGACTGCCTCAAGCTGGTTGCACCAACAGACACCACCGCCGTCATCGGCCAATCTCACATACACTCAAACCACGTTCGGTTCAGGCCGGTTATGCCAAAAGACACCACCGTTGCATTCGGCCAGGCTCACATACACTCAAACCACGTTTGGTTCAGGCCGGATGTGCCAAAAGACACCACCGTCGCCTTCGGCTACTCTCACATGCACCCATATCGTGATCGCGGCTTTGGCCACTCTCACATGCACCCATATCACAGTTGCGCCAAAAGACACCACCATTGCCTTCAGCCATTCTCACATACACCCAAACCACGTTCGGTTCAGGCCGGCTATGTCAAAAGACACCACCGTCGCATTCGATCAGCCTCATATACACTCATAACATAGTCGCCTTAGGCCAGATGTGCCAAAAGACACCACCGTCGCCTTCGGCCACTCTCACATGCACCCATATCACGGTCGCGCCTTCGGCCACTCTCACATGCACCCATATCACAGTAGCGCCAAAAGACACCACCATTGCCTTTAGCCATTCTCACATACACCCAAACCACGTTTGGTTTAGGCCGGTTATGCCAAAAGACACCACCGTCGCCTTCGGCCAGGCTCACATACACTCATATCATGGTCGCGCCTTCGGCCACTCTCACATGCACCCATATCACAGTCGCGCCAAAAGACACCACCATTGCCTTTAGCCATTCTCACATACACCCAAACCACGTTCGGTTTAGGCCGGTTATGCCAAAAGACACCACCGTCGCCTTCGGCCAGGCTCACATACACTCATCACGGTCGCGCCAAAAGACACCACCATTGCCTTCGGCCACTCTCTCATGCACTCATATAACGGTCGCACCTTCGGCCACTCTCACATGCGCCCATATCACGGTCGCGCCTTTGGCCACTCTCACATGCAACCATATCACGGTCACGCCAAAAGACACCACCATTGCCTTCAGCCATTCACACATACAACCAAACCACGTTCGATTCACGCCGGTTATGCCAAAAGACACCACTGTCACATTCGATTAGTCTCACATACACTCATAACACAGTCGCCTTAGGCCGGATGTGCCAAAAGACACCACCGTCGCCTTCGGCCACTCTCACATACACCCAAACCACGTTCGGTTCAGGCCGGTAATGCCAAAAGACACCACTGTCGCATTCGATCAATCTCACATCCACCACTACCATGACCGCTTCAGGCTGGTTGCGCCAACAGACACCACCGTCATCTTATGCCAATCTCACATACACCCAAACCAAGTTTACCTCCAGCTAGTGGTGCCATCAGATACGACCGTCGCATTCATCCAGTCTCAAATACACTCATATCTTCAGCCAATCTCACATTCACCGAAACAACATTCAGTTCAGACCGGTTGTGCCAAAAGACTCCACTGTCGCCTTTGGCCAGTCTCACATCCACCGCTACCATGACTGCCTCAAGCTGGTTGCACCAACAGACACCACCGCCATCATCGGCCAATCTCAAATACATTCAAACCACGTTCGGTTCAGGCCGGTTATGCCAAAAGACACCACCGTTGCATTCGGCCAGGCTCACATACACTCAAACCACGTTCGGTTCAGGCCGGATGTGCCAAAAGACACCACCGTCGCCTTCGGCTACTCTCACATGCACCCAAACCACATTCGGTTCAGGCCAGTCATGCCAAAAGACACCACCGTCGCATTTGACCAGTCACACATACACTCATATCACGGTCGCGCCAAAAGACACCACCGTTGCCTTCGGCCACTCTCACATGCACCCATATCACGGTCGCGCCTTCGGCCACTCTCACATGCACCATATCCCAGTCGCACCAAAAGACACCACCATTGCCTTCAGCCAATCTCACATACACCCAAACCACGTTCGGTTCAGGCCGGCTATGCCAAAACACACCACCGTCGCATTCGATCAGTCTCAGATACACTCATAACACAGTCGCCTTAGGGCGGATGTGCCAAAAGACACCACCGTCGTCTTCGGCCACTCTCACATACACCCAAACCACATTAGGTTCAGGCCGGTTATGCCAAAAGACACCACCGTCGCATTCGACCAGTCTCACATACACTCATTACCCGGTCACACCAAAGGACACCACCACTGCCTTCAGCCAATCTCACATACACCCCCAAACCACGTTCGGTTCAGGCCGGTTATGCCAAAAGACACCACCGTCGCATTCGATCAGTCTCAGATACACTCATAACACAGTCGCCTTAGGGCGGATGTGCCAAAAGACACCACCGTCGTCTTCGGCCACTCTCACATACACCTAAACCACGTTAGGTTCAGGCCGGTTATGCCAAAAGACACCACCGTCGCATTCGACCAGTCTCACATACACTCATATCCCGGTCACACCAAAGGACACCACCACTGCCTTCAGCCAATCTCACATACACCCCCAAACCACGTTCGGTTCAGGCCGGTTATGCCAAAAGACACAACCGTCGCCTTCAGCCACTCTCACATGCACCCATATCATGATCGCGTCTTTGGCCACTCTCACATGCACCCAAACCACGTTCACTGTCACATTCGATTAGTCTCATATACACTCATAACACAGTCGCCTTAGGCCAGATGTGCCAAAAGACACCACCGTCGCCTTCGGCCACTCTCACATGCACCCATATCACGGTCGCGCCTTCGGCCACTCTCACATACACCCATATCACAGTCGCGCCAAAAGACACCACCATTGCCTTCAGCCATTCTCACATACACCCAAACCACGTTCGGTTCAAGCCGGCTATGCCAAAAGACACCACCGTCGCATTCGATCAGTCTCATATACACTCATAACACAGTCGCCTTAGGCCGGATGTGCCAAAAGACACCACCGTCGCCTTCGGCCACTCTCACATACACCCAAACCACGTTCGGTACAGGACGGTTATGCCAAAAGACACCACCGTCGCATTCGATCAATCTCACATCCACCACTACCATGACCGATTCAGGCTGGTTGCGCCAACAGACACCACCTTCACCTTATGCCAATCTAACATACACCCAAACCAAGTTTGCCTCCAGCTAGCGGTGCCATCAGATACGACCGTCGCATTCGTCCAGTCTCAAATACACTCATATCTTCAGCCAATCTCACATACACCGAAACCACGTTCAGTTCAGACCGGTTGTGCCAAAAGACTCCACTGTCGCCTTTGGCCAGTCTCACATCCACCACTACCATGACTGCCTCAAGCTGGTTGCACCAACAGACACCACGCCGTCATCGGCCAATCTCACATACACTCAAACCACGTTCGGTTCAGGCCGGATATGCCAAAAGACACCACCGTTGCATTCGACCAGGCTTAGATACACTCATATCACGGTCGTGCCAAAAGACAAGACCATTGCCTTCAGCCAATCTCACATACACCCAATCCACGTTCGGTTCAGGCCAGTTATGCCAAAAGACACCACTGTCACATTCGATTAGTCTCACATACACTCATAACACAGTCGCCTTAGGCCGGATGTGCCAAAACACACCATCGTCGCCTTCAGCCACTCTCACATGTACCCATATCACGGTCGTGCCTTCGGCAAATCTCAGATTCACCCAAAACCACGTTCGGTTCAGGCCGGTTGTGGCAAAAGACACCACCGTCGCATTTGACCAGTCACACATACACTCGTATCACGGTCGTGCCAAAAGACATCACCATTGCCTTCGGCCACTCTCACATGCACCCATATCACGGTAGCGCCTTCGGCCACTCTCACATGCACCCATATCACAGTAGCGCCAAAAGACACCACCATTGCCTTTAGCCATTCTCACATACACCCAAACCACGTTTGGTTTAGGCCGGTTATGCCAAAAGACACCACCGTCGCCTTCGGCCAGGCTCACATACACTCATATCACAGTCGCGCCAAAAGACACCACCATTGCCTTCGGCCACTCTCTCATGCACTCATATAACGGTCGCACCTTCGGCCACTCTCACATGCGCCCATATCACGGTCGCGCCTTTGGCCACTCTCACATGCAAACATATCATGGTCGCGCCAAAAGTCACCACCAATGCCATCAGCCAATCTCACATACACCCAAACCACGTTCGGTTCAGGCCGGTTATGCCAAAAGACACCACCGTCGCATTTGACCACTCAAACATACACTCAGATCACGGTCACGCCAAAAGACACCACCATTGCCTTCAGCCATTCTCACATACAACCAAACCACGTTCGGTTCAGGCCGAATATGCCAAAAGACACCACCGTTGCATTCGACCAGGCTTAGATATACTCATATCACGGTCGCGCGAAAAGACAAGACCAATGCCTTCAGCCAATCTCACATACACCCAAACCATGTTCGGTTTAGGCCGGTTATGCCAAAAGACACCACCATCGCCTTCGGCCAGGCTCACATACACTCATATCACGGTCGCGCCAAAAGACACCACCATTGCCTTCGGCCACTCTCTCATGCACTCATATAACGGTCACACCTTCGGCCACTCTCACATGCGCCCATATCACGGTCGCGCCTTTGGCCACTCTCACATGCAACCATATCACGGTCGCGCCAAAAGTCACCACCAATGCCATCAGCCAATCTCACATACACCCAAACCACGTTCGGTTCAGGCCGGTTATGCCAAAAGACACCACCGTCGCATTTGACCACTCAAATATACACTCAGATCACGGTCACGCCAAAAGACACCACCATTGCCTTCTGTTAATCTCACATACAACCAAACCACGTTCGATTCACGCCGGTTATGCCAAAAGACACCACTGTCACATTCGATTAGTCTCACATACACTCATAACACAGTCGCCTTAGGCCGGATGTGCCAAAAGACACCACTGTCGCATTCGATCAATCTCACATCCACCACTACCATGACCGCTTCAGGCTGGTTGCGCCAACAGACACCACCGTCATCTTATGCCAATCTCACATACACCCAAACCAAGATTACCTCCAGCTAGTGGTGCCATCAGATACGACCGTCGCATTCATCCAGTCTCAAATACACTCATATCTTCAGCCAATCTCACATTCACCGAAACAACATTCAGTTCAGACCGGTTGTGCCAAAAGACTCCACTGTCGCCTTTGGCCAGTCTCACATCCACCACTACCATGACTGCCTCAAGCTGGTTGCACCAACAGACACCACCGCCGTCATCGGCCAATCTCACATACACTCAAACCACGTTCGGTTCAGGCCGGTTATGCCAAAAGACACCACCGTTGCATTCGGCCAGGCTCACATACACTCAAACCACGTTCGGTTCAGGCCGGATGTGCCAAAAGACACCACCGTCGCCTTCGGCTACTCTCACATGCACCCATATCGTGATCGCGGCTTTGGCCACTCTCACATGCACCCATATCACAGTTGCGCCAAAAGACACCACCATTGCCTTCAGCCATTCTCACATACACCCAAACCACGTTCGGTTCAGGCCGGCTATGTCAAAAGACACCACCGTCGCATTCGATCAGCCTCATATACACTCATAACATAGTCGCCTTAGGCCAGATGTGCCAAAAGACACCACCGTCGCCTTCGGCCACTCTCACATGCACCCATATCACGGTCGCGCCTTCGGCCACTCTCACATGCACCCACATCACAGTAGCGCCAAAAGACACCACCATTGCCTTTAGCCATTCTCACATACACCCAAACCACGTTTGGTTTAGGCCGGTTATGCCAAAAGACACCACCGTCGCCTTCGGCCAGGCTCACATACACTCATATCATGGTCGCGCCTTCGGCCACTCTCACATGCACCCATATCACAGTCGCGCCAAAAGACACCACCATTGCCTTTAGCCATTCTCACATACACCCAAACCACGTTCGGTTTAGGCCGGTTATGCCAAAAGACACCACCGTCGCCTTCGGCCAGGCTCACATACACTCATCACGGTCGCGCCAAAAGACACCACCATTGCCTTCGGCCACTCTCTCATGCACTCATATAACGGTCGCACCTTCGGCCACTCTCACATGCGCCCATATCACGGTCGCGCCTTTGGCCACTCTCACATGCAACCATATCACGGTCACGCCAAAAGACACCACCATTGCCTTCAGCCATTCACACATACAACCAAACCACGTTCGATTCACGCCGGTTATGCCAAAAGACACCACTGTCACATTCGATTAGTCTCACATACACTCATAACACAGTCGCCTTAGGCCGGATGTGCCAAAAGACACCACCGTCGCCTTCGGCCACTCTCACATACACCCAAACCACGTTCGGTTCAGGCCGGTAATGCCAAAAGACACCACTGTCGCATTCGATCAATCTCACATCCACCACTACCATGACCGCTTCAGGCTGGTTGCGCCAACAGACACCACCGTCATCTTATGCCAATCTCACATACACCCAAACCAAGTTTACCTCCAGCTAGTGGTGCCATCAGATACGACCGTCGCATTCATCCAGTCTCAAATACACTCATATCTTCAGCCAATCTCACATTCACGAAACAACATTCAGTTCAGACCGGTTGTGCCAAAAGACTCCACTGTCGCCTTTGGCCAGTCTCACATCCACCGCTACCATGACTGCCTCAAGCTGGTTGCACCAACAGACACCACCGCCATCATCGGCCAATCTCAAATACATTCAAACCACGTTCGGTTCAGGCCGGTTATGCCAAAAGACACCACCGTTGCATTCGGCCAGGCTCACATACACTCAAACCACATTCGGTTCAGGCCGGATGTGCCAAAAGACACCACCGTCGCCTTCGGCTACTCTCACATGCACCCAAACCACATTCGGTTCAGGCCAGTCATGCCAAAAGACACCACCGTCGCATTTGACCAGTCACACATACACTCATATCACGGTCGCGCCAAAAGACACCACCGTTGCCTTCGGCCACTCTCACATGCACCCATATCACGGTCGCGCCTTCGGCCACTCTCACATGCACCATATCCCAGTCGCACCAAAAGACACCACCATTGCCTTCAGCCAATCTCACATACACCCAAACCACGTTCGGTTCAGGCCGGCTATGCCAAAACACACCACCGTCGCATTCGATCAGTCTCAGATACACTCATAACACAGTCGCCTTAGGGCGGATGTGCCAAAAGACACCACCATTGCCTTCGGCCACTCTCACATGCACCCATATCACGGTAGCGCCTTCGGCCACTCTCACATGCACCCATATCACAGTAGCGCCAAAAGACACCACCATTGCCTTTAGCCATTCTCACATACACCCAAACCACGTTTGGTTTAGGCCGGTTATGCCAAAAGACACCACCGTCGCCTTCGGCCAGGCTCACATACACTCATATCACGGTCGCACCAAAAGACACCACCATTGCCTTCGGCCACTCTCTCATGCACTCATATAACGGTCGCACCTTCGGCCACTCTCACATGCGCCCATATCACGGTCGCGCCTTTGGCCACTCTCACATGCAAACATATCATGGTCGCGCCAAAAGTCACCACCAATGCCATCAGCCAATCTCACATACACCCAAACCACGTTCGGTTCAGGCCGGTTATGCCAAAAGACACCACCGTCGCATTTGACCACTCAAATATACACTCAGATCACGGTCACGCCAAAAGACACCACCATTGCCTTCAGCCATTCTCACATACAACCAAACCACGTTCGGTTCAGGCCGAATATGCCAAAAGACACCACCGTTGCATTCGACCAGGCTTAGATATACTCATATCACGGTCGCGCGAAAAGACAAGACCAATGCCTTCAGCCAATCTCACATACACCCAAACCATGTTCGGTTTAGGCCGGTTATGCCAAAAGACACCACCATCGCCTTCGGCCAGGCTCACATACACTCATATCACGGTCGCGCCAAAAGACACCACCATTGCCTTCGGCCACTCTCTCATGCACTCATATAACGGTCACACCTTCGGCCACTCTCACATGCGCCCATATCACGGTCGCGCCTTTGGCCACTCTCACATGCAAACATATCACGGTCGCGCCAAAAGTCACCACCAATGCCATCAGCCAATCTCACATACACCCAAACCACGTTCGGTTCAGGCCGGTTATGCCAAAAGACACCACCGTCGCATTTGACCACTCAAATATACACTCAGATCACTCATAACACAGTCGCCTTAGGCCGGATGTGCCAAAAGACACCACTGTCGCATTCGATCAATCTCACATCCACCACTACCATGACCGCTTCAGGCTGGTTGCGCCAACAGACACCACCGTCATCTTATGCCAATCTCACATACACCCAAACCAAGATTACCTCCAGCTAGTGGTGCCATCAGATACGACCGTCGCATTCATCCAGTCTCAAATACACTCATATCTTCAGCCAATCTCACATTCACCGAAACAACATTCAGTTCAGACCGGTTGTGCCAAAAGACTCCACTGTCGCCTTTGGCCAGTCTCACATCCACCACTACCATGACTGCCTCAAGCTGGTTGCACCAACAGACACCACCGCCGTCATCGGCCAATCTCACATACACTCAAACCACGTTCGGTTCAGGCCGGTTATGCCAAAAGACACCACCGTTGCATTCGGCCAGGCTCAAATACACTCAAACCACGTTCGGTTCAGGCCGGATGTGCCAAAAGACACCACCGTCGCCTTCGGCTACTCTCACATGCACCCATATCGTGATCGCGGCTTTGGCCACTCTCACATGCACCCATATCACAGTTGCGCCAAAAGACACCACCATTGCCTTCAGCCATTCTCACATACACCCAAACCACGTTCGGTTCAGGCCGGCTATGTCAAAAGACACCACCGTCGCATTCGATCAGCCTCATATACACTCATAACATAGTCGCCTTAGGCCAGATGTGCCAAAAGACACCACCGTCGCCTTCGGCCACTCTCACATGCACCCATATCACGGTCGCGCCTTCGGCCACTCTCACATGCACCCATATCACAGTAGCGCCAAAAGACACCACCATTGCCTTTAGCCATTCTCACATACACCCAAACCACGTTTGGTTTAGGCCGGTTATGCCAAAAGACACCACCGTCGCCTTCGGCCAGGCTCACATACACTCATATCATGGTCGCGCCTTCGGCCACTCTCACATGCACCCATATCACAGTCGCGCCAAAAGACACCACCATTGCCTTTAGCCATTCTCACATACACCCAAACCACGTTCGGTTTAGGCCGGTTATGCCAAAAGACACCACCGTCGCCTTCGGCCAGGCTCACATACACTCATCACGGTCGCGCCAAAAGACACCACCATTGCCTTCGGCCACTCTCTCATGCACTCATATAACGGTCGCACCTTCGGCCACTCTCACATGCGCCCATATCACGGTCGCGCCTTTGGCCACTCTCACATGCAACCATATCACGGTCACGCCAAAAGACACCACCATTGCCTTCAGCCATTCACACATACAACCAAACCACGTTCGATTCACGCCGGTTATGCCAAAAGACACCACTGTCACATTCGATTAGTCTCACATACACTCATAACACAGTCGCCTTAGGCCGGATGTGCCAAAAGACACCACCGTCACCTTCGGCCACTCTCACATACACCCAAACCACGTTCGGTTCAGGCCGGTAATGCCAAAAGACACCACTGTCGCATTCGATCAATCTCACATCCACCACTACCATGACCGCTTCAGGCTGGTTGCACCAACAGACACCACCGTCATCTTATGCCAATCTCACATACACCCAAACCAAGTTTACCTCCAGCTAGTGGTGCCATCAGATACGACCGTCGCATTCATCCAGTCTCAAATACACTCATATCTTCAGCCAATCTCACATTCACCGAAACAACATTCAGTTCAGACCGGTTGTGCCAAAAGACTCCACTGTCGCCTTTGGCCAGTCTCACATCCACCGCTACCATGACTGCCTCAAGCTGGTTGCACCAACAGACACCACCGCCATCATCGGCCAATCTCAAATACATTCAAACCACGTTCGGTTCAGGCCGGTTATGCCAAAAGACACCACCGTTGCATTCGGCCAGGCTCACATACACTCAAACCACGTTCGGTTCAGGCCGGATGTGCCAAAAGACACCACCGTCGCCTTCGGCTACTCTCACATGCACCCAAACCACATTCGGTTCAGGCCAGTCATGCCAAAAGACACCACCGTCGCATTTGACCAGTCACACATACACTCATATCACGGTCGCGCCAAAAGACACCACCGTTGCCTTCGGCCACTCTCACATGCACCCATATCACGGTCGCGCCTTCGGCCACTCTCACATGCACCATATCCCAGTCGCACCAAAAGACACCACCATTGCCTTCAGCCAATCTCACATACACCCAAACCACGTTCGGTTCAGGCCGGCTATGCCAAAACACACCACCGTCGCATTCGATCAGTCTCAGATACACTCATAACACAGTCGCCTTAGGGCGGATGTGCCAAAAGACACCACCGTCGTCTTCGGCCACTCTCACATACACCCAAACCACATTAGGTTCAGGCCGGTTATGCCAAAAGACACCACCGTCGCATTCGACCAGTCTCACATACACTCATTACCCGGTCACACCAAAGGACACCACCACTGCCTTCAGCCAATCTCACATACACCCCCAAACCACGTTCGGTTCAGGCCGGTTATGCCAAAAGACACCACCGTCGCATTCGATCAGTCTCAGATACACTCATAACACAGTCGCCTTAGGGCGGATGTGCCAAAAGACACCACCGTCGTCTTCGGCCACTCTCACATACACCTAAACCACGTTAGGTTCAGGCCGGTTATGCCAAAAGACACCACCGTCGCATTCGACCAGTCTCACATACACTCATATCCCGGTCACACCAAAGGACACCACCACTGCCTTCAGCCAATCTCACATACACCCCCAAACCACATTCGGTTCAGGCCGGTTATGCCAAAAGACACAACCGTCGCCTTCAGCCACTCTCACATGCACCCATATCATGATCGCGTCTTTGGCCACTCTCACATGCACCCAAACCACGTTCACTGTCACATTCGATTAGTCTCATATACACTCATAACACAGTCGCCTTAGGCCAGATGTGCCAAAAGACACCACCGTCGCCTTCGGCCACTCTCACATGCACCCATATCACGGTCGCGCCTTCGGCCACTCTCACATACACCCATATCACAGTCGCGCCAAAAGACACCACCATTGCCTTCAGCCATTCTCACATACACCCAAACCACGTTCGGTTCAAGCCGGCTATGCCAAAAGACACCACCGTCGCATTCGATCAGTCTCATATACACTCATAACACAGTCGCCTTAGGCCGGATGTGCCAAAAGACACCACCGTCGCCTTCGGCCACTCTCACATACACCCAAACCACGTTCGGTACAGGACGGTTATGCCAAAAGACACCACCGTCGCATTCGATCAATCTCACATCCACCACTACCATGACCGCTTCAGGCTGGTTGCGCCAACAGACACCACCTTCACCTTATGCCAATCTAACATACACCCAAACCAAGTTTGCCTCCAGCTAGCGGTGCCATCAGATACGACCGTCGCATTCGTCCAGTCTCAAATACACTCATATCTTCAGCCAATCTCACATACACCGAAACCACGTTCAGTTCAGACCGGTTGTGCCAAAAGACTCCACTGTCGCCTTTGGCCAGTCTCACATCCACCACTACCATGACTGCCTCAAGCTGGTTGCACCAACAGACACCACGCCGTCATCGGCCAATCTCACATACACTCAAACCACGTTCGGTTCAGGCCGGATATGCCAAAAGACACCACCGTTGCATTCGACCAGGCTTAGATACACTCATATCACGGTCGTGCCAAAAGACAAGACCATTGCCTTCAGCCAATCTCACATACACCCAATCCACGTTCGGTTCAGGCCAGTTATGCCAAAAGACACCACTGTCACATTCGATTAGTCTCACATACACTCATAACACAGTCGCCTTAGGCCGGATGTGCCAAAACACACCATCGTCGCCTTCAGCCACTCTCACATGTACCCATATCACGGTCGTGCCTTCGGCAAATCTCAGATTCACCCAAAACCACGTTCGGTTCAGGCCGGTTGTGGCAAAAGACACCACCGTCGCATTTGACCAGTCACACATACACTCGTATCACGGTCGTGCCAAAAGACATCACCATTGCCTTCGGCCACTCTCACATGCACCCATATCACGGTAGCGCCTTCGGCCACTCTCACATGCACCCATATCACAGTAGCGCCAAAAGACACCACCATTGCCTTTAGCCATTCTCACATACACCCAAACCACGTTTGGTTTAGGCCGGTTATGCCAAAAGACACCACCGTCGCCTTCGGCCAGGCTCACATACACTCATATCACGGTCGCGCCAAAAGACACCACCATTGCCTTCGGCCACTCTCTCATGCACTCATATAACGGTCGCACCTTCGGCCACTCTCACATGCGCCCATATCACGGTCGCGCCTTTGGCCACTCTCACATGCAAACATATCATGGTCGCGCCAAAAGTCACCACCAATGCCATCAGCCAATCTCACATACACCCAAACCACGTTCGGTTCAGGCCGGTTATGCCAAAAGACACCACCGTCGCATTTGACCACTCAAACATACACTCAGATCACGGTCACGCCAAAAGACACCACCATTGCCTTCAGCCATTCTCACATACAACCAAACCACGTTCGGTTCAGGCCGAATATGCCAAAAGACACCACCGTTGCATTCGACCAGGCTTAGATATACTCATATCACGGTCGCGCGAAAAGACAAGACCAATGCCTTCAGCCAATCTCACATACACCCAAACCATGTTCGGTTTAGGCCGGTTATGCCAAAAGACACCACCATCGCCTTCGGCCAGGCTCACATACACTCATATCACGGTCGCGCCAAAAGACACCACCATTGCCTTCGGCCACTCTCTCATGCACTCATATAACGGTCACACCTTCGGCCACTCTCACATGCGCCCATATCACGGTCGCGCCTTTGGCCACTCTCACATGCAACCATATCACGGTCGCGCCAAAAGTCACCACCAATGCCATCAGCCAATCTCACATACACCCAAACCACGTTCGGTTCAGGCCGGTTATGCCAAAAGACACCACCGTCGCATTTGACCACTCAAATATACACTCAGATCACGGTCACGCCAAAAGACACCACCATTGCCTTCTGTTAATCTCACATACAACCAAACCACGTTCGATTCACGCCGGTTATGCCAAAAGACACCACTGTCACATTCGATTAGTCTCACATACACTCATAACACAGTCGCCTTAGGCCGGATGTGCCAAAAGACACCACTGTCGCATTCGATCAATCTCACATCCACCACTACCATGACCGCTTCAGGCTGGTTGCGCCAACAGACACCACCGTCATCTTATGCCAATCTCACATACACCCAAACCAAGATTACCTCCAGCTAGTGGTGCCATCAGATACGACCGTCGCATTCATCCAGTCTCAAATACACTCATATCTTCAGCCAATCTCACATTCACCGAAACAACATTCAGTTCAGACCGGTTGTGCCAAAAGACTCCACTGTCGCCTTTGGCCAGTCTCACATCCACCACTACCATGACTGCCTCAAGCTGGTTGCACCAACAGACACCACCGCCGTCATCGGCCAATCTCACATACACTCAAACCACGTTCGGTTCAGGCCGGTTATGCCAAAAGACACCACCGTTGCATTCGGCCAGGCTCACATACACTCAAACCACGTTCGGTTCAGGCCGGATGTGCCAAAAGACACCACCGTCGCCTTCGGCTACTCTCACATGCACCCATATCGTGATCGCGGCTTTGGCCACTCTCACATGCACCCATATCACAGTTGCGCCAAAAGACACCACCATTGCCTTCAGCCATTCTCACATACACCCAAACCACGTTCGGTTCAGGCCGGCTATGTCAAAAGACACCACCGTCGCATTCGATCAGCCTCATATACACTCATAACATAGTCGCCTTAGGCCAGATGTGCCAAAAGACACCACCGTCGCCTTCGGCCACTCTCACATGCACCCATATCACGGTCGCGCCTTCGGCCACTCTCACATGCACCCATATCACAGTAGCGCCAAAAGACACCACCATTGCCTTTAGCCATTCTCACATACACCCAAACCACGTTTGGTTTAGGCCGGTTATGCCAAAAGACACCACCGTCGCCTTCGGCCAGGCTCACATACACTCATATCATGGTCGCGCCTTCGGCCACTCTCACATGCACCCATATCACAGTCGCGCCAAAAGACACCACCATTGCCTTTAGCCATTCTCACATACACCCAAACCACGTTCGGTTTAGGCCGGTTATGCCAAAAGACACCACCGTCGCCTTCGGCCAGGCTCACATACACTCATCACGGTCGCGCCAAAAGACACCACCATTGCCTTCGGCCACTCTCTCATGCACTCATATAACGGTCGCACCTTCGGCCACTCTCACATGCGCCCATATCACGGTCGCGCCTTTGGCCACTCTCACATGCAACCATATCACGGTCACGCCAAAAGACACCACCATTGCCTTCAGCCATTCACACATACAACCAAACCACGTTCGATTCACGCCGGTTATGCCAAAAGACACCACTGTCACATTCGATTAGTCTCACATACACTCATAACACAGTCGCCTTAGGCCGGATGTGCCAAAAGACACCACCGTCGCCTTCGGCCACTCTCACATACACCCAAACCACGTTCGGTTCAGGCCGGTAATGCCAAAAGACACCACTGTCGCATTCGATCAATCTCACATCCACCACTACCATGACCGCTTCAGGCTGGTTGCGCCAACAGACACCACCGTCATCTTATGCCAATCTCACATACACCCAAACCAAGTTTACCTCCAGCTAGTGGTGCCATCAGATACGACCGTCGCATTCATCCAGTCTCAAATACACTCATATCTTCAGCCAATCTCACATTCACGAAACAACATTCAGTTCAGACCGGTTGTGCCAAAAGACTCCACTGTCGCCTTTGGCCAGTCTCACATCCACCGCTACCATGACTGCCTCAAGCTGGTTGCACCAACAGACACCACCGCCATCATCGGCCAATCTCAAATACATTCAAACCACGTTCGGTTCAGGCCGGTTATGCCAAAAGACACCACCGTTGCATTCGGCCAGGCTCACATACACTCAAACCACGTTCGGTTCAGGCCGGATGTGCCAAAAGACACCACCGTCGCCTTCGGCTACTCTCACATGCACCCAAACCACATTCGGTTCAGGCCAGTCATGCCAAAAGACACCACCGTCGCATTTGACCAGTCACACATACACTCATATCACGGTCGCGCCAAAAGACACCACCGTTGCCTTCGGCCACTCTCACATGCACCCATATCACGGTCGCGCCAAAAGACACCACCATTGCCTTCAGCCAATCTCACATACACCCAAACCACGTTCGGTTCAGGCCGGCTATGCCAAAACACACCACCGTCGCATTCGATCAGTCTCAGATACACTCATAACACAGTCGCCTTAGGGCGGATGTGCCAAAAGACACCACCGTCGTCTTCGGCCACTCTCACATACACCCAAACCACATTAGGTTCAGGCCAGTTATGCCAAAAGACACCACCGTCGCATTCGACCAGTCTCACATACACTCATTACCCGGTCACACCAAAGGACACCACCACTGCCTTCAGCCAATCTCACATACACCCCCAAACCACGTTCGGTTCAGGACGGTTATGCCAAAAGACACCACCGTCGCCTTCAGCCACTCTCACATGCACCCATATCATGATCGCGTCTTTGGCCACTCTCACATGCACCCAAACCATGTCCGGTTCAGGCCAGTTATGCCAAAAGACACCACTGTCACATTCGATTAGTCTCATATACACTCATAACACAGTTGCCTTAGGCCAGATGTGCCAAAAGACACCACCGTCGCCTTCGGCCACTCTCACATGCACCCATATCACGGTCACGCCTTCGGCCACTCTCACATACACCCATATCACAGTCGCGCCAAAAGAAATCACCATTGCCTTCAGCCATTCTCACATACACCCAAACCACGTTCGGTTCAGGCCGGCTATGCCAAAAGACACCACCGTCGCATTCGATCAGTCTCATATACACTCATACAACAGTCGCCTTAGGCCGGATGTGACAAAAGACACCACAGTCGCCTTCGGCCACTCTCACATGCACCCATATCGTGATTGCGCCTTCGGCCACTCTCACATGCACCCATATCACGGTCGCGCCTTCGGCCAATCTCACATACACCGAAACCACGTTCGGTTCAGGCCGGTTATGCCAAAAGATACCACCGTCGCATTCGATCAGTCTCATATACACTCATAACACAGTCGCCTTAGGCCGGATGTGCCAAAAGACACCACCGTCGCCTTCGGCCACTCTCACATACACCCAAACCACGTTCGGTTCAGGCCGGTTATGCCAAAAGACACCACCGTCGCTTTTGACCAGTCACACATACACTCATATCACGGTTGCACCAACAGACACCACCGCCGTCATCGGCCAATCTCACATATACTCAAACCACGTTCGGTTCAGGCCGGTTATGCCAAAAGACACCACTGTTGCATTCGGCCAGGCTCAGATACACTCATATCACGGTCGCGCCAAAAGACAAGACCATTGCCTTCAGCCAATCTCACATACACCCAAACCACGTTCAGTTCAGGCAGCTTATGCCAAAAGACACCACCGTTGCATTCGGCCAGGATCAGATATACTCATATCACGTTCGCGCCAAAAGATAAGACCAATGCCTTCAGCCAATCTCACATACACCCAAACCATGTTCGGTTTAGGCCGGTTATGCCAAAAGACACCACCGTCGCCTTCGGCCAGGCTCACATACACTCATATCACGGTCGCGCCAAAAGACACCACCATTGCCTTCGGCCACTCTCTCATGCACTCATATAACGGTCACACCTTCGGCCACTCTCACATGCGCCCATATCACGGTCGCGCCTTTGGCCACTCTCACATGCAACCATATCACGGTCGCGCCAAAAGTCACCACCAATGCCATCAGCCAATCTCACATACACCCAAACCACGTTCGGTTCAGGCCGGTTATGCCAAAAGACACCACCGTCGCATTTGACCACTCAAACATACACTCAGATCACGGTCACGCCAAAAGACACCACCATTGCCTTCTGTTAATCTCACATACAACCAAACCACGTTCGATTCACGCCGGTTATGCCAAAAGACACCACTGTCACATTCGATTAGTCTCACATACACTCATAACACAGTCGCCTTAGGCCGGATGTGCCAAAAGACACCACCGTCGCCTTCGGCCACTCTCACATACACCCAAACCACGTTCGGTTCAGGCCGGTAATGCCAAAAGACACCACTGTCGCATTCGATCAATCTCACATCCACCACTACCATGACCGCTTCAGGCTGGTTGCGCCAACAGACACCACCGTCATCTTATGCCAATCTCACATACACCCAAACCAACTTTACCTCCAGCTAGTGGTGCCATCAGATACGACCGTCGTATTCATAAAGTCTCAAATACACTCATATCTTCAGCCAATCTCACATTCACCAAAACAACATTCAGTTCAGACCGGTTGTGCCAAAAGACTCCACTGTCGCCTTTGGCCAGTCTCACATCCACCACTACCATGACTGCCTCAAGCTGGTTGCACCAACAGACACCACCGCCGTCATCGGCCAATCTCACATACACTCAAACCACGTTCGGTTCAGGCCGGTTATGCCAAAAGACACCAACGTTGCATTCGGCCAGGCTCACATACACTCAAACCACGTTCGGTTCAGGCCGGATGTGCCAAAAGACACCACCGTCGCCTTCGGCTACTCTCACATGCACCCAAACCACATTCGGTTCAGGCCAGTCATGCCAAAAGACACCACCGTCGCATTTGACCAATCACACATACACTCATATCACGGTCGCGCCAAAAGACACCACCGTTGCCTTCGGCCAATCTCACATGCACCCATATCACGGTCGCGCCTTCGGCCACTCTCACATGCACCATATCCCAGTCGCACCAAAAGACACCACCATTGCCTTCAGCCAATCTCACATACACCCAAACCACGTTCGGTTCAGGCCGGCTATGCCAAAACACACCACCGTCGCATTCGATCAGTCTCAGATACACTCATAACACAGTCGCCTTAGGGCGGATGTGTCAAAAGACACCACCGTCGTCTTCGGCCACTCTCACATACACCCACACCACGTTCGGTTCAGGCCGGTTATGCCAAAAGACACCACCGTCGCCTTCAGCCACTCTCACATGCACCCATATCATGATCGCGTCTTTGGCCACTCTCACATGCACCCAAACCACGTTCGGTTCAGGCCAGTTATGCCAAAAGACACAACTGTCACATTCGATTAGTCTCATATACACTCATAACACAGTCGCCTTAGGCCAGATGTGCCAAAAGACACCACCGTCGCCTTCGGCCACTCTCACATGCACCCATATCACGGTCGCACCTTCGGCCACTCTCACATGCACCCATATCACAGTCGCACCAAAAGACACCACCATTGCCTTCAGCCAATTTCACATACACCCAAACCACATTCGGTTCAGGCCGGTTATGCCAAAAGACACCACCGTCGCATTCGATCAGTCTCACATACACTCATAAAACAGTCGCGCCAAAAGACACCACCGTTGCCTTCGGCCACTCTCACATGCACCCATATCACGGTCGCGCCTTCGGCCACTCTCACATGCACCATATCACAGTCGCACCAAAAGACACCACCATTGCCTTCAGCCAATCTCACATACACTCAAACCACGTTCGGTTCAGGCCGAATATGCCAAAAGACACCACCGTTGCATTCGACCAGGCTTAGATATACTCATATCACGGTCGCGCCAAAAGACAAGACCAATGCCTTCAGCCAATCTCACATACACCCAAACCATGGCCGGATGTGCCAAAAGACACCACCGTCGCCTTCGGCTACTCTCACATGCACCCATATCGTGATCGCGCCATTGGCCACTCTCACATGCACCCAAACTACATTCGGTTCAGGCCAGTCATGCCAAAAGACACCACTGTCGCATTTGACCAGTCACGCATACACTCATATCACGGTCGCGCCAAAAGACACCACCGTTGCCTTCGGCCACTCTCACATGCACCCATATCACGGTCGCGCCTTCGGCCACTCTCACATGCACCATATCACAGTCGCACCAAAAGACACCACCATTGCCTTCAGCCAATCTCACATACACTCAAACCACGTTCGGTTCAGGCCGAATATGCCAAAAGACACCACCGTTGCATTCGACCAGGCTTAGATATACTCATATCACGGTCGCGCCAAAAGACAAGACCAATGCCTTCAGCCAATCTCACATACACCCAAACCATGTTCGGTTTAGGCCGGTTATGCCAAAAGACACCACCATCGCCTTCGGCCAGGCTCACATACACTCATATCACGGTCGCGCCAAAAGACACCACCATTGCCTTCGGCCACTCTCTCATGCACTCATATAACTGTCACACCTTCGGCCACTCTCACATGCGCCCATATCACGGTCGCGCCTTTGGCCACTCTCACATGCAACCATATCACGGTCGCGCCAAAAGTCACCACCAATGCCATCAGCCATTCTCACATACACCCAAACCACGTTCGGTTCAGGCCGGTTATGCCAAAAGACACAACCGTCGCATTTGACCACTCAAATATACACTCAGATCACGGTCACGCCAAAAGACACCACCATTGCCTTCAGTTAATCTCACATACAACCAAACCACGTTCGATTCACGCCGGTTATGCCAAAAGACACCACTGTCACATTCGATTAGTCTCACATACACTCATAACACAGTCGCCTTAGGCCGGATGTGCCAAAAGACACCACTGTCGCATTCGATCAATCTCACATCCACCACTGCCATGACCGCTTCAGGCTGGTTGCGCCAACAGACACCACCGTCATCTTATGCCAATTTCACATACACCCAAACCAAGTTTACCTCCAGCTAGTGGTGCCATCAGATACGACCGTCGCATTCATCCAGTCTCAAATACACTCATATCTTCAGCCAATCTCACATTCACCGAAACAACATTCAGTTCAGACCGGTTGTGCCAAAAGACTCCACTGTCGCCTTTGGCCAGTCTCACATCCACCACTACCATGACTGCCTCAAGCTGGTTGCACCAACAGACACCACCCCCGTCATCGGCCAATCTCACATACACTCAAACCACGTTCGGTTCAGGACGGTTATGCCAAAAGACACCACCGTTGCATTCGGCCAGGCTCACATACACTCAAACCACGTTCGGTTCAGGCCGGATGTGCCAAAAGACACCACCGTCGCCTTCGGCTACTCTCACATGCACCCAAACCACATTCGGTTCAGGCCAGTCATGCCAAAAGACACCACCGTCGCATTTGACCAATCACACATACACTCATATCACGGTCGCGCCAAAAGACACCACCGTTGCCTTCGGCCAATCTCACATGCACCCATATCACGGTCGCGCCTTCGGCCACTCTCACATGCACCATATCCCAGTCGCACCAAAAGACACCACCATTGCCTTCAGCCAATCTCACATACACCCAAACCACGTTCGGTTCAGGCCGGCTATGCCAAAACATACCACCGTCGCATTCGATCAGTCTCAGAAACACTCATAACACAGTCGCCTTAGGGCGGATGTGCCAAAAGACACCACCGTCGTCTTCGGCCACTCTCACATACACCCAAACCACATTAGGTTCAGGCCGGATATGCCAAAAGACACCACCGTCGCATTCGACCAGTCTCACATACACTCATTACCCGGTCACACCAAAGGACACCACCACTGCCTTCAGCCAATCTCACATACACCCCCAAACCACGTTCGGTTCAGGCCGGTTATGGCAAAAGACACCACCGTCGCCTTCAGCCACTCTCACATGCACCCATATCACAGTCGCGCCAAAAGACACCACCATTGCCTTCAGCCATTCTCACATACACCCAAACCACGTTCGGTTCAGGCCGGCTATGCCAAAAGACACCACCGTCGCATTCGATCAGTCTCATATACACTCATAACACAGTCGCCTTAGGCCGGATGTGACAAAAGACACCACCGTCGCCTTCGGCCACTCTCACATGCACCCATATCGTGATTGCGCCTTCGGCCACTCTCACATGCACCCATATCACGGTCGCGCCTTCGGCCAATCTCACATACACCGAAACCACGTTCGGTTCAGGCCGGTTATGCCAAAAGATACCACCGTCGCATTCGATCAGTCTCATATACACTCATAACACAGTCGCCTTAGGCCGGATGTGCCAAAAGACACCACCGTCGCCTTCGGCCACTCTCACATACACCCAAACCACGTTCGGTTCAGGCCGGTTATGCCAAAAGACACCACCGTCGCTTTTGACCAGTCACACATACACTCATATCACGGTTGCACCAACAGACACCACCGCCGTCATCGGCCAATCTCACATATACTCAAACCATGTTCGGTTCAGGCCGGTTATGCCAAAAGACACCACTGTTGCATTCGGCCAGGCTCAGATACACTCATATCACGGTCGCGCCAAAAGACAAGACCATTGCCTTCAGCCAATCTCACATACACCCAAACCACGTTCAGTTCAGGCAGCTTATGCCAAAAGACACCACCGTTGCATTCGGCCAGGATCAGATATACTCATATCACGTTCGCGCCAAAAGACAAGACCAATGCCTTCAGCCAATCTCACATACACCCAAACCATGTTCGGTTTAGGCCGGTTATGCCAAAAGACACCACCGTCGCCTTCGGCCAGGCTCACATACACTCATATCACGGTCGCGCCAAAAGACACCACCATTGCCTTCGGCCACTCTCTCATGCACTCATATAACGGTCACACCTTCGGCCACTCTCACATGCGCCCATATCACGGTCGCGCCTTTGGCCACTCTCACATGCAACCATATCACGGTCGCGCCAAAAGTCACCACCAATGCCATCAGCCAATCTCACATACACCCAAACCACGTTCGGTTCAGGCCGGTTATGCCAAAAGACACCACCGTCGCATTTGACCACTCAAACATACACTCAGATCACGGTCACGCCAAAAGACACCACCATTGCCTTCTGTTAATCTCACATACAACCAAACCACGTTCGATTCACGCCGGTTATGCCAAAAGACACCACTGTCACATTCGATTAGTCTCACATACACTCATAACACAGTCGCCTTAGGCCGGATGTGCCAAAAGACACCACCGTCGCCTTCGGCCACTCTCACATACACCCAAACCACGTTCGGTTCAGGCCGGTAATGCCAAAAGACACCACTGTCGCATTCGATCAATCTCACATCCACCACTACCATGACCGCTTCAGGCTGGTTGCGCCAACTGACACCACCGTCATCTTATGCCAATCTCACATACACCCAAACCAACTTTACCTCCAGCTAGTGGTGCCATCAGATACGACCGTCGCATTCATCCAGTCTCAAATACACTCATATCTTCAGCCAATCTCACATTCACCAAAACAACATTCAGTTCAGACCGGTTGTGCCAAAAGACTCCACTGTCGCCTTTGGCCAGTCTCACATCCACCACTACCATGACTGCCTCAAGCTGGTTGCACAAACAGACACCACCGCCGTCATCGGCCAATCTCACATACACTCAAACCACGTTCGGTTCAGGCCGGTTATGCCAAAAGACGCCAACGTTGCATTCGGCCAGGCTCACATACACTCAAACCACGTTCGGTTCAGGCCGGATGTGCCAAAAGACACCACCGTCGCCTTCGGCTACTCTCACATGCACCCAAACCACATTCGGTTCAGGCCAGTCATGCCAAAAGACACCACCGTCGCATTTGACCAGTCACACATACACTCATATCACAGTCGCGCCAAAAGACACCACCGTTGCCTTCGGCCACTCTCACATGCACCCAAACCACATTCGGTTCAGGCCAGTCATGCCAAAAGACACCACCGTCGCATTTGACCAGTCACACATACACTCATATCACGGTCGCGCCAAAAGACACCACCGTTGCCTTCGGCCACTCTCACATGCACCCATATCACGGTCGCGCCATCGGCCACTCTCACATGCACCATATCACAGTCGCACCAAAAGACACCACCATTGCCTTCAGCCAATCTCACATACACCCAAAGCACGTTCGGTTCAGGCCGGCTATGCCAAAACAAACCACCGTCGCATTCGAATAGTCTCAGATACACTCATAACACAGTCGCCTTAGGGCGGATGTGCCAAAAGACACCACCGTCGTCTTCGGCCACTCTCACATACACCCAAACCACATTAGGTTCAGGCCGGTTATGCCAAAAGACACCACCGTCGCATTCGACCAGTCTCACATACACTCATTACCCGGTCACACCAAAGGACACCACCACTGCCTTCAGCCAATCTCACATACACCCAAACCACGTTCGGTTCAGGCCGGCTATGCCAAAACACACCACCGTCGCATTCGATCAGTCTCAGATACACTCATAACACAGTCGCCTTAGGGCGGATGTGTCAAAAGACACCACCGTCGTCTTCGGCCACTCTCACATACACCCACACCACGTTCGGTTCAGGCCGGTTATGCCAAAAGACACCACCGTCGCCTTCAGCCACTCTCACATGCACCCATATCATGATCGCGTCTTTGGCCACTCTCACATGCACCCAAACCACGTTCGGTTCAGGCCAGTTATGCCAAAAGACACAACTGTCACATTCGATTAGTCTCATATACACTCATAACACAGTCGCCTTAGGCCAGATGTGCCAAAAGACACCACCGTCGCCTTCGGCCACTCTCACATGCACCCATATCATGGTCGCACCTTCGGCCACTCTCACATGCACCCATATCACAGTCGCACCAAAAGACACCACCATTGCCTTCAGCCAATTTCACATACACCCAAACCACGTTCGGTTCAGGCCGGTTATGCCAAAAGACACCACCGTCGCATTCGATCAGTCTCACATACACTCATAAAACAGTCGCCTTAGGCCGGATGTGCCAAAAGACACCACCGTCGCCTTCGGCTACTCTCACATGCACCCATATCGTGATCGCGCCATTGGCCACTCTCACATGCACCCAAACTACATTCGGTTCAGGCCAGTCATGCCAAAAGACACCACTGTCGCATTTGACCAGTCACGCATACACTCATATCACGGTCGCGCCAAAAGACACCACCGTTGCCTTCGGCCACTCTCACATGCACCCATATCACGGTCGCGCCTTCGGCCACTCTCACATGCACCATATCACAGTCGCACCAAAAGACACCACCATTGCCTTCAGCCAATCTCACATACACTCAAACCACGTTCGGTTCAGGCCGAATATGCCAAAAGACACCACCGTTGCATTCGACCAGGCTTAGATATACTCATATCACGGTCGCGCCAAAAGACAAGACCAATGCCTTCAGCCAATCTCACATACACCCAAACCATGTTCGGTTTAGGCCGGTTATGCCAAAAGACACCACCATCGCCTTCGGCCAGGCTCACATACACTCATATCACGGTCGCGCCAAAAGACACCACCATTGCCTTCGGCCACTCTCTCATGCACTCATATAACTGTCACACCTTCGGCCACTCTCACATGCGCCCATATCACGGTCGCGCCTTTGGCCACTCTCACATGCAACCATATCACGGTCGCGCCAAAAGTCACCACCAATGCCATCAGCCAATCTCACATACAACCAAACCACGTTCGATTCACGCCGGTTATGCCAAAAGACACCACTGTCACATTCGATTAGTCTTTCATACACTCATAACACAGTCGCCTTAGGCCGGATGTACCAAAAGACACCACTGTCGCATTCGATCAATCTCACATCCACCACTACCATGATCGCTTCAGGCTGGTTGCGCCAACAGACACCACCGTCATCTTATGCCAATCTCACATACACCCAAACCAAGTTTACCTCCAGCTAGTGGTGCCATCAGATACGACCGTCGCATTCATCCAGTCTCAAATACACTCATATCTTCAGCCAATCTCACATTCACCGAAACATTCAGTTCAGACCGGTTGTGCCAAAAGACTCCACTGTCGCCTTTGGCCAGTCTCACATCCACCACTACCATGACTGCCTCAAGCTGGTTGCACCAACAGACACCACCGCCGTCATCGGCCAATCTCACATACACTCAAACCACGTTCGGTTCAGGCCGGTTATGCCAAAAGACACCACCGTTGCATTCGGCCAGGCTCACATACACTCAAACCACGTTCGGTTCAGGCCGGATGTGCCAAAAGACACCACCGTCGCCTTCGGCTACTCTCACATGCACCCATATCGTGATCGCGGCTTTGGCCACTCTCACATGCACCCATATCACAGTTGCGCCAAAAGACACCACCATTGCCTTCAGCCATTCTCACATACACCCAAACCACGTTCGGTTCAGGCCGGCTATGCCAAAAGACACCACCGTCGCATTCGATCAGTCTCATATACACTTATAACATAGTCGCCTTAGGCCAGATGTGCCAAAAGACACCACCGTCGCCTTCGGCCACTCTCACATACACCCAAACCACGTTAGGTTCAGACCGGTTATGCCAAAAGACACAACCGTCGCATTCCACCAGTCTCACATACACTCATATCCCGGTCACACCAAAGGACACCGCCACTGCCTTCAGCCAATCTCACATACACCCCCAAACCACGTTCGGTTCAGGCCGGTTATGCCAAAAGACACAACCGTCGCCTTCAGCCACTCTCACATGCACCCATATCATGATCGCGTCTTTGGCCACTCTCACATGCACCCAAACCACGTTCACTGTCACATTCGATTAGTCTCATATACACTCATAACACAGTCGCCTTAGGCCAGATGTGCCAAAAGACACCACCGTCGCCTTCGGCCACTCTCACATGCACCCATATCACGGTCGCGCCTTCGGCCACTCTCACATACACCCATATCACAGTCGCGCCAAAAGACACCACCATTGCCTTCAGCCATTCTCACATACACCCAAACCACGTTCGGTTCAGGCCAGCTATGCCAAAAGACACCACCGTCGCATTCGATCAGTCTCATATACACTCATAACACAGTCGCCTTAGGCCGAATGTGCCAAAAGACACCACCGTCGCCTTCGGCCACTCTCACATACACCCAAACCACGTTCGGTTCAGGACGGTTATGCCAAAAGACACCACCGTCGCATTCGATCAATCTCACATCCACCACTACCATGACCGCTTCAGGCTGGTTGCGCCAACAGACACCACCTTCACCTTATGCCAATCTAACATACACCCAAACCAAGTTTGCCTCCAGCTAGCGGTGCCATCAGATACGACCGTCGCATTCGTCCAGTCTCAAATACACTCATATCTTCAGCCAATCTCACATACACTGAAACCACGTTCAGTTCAGACCGGTTGTGCCAAAAGACTCCACTGTCGCCTTTGGCCAGTCTAACATCCACCACTACCATGACTGCCTCAAGCTGGTTGCACCAACAGACACCACGCCGTCATCGGCCAATCTCACATACACTCAAACCACGTTCGGTTCAGGCCGGATATGCCAAAAGACACCACCGTTGCATTCGACCAGGCTTAGATACACTCATATCACGGTCGTGCCAAAAGACAAGACCATTGCCTTCAGCCAATCTCACATACACCCAATCCACGTTCGGTTCAGGCCAGTTATGCCAAAAGACACCACTGTCACATTCGATTAGTCTCACATACACTCATAACACAGTCGCCTTAGGCCGGATGTGCCAAAACACACCATCGTCGCCTTCAGCCACTCTCACATGTACCCATATCACGGTCGTGCCTTCGGCAAATCTCAGATTCACCCAAAACCACGTTCGGTTCAGGCCGGTTGTGGCAAAAGACACCACCGTCGCATTTGACCAGTCACACATACACTCATATCACGGTCGCGCCAAAAGACACCACCGTTGCCTTCGGCCACTCTCACATGCACCCATATCACGGTAGCGCCTTCGGCCACTCTCACATGCACCCATATCACAGTAGCGCCAAAAGACACCACCATTGCCTTTAGCCATTCTCACATACACCCAAACCACGTTTGGTTTAGGCCGGTTATGCCAAAAGACACCACCGTCGCCTTCGGCCAGGCTCACATACACTCATATCATGGTCGCGCCTTCGGCCACTCTCACATGCACCCATATCACAGTCGTGCCAAAAGACACCACCATTGCCTTTAGCCATTCTCACACACACCCAAACCACGTTCGGTTTAGGCCGGTTATGCCAAAAGACACCACCGTCGCCTTCGGCCAGGCTCACATACACTCATATCACGGTCGCGCCAAAAGACACCACCATTGCCTTCGGCCACTCTCTCATGCACTCATATAACGGTCGCACCTTCGGCCACTCTCACATGCGCCCATATCACGGTCGCGCCTTTGGCCACTCTCACATGCAAACATATCATGGTCGCGCCAAAAGTCACCACCAATGCCATCAGCCAATCTCACATACACCCAAACCACGTTCGGTTCAGGCCGGTTATGCCAAAAGACACCACCGTCGCATTTGACCACTCAAACATACACTCAGATCACGGTCACGCCAAAAGACACCACCATTGCCTTCAGCCATTCTCACATACAACCAAACCACGTTCGATTCACGCTGGTTATGCCAAAAGACACCACTGTCACATTCGATTAATCTCACATACACTCATAACACAGTCGCCTTAGGCCGGATGTGCCAAAAGACACCACCGTCGCCTTCGGCCACTCTCACATACACCCAAACCACGTTCGGTTCAGGCCGGTAATGCCAAAAGACACCACTGTCGCATTCGATCAATCTCACATCCACCACTACCATGACCGCTTCAGGCTGGTTGCGCCAACAGACACCACCGTCATCTCACGCCAATCTCACATACACCCAAACCAAGTTTACCTCCAGCTAGTGGTGCCATCAGATACGACCGTCGCATTCATCCAGTCTCAAATACACTCATATCTTCAGCAAATCTCACATTCACCGAAACAACATTCAGTTCAGACCGGTTGTGCCAAAAGACTCCACTGTCGCCTTTGGCCAGTCTCACATCCACCACTACCATGACTGCCTCAAGCTGGTTGCACCAACAGACACCACCGCCATCATCGGCCAATCTCAAATACATTCAAACCACGTTCGGTTCAGGCCGGATGTGCCAAAAGACACCACCGTCGCCTTCGGCTACTCTCACATGCACCCAAACCACATTCGGTTCAGGCCAGTCATGCCAAAAGACACCACCGTCGCATTTGACCAGTCACACATACACTCATATCACGGTCGCGCCAAAAGACACCACCGTTGCTTTCGGCCACTCTCACATGCACCCAAACCACATTCGGTTCAGGCCAGTCATGCCAAAAGACACCACCGTCGCATTTGACCAGTCACACATACGCTCATATCACGGTCGCGCCAAAAGACACCACCGTTGCCTTCGGCCACTCTCACATGCACCCATATCACAGTCGCGCCATCGGCCACTCTCACATGCACCATATCACAGTCGCACCAAAAGACACCACCATTGCCTTCAGCCAATCTCACATACACCCAAACCACGTTCGGTTCAGGCCGGCTATGCCAAAACACACCACCGTCGCATTCGATCAGTCTCAGATACACTCATAACACAGTCGCCTTAGGGCGGATGTGCCAAAAGACACCACCGTCGTCTTCGGCCACTCTCACATACACCCAAACCACATTAGGTTCAGGCCGGTTATGCCAAAAGACACCACCGTCGCATTCGACCAGTCTCACATACACTCATTACCCGGTCACACCAAAGGACACCACCACTGCCTTCAGCCAATCTCACATACACCCAAACCACGTTCGGTTCAGGCCGGCTATGCCAAAACACACCACCGTCGCATTCGATCAGTCTCAGATACACTCATAACACAGTCGCCTTAGGGCGGATGTGTCAAAAGACACCACCGTCGTCTTCGGCCACTCTCACATACACCCACACCACGTTCGGTTCAGGCCGGTTATGCCAAAAGACACCACCGTCGCCTTCAGCCACTCTCACATGCACCCATATCATGATCGCGTCTTTGGCCACTCTCACATGCACCCAAACCACGTTCGGTTCAGGCCAGTTATGCCAAAAGACACCACTGTCACATTCGATTAGTCTCATATACACTCATAACACAGTCGCCTTAGGCCAGATGTGCCAAAAGACACCACCGTCGCCTTCGGCCACTCTCACATGCACCCATATCACTGTCGCGCCTTCGGCCACTCTCACATACACCCATATCACAGTCGCGCCAAAAGACACCACCATTGCCTTCAGCCAATTTCACATACACCCAAACCACGTTCGGTTCAGGCCGGTTATGGAAAAAGACACCACCGTCGCATTTGACCAGTCACACATACACTCATATCACGGTCGCGCCAAAAGACACCACCAATGCCTTCGGCCACTCTCACATGCACCCATATCACGGTCGCACCTTCGGCCACTCTCACATGCACCCATATCACAGTCGCACCAAAAGACACCACCATTGCCTTCAGCCAATTTCACATACACCCAAACCACGTTCGGTTCAGGCCGGTTATGCCAAAAGACACCACCGTCGCATTCGATCAGTCTCACATACACTCATAAAACAGTCGCCTTAGGCCGGATGTGCCAAAAGACACCACCGTCGCCTTCGGCTACTCTCACATGCACCCATATCGTGATCGCGCCATTGGCCACTCTCACATGCACCCAAACTACATTCGGTTCAGGCCAGTCATGCCAAAAGAGACCACTGTCGCATTTGACCAGTCACGCATACACTCATATCACGGTCGCGCCAAAAGACACCACCGTTGCCTTCGGCCACTCTCACATGCACCCATATCACGGTCGCGCCTTCGGCCACTCTCACATGCACCATATCACAGTCGCACCAAAAGACACCACCATTGCCTTCAGCCAATCTCACATACACTCAAACCACGTTCGGTTCAGGCCGAATATGCCAAAAGACACCACCGTTGCATTCGACCAGGCTTAGATATACTCATATCACGGTCGCGCCAAAAGACAAGACCAATGCCTTCAGCCAATCTCACATACACCCAAACCATGTTCGGTTTAGGCCGGTTATGCCAAAAGACACCACCATCGCCTTCGGCCAGGCTCACATACACTCATATCACGGTCGCGCCAAAAGACACCACCATTGCCTTCGGCCACTCTCTCATGCACTCATATAACTGTCACACCTTCGGCCACTCTCACATGCGCCCATATCACGGTCGCGCCTTTGGCCACTCTCACATGCAACCATATCACGGTCGCGCCAAAAGTCACCACCAATGCCATCAGCCAATCTCACATACACCCAAACCACGTTCGGTTCAGGCCGGTTATGCCAAAAGACACCACCGTCGCATTTGACCACTCAAATATACACTCAGATCACGGTCACGCCAAAAGACACCACCATTGCCTTCTGTTAATCTCACATACAACCAAACCACGTTCGATTCACGCCGGTTATACCAAAAGACACCACTGTCACATTCGATTAGTCTCACATACACTCATAACACAGTCACCTTAGGCCGGATGTGCCAAAAGACACCACTGTCGCATTCGATCAATCTCACATCCACCACTACCATGACCGCTTCAGGCTGGTTGCACCAACAGACACCACCGTCATCTTATGCCAATCTCACATACACCCAAACCAAGTTTACCTCCAGCTAGTGGTGCCATCAGATACGACCGTCGCATTCATCCAGTCTCAAATACACTCATATCTTCAGCCAATCTCACATTCACCGAAACAACATTCAGTTCAGACCGGTTGTGCCAAAAGACTCCACTGTCGCCTTTGGCCAGTCTCACATCCACCGCTACCATGACTGCCTCAAGCTGGTTGCACCAACAGACACCACCGCCATCATCGGCCAATCTCAAATACATTCAAACCACGTTCGGTTCAGGCCGGTTATGCCAAAAGACACCACCGTTGCATTCGGCCAGGCTCACATACACTCAAACCACGTTCGGTTCAGGCCGGATGTGCCAAAAGACACCACCGTCGCCTTCGGCTACTCTCACATGCACCCAAACCACATTCGGTTCAGGCCAGTCATGCCAAAAGACACCACCGTCGCATTTGACCAGTCACACATACACATACATTCACATCACGGTCGCGCCAAAAAACACCACCGTTGCCTTCGGCCACTCTCACATGCACCCATATCACGGTCGCGCCTTCGGCCACTCTCACATGCACCATATCCCAGTCGCACCAAAAGACACCACCATTGCCTTCAGCCAATCTCACATACACCCAAACCACGTTCGGTTCAGGCCGGCTATGCCAAAACACACCACCGTTGCATTCGATCAGTCTCAGATACACTCATAACACAGTCGCCTTAGGGCGGATGTGCCAAAAGACACCACCGTCGTCTTCGGCAACTCTCACATACACCCAAACCACGTTAGGTTCAGGCCGGTTATGCCAAAAGACACCACCGTCGCATTCGACCAGTCTCACATACACTCATATCCCGGTCAAACCAAAGGACACCACCACTGCCTTCAGCCAATCTCACATACACCCCCAAACCACGTTCGGTTCAGGCCGGTTATGCCAAAAGCCACCACCGTCGCCTTCAGCCACTCTCACATGCACCCATATCATGATCGCGTCTTTGGCCACTCTCACATGCACCCAAACCACGTTCGGTTCAGGCCAGTTATGCCAAAAGACACCACTGTCACATTCGATTAGTCTCATATACACTCATAACACAGTCGCCTTAGGCCAGATGTGCCAAAAGACACCACCGTCGCCTTCGGCCACTCTCACATGCACCCATATCACGGTCGCGCCTTCGGCCACTCTCACATACACCCATATCACAGTCGCGCCAAAAGACACCACCATTGCCTTCAGCCATTCTCACATACACCAAAACCACGTTCGGTTCAGGCCGGCTATGCCAAAAGACACCACTGTCGCATTCGATCAGTCTCATATACACTCATAACACAGTCGCCTTAGGCCGGATGTGCCAAAAGACACCACCGTCGCCTTTGGCCAGTCTCACATCCACCAGTACCACGACTGCCTCAAGCTGGTTGCACCAACAGACACCACCGCCGTCATCGGCCAATCTCACATACATTCAAACCACGTTCGGTTCAGGCCGGTTATGCCAAAAGACACCACCGTTGCATTCGGCCAGGTTCACATACACTCAAACCACGTTCGGTTCAGGCCGGATGTGCCAAAAGACACCACCGTCGCCTTCGGCTACTCTCACATGCACCCAAACCACATTCGGTTCAGGCCAGTCATGCCAAACGACACCACCGTCGCATTTGACCAGTCACACATACACTCATATCACGGTCGCGCCAAAAGACACCACCGTTGCCTTCGGCCACTCTCACATGCACCCATATCACGGTCGCGCCTTCGGCCACTCTCACATGCACCATATCACAGTCGCACCAAAAGACACCACCATTGCCTTCAGCCAATCTCACATACACCGAAACCACGTTCGGTTCAGGCCGGCTATGCCAAAACACACCACCGTCGCATTCGATCAGTCTCAGATACACTCATAACCCGGTCACACCAAAGGACACCACCACTGCCTTCAGCCAATCTCACATACACCCCCAAACCACGTTCGGTTCAGGCCGGTTATGCCAAAAGACACCACCGTCGCCTTCGGCCACTCTCACATGCACCCATATCATGATCGCGTCTTTGGCCACTTTCACATGCACCCAAACCACGTTCGGTTCAGGCCAGTTATGCCAAAAGACACCACTGTCACATTCGATTAGTCTCATATACACTCATAACACAGTCGCCTTAGGCCAGATGTGCCAAAAGACACCACCGTCGCCTTCGGCCACTTTCACATGCACCCATATCACGGTCGCGACTTCGGCCTCTCTCACATACACCCATATCACAGCCGCGCCAAAAGACACCACCATTGCCTTCAGCCATTCTCACATACACCCAAACCACGGTCGGTTCAGGCCGGCTATGCCAAAAGACACCACCGTCGCATTCGATCAGTCTCATATACACTCATAACACAGTCGCCTTAGGCCGGATGTGCCAAAAGACACCACTGTCGCCTTCGGCCACTCTCACATACACCCAAACCACGTTCGGTTCAGGCCGGTTATGCCAAAAGACACCACCGTCGCTTTTGACCAGTCACACATACACTCATATCACGGTTGCACCAAAAGACACCACCATTGCCTTCAGCCAATCTCACATACACCCAAACCACGTTCGGTTCAGGACGGTTATGCCAAAAGACACCACCGTCGCATTCGATCAGTCTCACATCCACCACTACCATGACCGCTTCAGGCTGGTTGCATCAACAGACACCACCTTCATCTTATGCCAATCTCACATACACCCAAACCAAGTTTACCTCCAGCTAGTGGTGCCATCAGATACGACCGTCGCATTCATCCAGTCTCAAATACACCTTCATCTTCAGCCAATCTCACATACACCCAAACCACGTTCAGTTCAGACTGGTTGTGCCAAAAGACTCCACTGTCGCCTTTGGCCAGTCTCACATCCACCACTACCATGACTGCCTCAAGCTGGTTGCACCAACAGACACCACCGCCGTCATCGGCCAATCTCACATACACTCAAACCACGTTCGGTTCAGGCCGGATATGCCAAAAGACACCACCGTTGCATTCGACCAGGCTTAGATACACTCATATCACGGTCGTGCCAAAAGACAAGACCATTGCCTTCAGCCAATCCCACATACACCCAATCCACGTTCGGTTCAGGCCAGTTATGCCAAAAGACACCACTGTCACATTCGATTAGTCTCACATACACTCATAACACAGTCGCCTTAGGCCGGATGTGCCAAAACACACCAACGTCGCTTTCGGCCACTCTCACATGTACCCATATCACGGTCCTGCCTTCGGCAAATCTCAGATTCACCCAAAACCACGTTCGGTTCAGGCCAGTTGTGGCAAAAGACACCAACGTCGCATTTGACCAGTCACACATACACTCGTATCACGGTCGTGCCAAAAGACACCACCATTGCCTTCGGCCACTCTCACATGCACCCATATCACGGTCGCGCCTTCGGCCACTCTTACATGCACCCATATCACATTTGCGCCAAAAGACACCACCATTGCCTTTAGCCATTCTCACATACACCCAAACCATGTTCGGTTTAGGCCGGTTATGCCAAAAGACACCACCGTCGCCTTCGGCCAGGCTCACATACACTCATATCATGGTCGCGCACAAAGACACCACCATTGCCTTCGGCCACTCTCTCATGCACCCATATAACGGTCGCACCTTCGGCCACTCTCACATGCGCCCATGTCACAGTCGCACCAAAAGACATCACCATTGCCTTCGGCCACTCTCACATGCAACCATATCACGGTCGCGCCTTCGGCCACACTCACATGCACCTATATCATGGTCGCGCCAAAAGTCACCACCATTGCCATCAGCCAATCTCACATACACCCAAACCACGTTCGGTTCAGGTCGGTTATGCCAAAAGACACCACCGTCGCATTTAACCACTCAAACATACACTCAGATCACGGTCACGCCAAAAGACACCACCATTGCCATCAGCCAATCTCACATACAACCAAACCACGTTTGATTCACGCCGGTTATGCCAAAAGACACCACCGTTGCATTCGATCAGTCTCACATACACTCATAACACAGTCACCTTAGGCCGGATGTGCCAAAAGACACCACCGTCGACTTCGGCCACTCTCACATACACCCAAACCACATTCGGATCAGGCCGGTTATGCCAAAAGACACCACCGTCGCATTCAATCAGTCTCACATCTACCACTACCATGATCGCTTCAGTCTGGTTGCTCCAACAGACACCAACATCACCTTAAGCCAATCTCACATACACCCAAACCAAGTTTGCCTCCAGCTAGTGGTGCCATCAGATACGACCATCGGATTTGTCCAGTCTCAAATACACTCATATCTTCAGCCAATCTCACATACACCCAAACCATGTTCAGTTCAGACCGGTTGTGCCAAAAGACTCCACTGTCACATTTGGCCAGTCTCACATCCACCACTACCATGACTACCTCAAGCTGGTTGCACCAACACACACCACCGCCGTCATCGGCCAATCTCACATACACTCAAACCACGTTCGGTTCAGGCCAGTTGTGCAAACAGAAAGCACCGTAGACTTTGGCAAATTTCACATACACCCAAACCCCGTTCGGTTCCGGCCGGTTATGCCAAAAGACACCACCGTCGCATTCAATCAGTCTCACATACACTCATAACACAGTCGCCTTAGGCCGGATGTGCCAAAAGACACCACAGTTCCCTTCGGCCACTCTCACATGCACCAATATCACGGTCGCGGCAAAAGTCACCACCATTGCCTTCAGCTAATCTCACATACACCCAAACTATGTTCGATTCAGGCCGGTTATGCCAAAATACACCACCGTCTCATTTGACCAGTCACACATATACTCATATCACGGTCGCGCCAAAAGACACCACCATTGCCTTCAGTCAATCTCACATACACCCAAACCACGTTCGGTTTAGGCCGGTTATGCCAAAAGACACCACCGTTGCATTCGATCAGTCTCACATACACTCATAACACAGTCGCCTTAGGCCGGATGTGCCTAAAGACACCACCGTCGCCTTCGGCTACTCTCACATGCTCCCATATGCACCCATATGACAGTCGCGCCAAAAGACACCACCATTGCACTCAATCTCACATACACCCAAACCACGTTCGGTTCAGGCCCGTTATCCCAGAAGACACCACTGTCGCATTCGACCAGTCTCACATACACCCATATCACGGTTGCCTTAGCCCGGTTGTGCCAAAGGACGTCGCCTTCGGCCAGTCTCACAACCACTACTACCATGACCGCCTCGAGCTGGTTGCACCAACAGACATCACCACCGTCATCGGCCAGTCTCAAATATATATCCAAACCACGTTCAATTCAGGCCGGTTGTGCCAACAGCCACCACCGTTGCATTCGGCCAGTCTCACATTCCCCCAAATCACAGTCGCGTCAAAAGACACCACCATTGCCTTCAGCCAATCTCACATACACCCAAACCATGTTCGGTTCAGGCCGGTTATGCCAAAAGACACCACCGTCGCATTCACCACTTCCATGGCCGCTTCAGCAGTTTCTTCCAAAAGACACCACAATCGCCTTCTGCCATTCTCACACACACCTAAACCCAGTTCGCCTAAGGCTGGTTGTGCCAAAAAAAAACAATGTCATCTTCGGCCAATCTCACATACATCCATATTACGGTAGTCTTAGGCCAGATGTTTCAAAAGACATCCCCATCGCCTTTGGTTAATCTCACATAAACCCATATCACGGTCGCCTTAGGCCGAATGTGCCAACAGACAGCAATGTCGTGTGCGGCTAGTCTCACATACACCCCTGCCTTGATCGCCTTAGGCCGGTTGCGCCAACAGACACCACTGTCGCATTTGGCCAATCTCACATACACTTAAACCACGTTCGCCTCAAGCTGGTTCTGCAAACAAAATACGCCAACGCGTTTCAAACCTTACGGTTCTTAATCATGGCTTAAAAGTATGTTGCTGCTATTGCACCTTATATAAAAATGACCCTGTCTAGAGATTGATCTATGCTCACGCCCCCTCGTTAACCCATAATTAGTCAACATAGGGAGTGGGTGCAATTAATACAAACCAAATCAAGGGAGCGGGTGCAATTGATACAAATCAAATTAAAAGCATATCAAGGGAGCGGGTGCAATTGGGTACAGCTCTTTCTTCGCTACGATCCATGTGTGGTTTATCCAAACATTTCAGTGAAATACATAATGGTAACACAACAAATTTAGAAGTAATAGGCATAGAAAGCGTTCACCCCCCTAAATGGGGAGGTGATTGGTCGCGTGCTCTTCGCCTAAGGGAAGCTTTTTGGATTTTATGCCTTGACACGAGATTTCCTATGGGCATGAATTATAGAAATGACCTAGCATATATTTATTAAACTTTATATATTATATTATTATTATTAAGTTGATTTTTTTTTCATTTGTTATACGTACTGGAATTATCATTTGGTGTAGAATTTCCATGTGTACCATGATTTGTATCAATTGCACCCGCTCCCTTGATTTGCTTTTAATTTGATTTGTATCAATTGCACCCGCTCCCTTGATTTGGTTTGTATTAATTGCACCCACTCCCTATGTTGACTAATTATGGGTTAACGAGGGGGCGTGAGCATAGATCAATCTCGAGACAGAGTCATTTATATATAAGGTGCAATAGCAGCAACATACTTTTAAGCCATGATTAAGAACCGTAAGGTTTGAAACGCGTTGGCGTATTTTTTCTCAATCACTTGAGCACATCTCTCTTTTTTTCTCTTTTTTTGTCTATCATGTTTTAACTGGTCTAATTAAATTTTGAATTTTTAACCCTTATTTGTGGAGCTGGATCTTCTATCTAAACTGTCATTTGGATTAACCGACGATATGGCTCGGCCTTCTATCCCGTGCTCCCTGCAATTTGAAGCGTCTCTGCAAAACATCTAAATGGTGAGCTGGAGTTATCTTTGTTTTTTTGTTACATTTTTCTCTGCAAACAAAACTACTGTTGCTTTCGGCCAGCTTCACATACACCCACACCACAGTCATCTTAGGCTGGTTTCAAAGAAACACACCGCTGTCACCTTCACCCAGTCTCACATACACCCATATCACGATTGCCTTAGTCTAAAGCTACACAACAACTCTTACAATAATTTTGCAAAACTTTCACACACTGTAAAATAACATGTTCCAATACATAGACATTTGAATACAAAACAGGATAAATACAGTATTTCAGAGTTTAGAGTTCCAGAATTTTGTGTTACACTACTGCAGTGATTACCAGACCATATTACCGTATTGGCCCGAATATAGGCCGCTCTTTTTCCCCCCACTTTAAGTCTTTAAAGTGGGGGTGCAGCCTATATTCGGGGTCTAGCGCCGGGCAGGCAGCAGGGATAGGATACAGATCCCCGCAGAGCTGCAGGGGACCCGTATCCTACTCTCTGATACGCTCTGACAGCCTCCCCTGCCGGCACTTTCCACGGGGGGAGTGCCGGCACAGGAGATTGTCTAAGCGCATCGCGCAGATGTTCACCGGCTGCAGCGATGCGCACGTAAACAACCTCCGCTGCCGGCATCGTGCAGACGTGCTGGCAGCGGAGGTTGTTTACGTGCATCACCGCAGCCGGTGAACGTCCGCACGATGCGTTTTACCTCTGCCCCCAAGACTTACCAGAGCAGACTCCCGGGTGTCTTGCGGGGCCGGCGGGGGACATCTACGCAATACACCTATACAACTTCCGGTGCCAGCACTTCCGCTGAGTGCAGCATATCTCGAGGGGGGGAGGACAGAGTGGCAGCATATCTCGGGGGGGGGGGGCAGAGTGGCAGCATATCTCGGGGGGAGGACAGAGTGGCAGCATATCTCGGGGGGAGGAGAGAGTGGCAGCATATCTCGGGGGGGGACAGAGTGGTAGCATATCTCAGGGGTGGGGGGGACAGAGTGGCAGCATATCTATTACAAAACTTTTTCTTTAAAAAAGCACCAAACTTTTAGGGTGCAGCCTATATTCGGGTGCGGCCTATATCCGAGCCAATACGGTATATGGTGCACATCTTTACATCAAGTAAGTTACCTGACTCTCAGAAATCTACACACATATATATATATATATATATATATATATTTGTATATATACAAATGCACATTTTGCTAATAAATTAATAATTACAGTGCGTGATAATTGGCACTTATTTGTACAAAAGAAGTTGTGTACATAACAGCACAGCAAATCCCCCCTTGTGCCATAAAAACCCTTTAAATCACCAATAAAGGATAATAAATCAAACTTTAACCATCAAGTGAGAGTACACATCAAAAATGATAAATAGACAAGCCTTAGTTTCTTTCAATGACCAAAAGAAAAGTTAACCATTAACCATTTTCTTCTACACTGTCAAAGACTATTGGCAGGAAGTATGGGTTACAAACAGTATGAACAGCGTGTGTGCTTCATATGAGCTTCAATTCTTGCAAACATTAAAGATACACAAGTAATGTTCAGAAACATTAATTGCAGCTGGATATGGCTATAGCTATGGGACTTAAAAAAAGGAGTTCAAAAGGTTGGGTACATCTTAACCACATTGAAGATTCTGTTAAAAGTGCTGACAAACAAAACTGTTGCCACCTGATTCTTCAATACTAAAATGTGTACCACTTTCCCTGTTAGTTTTACTGAAATAGCAATTAAATGTGAAGGCAGGGAATCCCTTAATGACAGCCCATTAAAACATACTGCAATAAACTGGATAAAATCCTTTTTGCTTCAAAAGCAGGTCTAGCAATAAGTATCTTGCACTAACAGCCATATCTAGAAACATGAAATGCTAAAATAGTTTCTGTTACGAATGATTATCATATTTCTGACTTAAATTAAAGTATTGTTGCACAGAACACCCCCCCACCTCACCTAATCAGGTGAGCCCAAAGAGAAAGTCCAAGGTTACAGCAGACAGCCATCTGCAACTCAACAGAGCAAAGCCTGTCTGCCTCCAGCTGAGTGCTAAACCCCATCCTGCTCCTACACAGGGAGTCCAACCTGAGCCGGCACCCGTGTGGCTGACAGTCTCCATTGCTGTTATCCCTTTAAAACAGAAAGTTCCCATGAAGAAAATAAAATGTCAGACCTGTATTTGTTGACACCACCAGTTCTTCATCGTATAGAAGAAGCGACCTTCGCATATACCAACTGGAACCGTGATACACCGCCAGGTAGCTAGCAACATCTATGTCTCCATCCACACGCATCTGAGGGAGCTGAGTGTGCAGGGAAGATTTTCAGAATGCAAGCGCCTATTGTTGCATCACACTGACATCATCAGTGTTTATGACATCATTCACTGTTCTCAGCATCTGAAAATGATGGATAACACAGCTATTTGAATTATTATCAGACTATATTATTTATCTATTCTAGACAGAGATAATTTACTTCCAGTGTTAGAGATTCTGCTTGAATAATCTGAGTAGACGGGAAGTCCATGCACTTTATCAGAGAGTACAAGACTTTAGAAAATCAAGGCTTAAAACACATATCAAGAGGATTTTCCTGATGGCCGATAATTTGTTGAGTTATACTGCTTGGTTGCTGATGAGATTAATAATATTTTGAATAAAGCATTCACCAATTCATCATTATGTTTAAAATATTTTGGGTTACACTACTGCTCTGCTTACCAGACCATATTAATAGGGCTGCATATCCATTACATCGAGCAAGCTACCAGACTCTGAAACCTATATATTTATATATATATGTATATAATTGGCCAATGGATGCTGTGTTTTCCATATTGTAAACAGCCAGTCGGTGTGACCAGAGAACTCATCGTAAACATCCCATTACTTAACAGCTCTTCTGGGAGCTTCAACATTATGTTTCTTAATCAATGAGTTGAAGCTAATGTAAAATTATTAAATGTTTTCTGCACCACAGCACCGGAAAAAATAGCCATTTATAGGTCAAATAAAGTACAATAGTTTATTTGTTACATAATTGGGTGAGAACATTTTATAAGATATCAGCTCATCTGAATATAAAAATCACCACAAAATCACACACAAACACATGCTTATTCCTGCCATAATTCTTCGTGATGACTTTATGGCGTCTGGGATGGATCACAGATATTAAAATCAGTGCACACAGGTCCGGCGCTACATACACACAAGATGGCCGCCGGCCTTGAGAGCACTCAGCCTGTGGGGGGGCTCCTACGCGACAGGCTAGCTTGCCCACTGCTGGAGGAGAAGAGCCGGTTGGGGAGATCATTGATCTCCCTCTAACGTGAGGTGCTCCAGAAGCAGGACCGGCCTGTCTATGGGACCCAGGCGGCACTATACCGCCTCAAAGTCATTGGCGGATCCAGAAGACATAAAGAGGAAGTCCCGATATTCGGTTTTACCTCTTTAATTTTCTGGAGGAGGAGGGGTCTAGCGGGGTCACGCAGCGCCATTGTGTGACCCTGAGGGAGCTCAACAGAGCAAAGCCTGTCTGCCTCCAGCCGAGTGCTAAGCCCGATCCTGCTCCTACACAGGGAGTCCAACCTGAGCTGGCACCTGCGTGGCTGACAGTCTCCACTGCTGTTATGCCTTTAAAACAGAAAATTCCCATGAAGAGAATAAAACGCCAGACCTGTATTTGTTGAGACCACCAGTTCCTCATCGTATAGAAGAAGCGACCTTCGCACAAACCAACTGGAACCCTGATACACCGCCAGGTAGCTAGCAACATCTATGTCTCCATCCACACGCATCTGAGGGAGCTGAGTGTGCAGAGAAGATTTTCAGAATGCAAGTGCCTATTGTTGCATCACACTGACATCATCAGTGTCTATGACATCATTCACTGTTCTCAGCATCTGAAAATGATAGATAACACAGCTATTTGAATCAGACTACATTCTTTATCTATTCTGGACAGAGATAATTTACTTCCAGTGTTAGAGATTCTGCTTGAATAATCTGAGTAGACGGGAAGTCCATGCACTTTATCAGAGAGTACGAGACTTTAGAAAATCAAGGCTTAAAACACATATCTAGAGGATTTTCCTGATGGCCGATAATTTGTTGCGTTATACTGCTTGGTTGCTGCTGAGATGAATAATATTTTGAATAAAGCATTCACCAATTCTTCATTATGTTTAATGGATTTTGGGTTACACTACTGCTCTGCTTACCAGACCATATTAACGCGGCTTCATATCCATACATCGAGCAAGCTACCGGACTCAAACGTATATATATATAGTTGGCCCATGGATGCAGTGTTTTCCATATTGTAAACAGCTAGTTGGTACGACCAGAGAACTCATCGTAACCATCCCATTACTCAGCAGCTCTTCTGGGAGCTTCAACAATATGTTTCTCAATCAATGAGCTAAGGCTAATGTAAAATTATTAAATGTTTTCTGTACCACAGCACCGGAAAAATAGCTATTTATAGGTCAAATAAAGTACAATAGCATTTTGTTACATCATTGGGTGAGAACATTTTATAAGATATCAGCTCATCTGAATACAAAAATTACCACAAAATCTCACACACACAAACACATGCTAATTCCTGCCATAATTCTTCGTGATGACTTTATGGCGTCTGGGATGGATCGCAGATATTAAAATCAGTAGCGCACAGGTCCGGCGCTACATACACACAAGATGGCCGCCGGCCTAGACAGCACTCAGCCTGGGGGAGGGGCTCCTCCGCGACGGGCTAGCCCGCCCATTGCTGGAGGAGAAGAGCCGGTTGGGGAGATCATTGATCTCTCTCTAACGTGCGGTGCTGCAGAAGCAGAACCGGCCCATCTATGGGACCCATGCGGCACTATACCGCCCCAAAGTCATTGGCGGATCCGGTAGACATAAAGAGGTAAGTCCCGATATTCGGTTTTACCACTTTAATTTTCTGGAGGAGGCGGGGTCTAGCGGGGTCACGCAGCGCCATTGCGTGACCCCGAAGGAGCTGCAGTAAGTGCCTACTAGGGCAACACGGTGAGTTAAGTGTGTGAGCTGCTTCAGTGTGTTTTGCTTTGGTAGTGGGTATGTGTCCGCGTGGGTGGACTGTCAGTGTGTACGAGTGAGTGGGGTGTCTGTGTGTCCGAGTGGGTGGGGTGTCAGTGTGTCCGAGTGAGTGGGGTGTCTGTGTGTCCGAGTGGGTGGGGTGTCAGTGTGTCCGAGTGAGTGGGGTGTCTGTGTGTCCGAGTGGGTGGGGTGTCAGTGTGTCCGAGTGAGTGGGGTGTCAGTGTGTCCGAGTGGGTGGGGTGTCAGTGTGTCCGAGTGGGTGGGGTGTCAGTGTGTCCGAGTGGGTGGGGTGTCAGTGTGTCTGATTTGGGAAACGTACTAAATCAGAAACACTAACATACAAAATGTTCTTGGGTACATTAGTAGTATTAGTATGGGTACATTAGTAGTATTAGTGTGGGTACATTAGTAGTAGTAGTAGTAGTGTGGGTACATTAGTAGTAGTATATTAGTAGTAGAAGAAGTGTGGGTATATTAGTAGTAGTAGTAGTAGTAGTGTTTGGGTACATTAGTAGTAGTGTTTGGGTACATTAGTAGTAGTATATTAGTAGTAGTAGTAGTAGTAGTGTGGGTATATTAGTAGTAGTAGTAGTAGTGTTTGGGTACATTAGTAGTAGTAGTAGTGTGGGTACATTAGTAGTAGTGTGTGGGCATGTTTCATTGGGTGGGTATGTGTGTGTTTGGGTGTCTGAGTATGTTATTGTATGTGGGTATTTTAATGAACATTTGTCACAAAATCCAGACTTACCTCTTTAAATTTCTGTAGGAGGCGGGGTCACTCAGTGCTATTTTGCAGCAATTTTGTAGACATAATAAGCACCTGTTGAGGCAATGCAGTGAGTGAAGTGTGTGAGTTGCTTGAGTGTGTGTCTTGGTTCGGTAGCATGTCCAAGTGGGTATGTGTTAGCGTGTCCGAGTGGGTATGCTAGTGTATTGGTATGTTAGTATGTCTGATCTGGTAAATTATACACGCTAACATACCAAATCAGAAACACTAACATACAATAGATGCTTGGGTATATTAGTAGTAGTGTGTGGGTATATTAGTGTGTGAACATGTTTCATTGGGTGGGTATGTGTGTGTGAACATGTTTCATTGGGTGGGTATATTAGTGTGTGAACATGTTTCATTGGGTGGGTATATTTGTGTGTGAACATGTTTCATTGGGTGGGTATGTGTGTGTGAACATGTTTCATTGGGTGGGTATATTAGTGTGTGAACATGTTTCATTGGGTGGGTATGTGTGTGTTTGGGATGTTATTGTATATGGGTATTTTAATAAACATGTGACCCCAAGGTAGCTGCAATAAGCGCCTGCTGAGGTAAAGCAGTGAGTGAAGTGTGTGAGCTGCTTGAGTGGGTATGATTTTGTCTGGGTATGTTAGTGTGTGTGTCTGGGTATGTATGTATGTGTGTGTGAACATGTCTTTTTGTATGCTAGAGTGTATGAGGCGTAATAGATTAGACAGAAGAACGATAAGAGGTAAGAGAAGAAGCAGAGCTCTGGGAAAGTAGATAGGGACACTGAAGCAGTTGGCAGGAAGGCGTTGAGTGAGTGAGTGAGAGCGCGTTGAGTGTGTGAGCATGGTTTTAGTCTTCAGGGGGGGGGGGGGGGGGTTGCAGCATTTTTTCATGATTTGACCCAGGCATCACAATGTCTTGGGTTGGCCCTGTCCAGATGTCACTGCTGAGTGGCCTCGTGTATCTGTGGGCTCATGTGACCCCGCGGTTAAGCGTGAGGATACCCTTGAAGTGTGTGGCCAGCCAAGAAGATCTGCAGACTGCTGCTAAGCAAAGGGGTGAGTAAAGGAGGAAAGGTTTGTTTGTGAGGCTGAATATATGTATGTATGTATATACAAAGACAAAAAGTGAAACGCTGGCACTCCATGAAGATGAAAGAGTCAAACTGTGTGTTGCTGAAATATAATAATTCCTTTATTTGGGTTCGTAGTCCCATATTAAAAATTCATAATATTAAAAATAGGAATCAAAGAAAAAATAGATCATATATGCTAAATATACCTTATTTTTGTATACGTTGGATGTTAAGACTTATACTCCTATTGTGAGGGCATTTTATATCTTACTTGGCTGAATATTGAGATATATAATCTGGTACTTTTTTCTTTTTTTGATATATGATTGTATTTATATATTTAATAATGTGTAATTTATTTTGCTTATTCTCTGTTTATATTTAAAATTTTTGATAATGTTACAATTATCATGTGTTTTTAATTATCCTAATTTATAGAACCTAATTGGTAGTTATATGTTAGGGGTGATGTGTTTAGAGAAGTCTGCTTTTGATAAAGCTTCTTCGGTGCGAAATGCGTTAAGCAGCTTGCCTGTTCTAGCGGCTGGTATGCTTTTGATATTCTCATTTTTTTCTTTGTGTCGTATTTTTTGTTATGCATTTTTAATACGAGTCTATGAACCCAAATAAAGGAATTATTATTATATTTCAGCAACGCATTGTTTGACTCTTTCATCTTCATAGAGTGCCAGCGTTTCACTTTTTGCCATGCTTTATAGTTGGAGTGGGTGCTCCACGTGAGTTTGAGCCCCCTTGAGAGGTCTTTACCCCCCCCCCCAAGTCAATACTTTGTAGAGCCACCTTTTGCAGCAATTACAGCTGCAAGTCTCTTGGGGTACGACTCTATAAGCTTGGCACATCTAGCCGTTCTGCCCCAGCTCCTCTTACATCTTACAGCAATCTTTAAGTCATATCACAGATTCTCACTTGGATGACATTTAATTGTTTCCCTTAAACTATGTGAGTGTTGCTTTAGCAGTATGCTTAGGGTCATTGTCCTGCTAGAAGGTGAACCTCCGTCCCAGTGTCAGATCTCTGGAAGACTGAAACAGATTTCCCTGTATTTAGCGGCATCCACCAATTCTCACCGGTTTCCCTGTTCTTGCCGAAGAAAAACACAGCATGATGCTGCCACTATGCTTCACTGTGGATGGTGTTCTCGGGGTCATGATAGGTATTGGGTTTGCTGCAGATGACGTAATTTTTTTCTTGATGGCCAAAAAGCTCAATTGTAGTCTCCTCTGATCAGAGTACCTTCTTCCCTATGTTCGGCAAGTCTCCCACATGCCTTTTGTGAGCAGCAAATGTATTTACCTATTTTCTTTAAGCAATGGCTTTTTTTCTGTTCCGTAAAGTCTAGCTCTGTGGAGTTGTCCCCCTCTTATAAGATCCCCAGGTCTAACCTCACGTTGAGATAAGGGGAAAGCTGCAGTTGAGGGATCCTTGCTTCGAAGCGCTCCCTCTGCTGGAAATATGCCGCTGCCGCTTATATATAGTGGCAGCAGGTGCGTTCATGTGTCTCCAGCAGGGAGGTGGCGCATGTGATGTCTGCGGAGCGGCGTGGCTTAAGCTGGAGATCTGTACTTTTCTGCAAGTTTGTTGGTGACGTGTTTGGAAAGTTCCTTTGTCTTCATGGTGCCCCTTGCTCAGTGGTTTGCACACTCTGGGGCTTTTCAGAACAGGTGTGTGTATATATAGTGAGATCATGTGATAGCTCATGTGACACTTAGATTGCAAACAGGTGGTCTTTAGTTATGTGACTTCTGAAGGTAATTGGTTGCACCAGATATTTTTGGGGGGCTTCATAGCAAAGAGTTGAATACGTATGCTGCGTGCACTACCTTTCCCTCTTTCATGTTTTAGAATAATAAAAAAAATATATATTCATTTCACTTACCAATTTGGGCTATTTTCTGTATGTCTATTGCATGAAATCCAAATAAAAATCCATTTTAATTACAAGGGGGTGAACACATGAAACCCCCTCCCAAAACGCAGGTACTTCAAATCTGTTTCCGAGCTCCACGGTAGTTAGAGTCTCTGGTAATTGGGGAAATTGGGAAGTAGTCCCAACGAAGCTTTGTACACACCTCCCTGAAAACAGAACCCCTGCGAAGGCCAGGGCCTGTAGTCTGTATGGAGGAGGCTGGAGCCCAAACACCCTTTAGGAGCCCAAGGCACTGAGGCTTCATAGACAGATGTGTGTGCATTAAGGCTGCAACTAATGATTATTTTCATGATCGATTAGTTGGCCGATTTATTTTCTTTAGATTAATCGGATAAATAAATAAAAAAATAATTTATTTAAAATAATTTAATAAAAAATCAGGATGTTAAAAACAAACAGCAGAATAAAATAAAATGCATTTCTTGTTTTTATTTCCCAACCTGCCCCCCCAGTTATGCACATTTGAGCCCAGGCTTGCCACACTGCCTCCCAGATATGCCACATACCCCCACATATGCCACTCTGCTCTCCCCACATATGCCACATACCCCCACATATGCCACTCTGCCCCCCTGATATGCCCCCCCACCCAGACTTACCCCCCCCCCGTGCTCCAGACTCCTTGGTGTCTAGTAGGGGCAGCCGGTGAACGTCTGTGCAATGTGCGTAGGCAACCTCTGCTTCTGGCTGGCACTTTTGCTGGAGCTTCTAGGACTGAGCACCGAAAGGTCATGTGACACCAGTGCTCCATCATAGAAGCCCCAGTAGAAGTGCCGGCAGTAGCGGAGATTGTCTCCGCGCATCGCACAGACGCCCACCGGCTGCCAGAGAAAATCATCCGGGTCCTCTGCAGCGCTGCGGGGGATCCTCCTCTCTGGCACCCGGCGAACATTGCGCAAAGCCGCAGACCACCTCCGCTGTGCTGGCTGATACATCTGCTGGGGCTTCTATGGAGGAGCACCGGAAGGTCACGTCACGCTGGTGCTCCATCATAGAAGCCCCGGTGGAAGTGGAGGACGGTAGCGGAGGCTGTCTGCACGCATGTATGTAGTGTGTATGTATGTTGATGTAAGTGCATAAGTCTGTGAAAGTATGTGTGTGTTACTGAGGGAGAGGCCAATTACAATAATGAGTATGTAGAGAGAGAGAGATATGGGCAGGAAGTAGATAATCGGACGGGGGTTTGCCAGTGTTGGAGTATGGTGAGTGGGGATGTATTACTCCCGGTCTACGTTCTCTGGCCAGTCGTATACAGCATCGTGGCAGAGAAGCCAAAGAGGAGGCTCTACGAAGTACAGGAGTGGTTAGACACCAGCAACAGGAGCTTTCCTCTCAAACTGAACTGCCCTTATCTGCAAAAAAAATGGGATTTCAGATAAGGGGTGCAGGGTCAACCTGCACTACTGAATTTTAGTACATGTTTATAAAACCTAAATTTAACCACATTTCATTACAGTATACTCAGAGGATGTTGTACTCTTTGTTTAACCCCTTGATGACAATTGCCGGTCCAGGCACGTCACGGAAAAACATGTCGTTTACGACAAATGACGTGCCAGGGCCGTCATTTGTTAAAACGGGTGAAAAAATCGATTTGTGATCGATTTTTTTTTTTTATTTTTTTTTTTTTTTTTTTTTTTTTTTTCACTAAAACGGTGTTGCTCTAATGCCTCGACATCGAGGCATCGAGCAACACCAAAAAAAAACATTCTGGCCCCCCCACGATCGCTCCTAGGGGCGAATAAAAAAGCATGTTTGAAAGACTGCGCGTCTTTCAAACATGGCGGCACCCGCTGCCGAAAAACTGGTTTAGGAAGCGATCCCGAGTCGCTTCCTTTGCTTAGCTAGTGTTGCTAAGATGCTCCAGTAGCGAGGCATCTTTGCAACACCTGTTTAGCAAAGGAAGCGACTCGCGATCGCTTCCTAAATGCTTAACTTACCTTCCCGGTACCGGCATCTTCGAAACACATGCAGTGTTTCAAGATGGCGGCGTCCATCAAGCCGGGGGGCGGAGCCTGCTGTCATCATCGGGGGGGTGTTGCTGGATGTCATGGACATCCAGTGATTAACACCCCTAGTGGTCAGATCACTCATAAGAGTGATCATGATTTGCTAAATCAAAGGCAATGTTTTCTAAACATTGCCTTTGACCAGTATTGGATCTGCCTCCCTCCTTCACTTGCTTCTAGTGAGGGAGAGAGACAGATCGGTGTGTGACAGGTGTTCTGAATAAAATAAAATATATATATTGATCCAAAGGCTCTTATAAGAGCCACCCATTCAATATTAACCCCTTCATTGCCATTGATCACTGCATAAACAGTGATCTTGCATAGTGGCAATTGTTTTTGGGGTTCTTTTTTTTTTGTACATTTTTTTGTAACTTTTTTTTTTTTTACTTTTTTTAGGTGTTTTTTAATTTTTTTTATTTTTATTAGAGCCATTAACCCTTTCCTTCCCCACTATTTTTGCTGCAATTGTAACCATGCAGCGGTATACGGCTGAGGAGGCGTATGCCTTTTTGGCCACAGATTCTTTGGGAGATGATGTCTTGGGAGACATTGTCACACAAACTAACCTTTATGCCCAGCAGCACCGTGCTGCTAGCCCTAAATCTTTTTGGGCAAAACAGCCATGGACTCCCGTTGACGTGCCAGAATTTCTTAAATTCTGGGCACTCACAATGTTAATGGGCATTATAAAAAAGCCCTCCATCCGCTCCTACTGGAGCACTAGCCCCATCCTTAGTACCCCCATTTATGCCCAGACTATAACTAGGCAAAGGTATGAGATGATTCTTCATTTCATGCATTTTAATGACAACTGCCTGTGCCCCCCTAAGGAGCACCCCTAGTTTGATAGGCTCTACAAAATCTGCCCCCTGATTAGCCATCTCGCTGCCAGGTTTCCAGAGGTTTATACACCTGGAAAGAATATCTGCGTGCATGAATCCCTGATGAAATATAAAGGAAGGCTGGGATTCAAACAGTATATTCCTTCCAAGCGCTCTAGGTATGGAGTGAAGGTGTATAAGCTCTGCGAGAGCGAGACAGGGTATACTCATGCCTTCCGGGTATACGAGGGTAAGGATAGCTACCTTGACCCTCCAGGTTGCCCAGAACATCTGGGCACCAGTGCCAAGATTGTTTGGGACCTAATATTCCCCCTTATGAACAAAGGCTACCACTTGTATGTAGATAACTTCTATACAAGTGTCCCTTTGTTCAAGCTGCTGTATTGTTTCCATACAGTAGCTTGCGGTACTATAAAAAAGAACCGCTTGGGTTTCCCACAACACCTGGCACGAACCCGGCTAGGAAAGGGGGAGACCTCAGCTCTACGTCAAGAGGAGCTTTTGGCATTGAAGTTCAGGGACAGAAAAGAGGTGTGCATGGTGAGCACCATCCACGATGAGAGAACTGTGGAGGTTTCCGTCCGTGGCCGAGCTGGGGTCACTAGAAAGCCAGTGTGCATCGGGGCCTATAATAAGAACATGGGTGGAGTTGATCTGTCAGATCAACTCCTACAGCCCTACCTCATTATGAGGAAGACAAAGGCCTGGTACAAGAAGGTTGCAATTTATCTAATGCAAATTGCAACCTATAACGCTTTTTTGTTGCACAAAAAAGCAGACACTGGGCTGAAACTGTCTTTTTTGCAGTTTCAGCTCCAAGTAATTTCAAGTATCTTGTACCGTGATGCACCTGGTCCCCAAGTGGTGATGGGAGCCAGAAGCCATTTTATTTTTAAAATTCCCCCTACAGCAAAGAAGCAGAATCCCCAAAAGAGATGCAGGGTATGCTACAGCAGGGGGCAAAGAAAGGACACCACATTTTACCTTCCAGATTGCCCTGGAAAACCTGCACTCTGTGTCGGTAACTGCTTCAAGTTGTATCACACAGTTTCCCATTTTTTATTTTTTTTTTGTTCCTGCTCCATTTTTGTATTTTTTTTTAAAAAATTTTTGTTACATTTACTGTTTTTTAGATTTTATTTGCTCCACCATTTTTTAAGCGTTTTTATTTGCACTGATAAGTGAACCCTGTGTCTATTCCGTGGCATGAGGGACCGCTTAAGGTGCTAGATCAAATTCCTTCTTGGAGATAGGCCAGGCTTTCTTGTAACCTGTCCCTACTGATAGTTGGGTACAAGCATTTTTCTTTATCCAGATGTAAAACTTCCTAGTTGAAAAACTGAATTGCTCATGTTCCAAATGTGGCCCTTTTGCCCCCAAACAATCTGACAAACCATGCATGTGGGGTATCAATGTACTCAGGAGATGTTGCTGAACACATATCGGGGTGTTGTGTGACAGCAACATATACCAGGAGCTGTAATTTCACACCTGAAATACAAAGTGTGTGAAAAAAACCACCAAAAACAATTACTATCACAAACTTTGACAAGGGTTGGTGGTAGGATTAGTGCATGGAAAGGGTTAAACTATCAGCATCTAAAATACCCTGGGGTGTCTAGTTTTCAAAAATATATAGTTTGGTGGGGTAAATTTAATTTGCTGGCTTCAAAGATGCCCCAAATACCACATGGAGACAGAATTACCAGATTCAGAGAAAAATGGTTTTGAATTAGCAAAACGCTACTTGTACTTATTGCCCCATAACGTGTAGAAGAAAGCAAAAAAACATAAAAACATTGGGTATTTCTAAACTCGGGACAAATAGTAGAATCTATTTAGCACGTTTTTTCAGTAGTTTTTTATGATGAATAAAAGATTTTTCAAATAAAAGTGAGAAAAATTTTTCGGCATATTTTATTATTTTTATTATAGGAAATTACATCATATGAAAAAAATTATGGTGTCTGAAGAAAGCCCTTCTTGTCCTGAAAAAAACAATATATAACTTGTGTGGGTTCAGTAAATGGGTTAAGAGAAAATTACAGCTAAACACAAACACCGCAGAAACGATAAAACAGCCATTGTCACGAAGGGTACAAAAAATAGAATCAGCCTTTGTCACGAAGGGGTTAAATCATCCTGTACCACTCTGGGCTGACTTTATATGCAAAACAGACCGTCCTGCTGCCTATGTTGCTGCTGTCGAGGAAGGGTATGTACTTTAGATATCAAGCCTCTTGTTTTTTGGGAGGGGTTTTTGTGGTTTTTTTTCCTGGCTTGGAGTGAGAGTGGGTCTTAAAGGGGAGATATATATAAAATTAACAATAGGTTATTGGATGTGTATAGTTATGTTATACATTATTTGTGCTCTGTTGAAACAGAGCAATGGTTCAGTCATTCTATATAATGCTCATTATGCCCAATACGTGTAGTGAGTAAAAGGCTAAACACAACACCTTTTTATGGTTTTAAGCATATATGTTTGTTTAACCATAATTTAGCATTTACAAAAACGTCCCTAGAGTATCCTAATACCACACACATATAAGGGTTTTTCTTTTGTAGGCTCAATATTCTAGAGTGTGTACGGGACCAAAAAGAAAATGTGGTCTAGAAGTGGAATTGTCACTTTCACAACTTTTAACCCAGTTATTAAAACTACCAATAAGTGTTTTGCTTATCAAGTAGTATAATTGTTTTGAGGATAGTTATCAGATTTCCCTGAGAGATATTAATAATTTTTTGTCCCAAAGTTATCTTCCTTCTCCTCACCCCACTCCTTTGCATTTAACTTAACTATAGCGGTGAGATAACATAATGGATTAATCATGCAAATCCAAATTACTTTTAGTTAAGGTTTTGCTCCCACAAAAAAGGGATTTCTGAACTATATATAATCTGTAAACACCACTAGAGTATAGAACTACAACATGCAGATTTTGGAAAAGTGACAGATCTTCTTTTAACCCCTTCAGTCCCCTATGGACGTACCGGTACATCCAAAAAATGCATCCCAAGAATCTCCTGCGGACGTACCGGTACGTCTTGCCCTTCTTGCAGGGACACATCCCTGCCGCTGCACAGGAGATCAGGCATCGCCGGCTTTCTGCTGTCCGATTTGATGTAACAGATATATATATTATATACACACACACTATTAGACAAGAGTTTTAGAATACAGATATATATATATATATATATATATATATATATATATATTAAAAGTGGCATTTTACTTGCTATTAGTAAACGCAGTTACAAATTATATGAAAATATAAATTCAAAATTTCTGGTCAAAAATAAATCCTGTTACGTCATATGCCGGCGCTCAGCGTGAAGCTCCGGCACCCGAGACAGACGCCTCACGCTCCCACAGCTGCGGCACGCCAGGGAGCAGAGTGGACAGAAGGGTGCTGTGCAGTTGCTGAAAACGACTGCTCGGCACCCCTTGGGCCCCCCTGACTAGCAGAACTCCAGGGCCCGGTCGCAGTCGCGACCCCGGTAGCTCCACCACTGGTGATGTCATTGTGACATCACTGGCATTAATAACATGGTCAAGAGGTCCCTAAGAGGATCTCTAACCATTTAAAATATATATATATATATATATATATATATATATATATATTACAAAAAAGATAATAATAATAATAAAAAAACCCTTACAGCCCATTGCCCTAACACAACATCTACCCAGTATAACCCGTTCACAACTTGCAAACCCGTTAATCATAAGCATAAAAATTCTACGAATAATGTACACCTTATAGTATGCTCCCTATAAGTGCCGGGAAAGTATGGAAAATCTATATAAATTAGGTATTTCTGAAATCAGGACACCTGAATTGATAAACTTGGAGGGGATTTTCCAACACTTTACCTAATTTTGTGAGGATTCAGAGGGAAATAAAAAAAAAAATAGGTGTTTTTTTTCTAATTTTTGCTAGTTTTTACTAAATTTCTCATTCTAAATTTTCAGCTAATCATCCAACTATGGTATCAAAAGAAAGCTCTATCTCTCCTTGAAAAAACAATATATAGTTTATATGGGTACACTATTGGCAGGAAAAGAGAATAATTGCTGAACCAGCATAGCGCAAAAATGGCAAAATTGCTCCGGGACTTGAGGTACCAAAAACCCCTGGGACTGAAGGGGTTAATATGGCCTTGGTGTTGCTCACAAAAAATACTTAATCTCACATCTATTTTGTGGCTATGAAGGAGAGAGGTATATGTGGATAATAGGGTGACATAGCTTTCTGATTACATTAATGGCAGAACATCAATCTGCTTTACACAGGAATTAAGACAAATATTTCTGAGAAGGACTGGGATAAGATGAGTTTACATCACGTCAATTATAGGTTTATGCGCACTTACAAATCTCATAATTTTAAGAACAAAAAATGGCTAACTGTGAAGTTGAATTACGTAGAAGACTAGTGGTGGCCGTTTAGACAAGTTATGACCCATTTATTTTAACGGAAGATTGGCTACTGGGTAAAAAGACCACTTTTTGAAGTTAAAACCACTTTTCAAACTCTTTTTATAAATAGCTCCCATTGAGCCATATTAAGAAAAATGCTGGGCATGGAGCTTAAATATACTATTGCTGCTTCCTTTAAACTTTGCCCCAAAATTGCAAATATTGCCCTTTGTGCACACTACCGGAGAGCAATTGGCATCTTCTCTTTACAGTGCATATATATGGGGCTGCAACTAACGATTATTTTCATAATCGATTCGTTGGCCGATTATTTTTTCGATTAATTGGATAAAAAAAATGCAATTTTTTTTAATTTAAAATAATGTAATAAAAAACTTACAATTTACACTTTCATATCTATCACACTGGCATTTCCCTATTCACCTTCTTATTTTGCTGACATAATAATAAAAGCTACAAGAACCCAAACACAGTGTTCCTCAAACTAGGTTTTAATACAAAGTTATTAGTAAATATTAATTCATATGTTAACTATTTTTCATATTTAATAAAAACTATGAGAAAAAAGCCTTGTTTATGTTTTCTTTTATTTATCAAACTGCCCCAGTTATGCACATCTGACCCCCAGCTTGCCACTCTGCCCCCAGATATGCCTTATACCTCCTATATGCCAGAGATTACACTGTGCCCCGGATATGCCTTATACTCCTTATATGCCAGTGATATGCAACTGAGCCCCCTGATATACCTTTTACCCCAGATATGTCTTTTTCCCCCCTGAAATGCCTAATATCGATATGCCTTATATGCCACTGTGCCCCCTGATATGCCACTGTGCCCCCGATATGCCTTATACTCCTTATATGCCAGTGATATGCAACTGAGCCCCCTGATATACCTTTTACCCCTAGATATGTCTTATGCCCCCCTGATATGCCTAATATCGATATGCCTTATACCCCCTATATGCCACTGTGCCCCCTGATATGCCTTATAACTTCCAATATGCCACTCACCCCCATTTATGCCTTATACCTCCCTATATGCCACTCTGCCCCCATAAATGCCCTGCACCACCCTGAAATATACTCCCTGATTCACCACTCTACCTCCCCCAGATATGCCACTCTGCCTCCCTGAAATTCATTACACACCCATACACCACTCTGCTACCCTGAAATTCATTATACCCCCCATACACCACTATAACTCACCCATACACCACTCTTTCTCCTCCTCCTCCCGTTCACCACTCTGCCTCTCTCCCCCTCCCATACATCACGCTGCCTCTCTCCCCCTCCCATACATCACTCTGCCTCTCTCCCCCCTCCCATACATCACTCTGCCTCTCTCCCCCCTCCCATACATCACTCTGCCTCTCCCCCCCTCCCATACATCACGCTGCCTCTCTCCCCCTCCCATACATCACTCTGCCTCTCTCCCCCCTCCCATACATCACTCTGCCTCTCCCCCCTCCCATACATCACTCTGCCTCTCTCCCCCCTCCCATACACCACTTTGCCTCCTGTCAGCAACGGAGGTTCACAAGACACCAGGGAGTCGGGTACAGAGGCAGAGTGGTGTATGGGAGGGGGAGGAGCCAGAGTGGTGTATGGGAGGGGGAGGAGCCAGAGTGATGTATGGGAGGGTGGCTCCCATACACCCCTCTGCCTCCTCCCCCCCTCCCATACACCGCTCGGCCTCTCTCCCGACTCCCAGGTGTTTTGTGAACCTCCGTTGCTGACAGGCACTTTCACCGGAGCTTCATAGAAGCCCCAGCAGAAGTGAAGGGGAGTAACGGAGGCTGTCTGTGCGCATCACGCAGACCCCCACCCAGTGACAGAGAGGATGATCCTCTGCAGGAGACCTCGACTCTCTGTCAGTCGGTGGGGGTCTGCACAATGAGCACAGACAGCCTCCGTTACTCCCCTTCACTTCTGCTGGGGCTTCTATGAAGCTCCAGTGAAAGTGCCTGTCAGCAACGGAGGTTCACAAAAAAAAAAAAAGCCCCAGCGGAAGTGGAGGGGAGAGGCGGAAGTTGTCTGTGCACATTGCATGGACCCCCACCGGCTGACAGGGGAATCCAGGTCCCCTGTAGCGTTGCGGGGAATCTGGATTCTAGTGTTATAATCCGATCCCTGAGGTCAGATTATATAAGGAGAGGAGTTTTTCAGAGCATTTGCTCTGGAAAAAAACTCTTTTTATAATCGATAAAAATCAATTCGACTAATCGATAATGAAAATGTCAACTATTTTCATTATCGAATATTATCGATTTTATCGATTAGTTATTGCAGCCCTACATATATAGATATATATGGCTGCAACAACTAATCGATAAAATCAATAATAATCGATAATGAAATTCGTTGCCAAGGAATTTCATTATCGATTAGCTGAATCGATTTTCATCGATTATAAAATTATGGTTTTTTTCAGAGCAAATGCTCTGTAAAAACCCCCTGGTTTTTATAATCCATTTCACTCAGTGTGACTCACAGCAGTTACTACTTCCCAGTCCCTCCCTGCAGTCACTTTAACGATTGGCCCTGCCCCTTCTTTCTACCAGTCCCTCCCTGCAGTCACACTGAATATTGGCCCCGCCCATTTCCTATAGCGTCCACATGGCCCAGCAATTCAACTGAGTATAAAATTAATATTTGGGTTGCTGAAAGTTAGGGGATGTGGGGGTTAAGTTAGTGGCAGTTATGGTTGATGTGGTGTTTAGGGTTAATTTAGGGGCAGTTATGGTTGATGGGGTGTTTAGGGTTAACTTAGGGGCAGTTATGGTTGATGGGTTATTTAGGGTTAATTTAGGGGCAGTTATGGTTGATGGGGTTACATAGTTACATAGTTCATAAGGTTGAAAAAAGACCTAAGTCCATCAAGTTCAACCCTTCTACCTAACCTTCCTATTCTTGTTGTTAGGGTTAATTTAATGCTGAGGACTGAGGAGGTTATTTTAATTAATTTAATAAGATTATTAGTATTATCTTTTATTTAGGGCTGAAACAACTAATCGATAAAATCGATAGTAATCGATAATGAAAATCGTTGTCAATCGAATTGATTTTTATCGATTATAAAAAGAGGTTTTTTTCAGAGCAAATGCTCTGAAAAACTCCTCTCCTTATATAATCCGACCTCAAACAGAGATCGATTATAACACTAGAATCCAGATCCCCTCACTGTCGGCCGGTCTCTCACTTCCGTCTCTCTCCCCCCCTCCCATACACCCCTCTGACTCCTCCCCCTCCCATACATCACTCTGCCTCTCTCCCGACTCGTTACTGACAGGCACTTTCACTGCAGCCCCAGCGTAAGTGAAGGGCAGTAACGGAGGCTGGCTGTGCGCATCGTGCAGACCCCCACCAGCTGACAGAGAATCATCCTCTCTGTCAGCCGGTGGGGGTCTACATCGCACAGACAGCCTCCGTTACTCACCTTCACTCCCCCTCCCATACGCCACTCTGCCTCTCTACCCGGCTCCCTGGTGTCTTGTGAACCTCCGTTGCTGACAGGAGGCAGAGTGGAGTATGGGAGGGGGAGGAGGCAGAGTGGAGTATGGGATGGGGGAGGAGCCAAAGTGGTGTATGGGAGGGGGAGGAGCCAGAGTGGTGTATGGGAGGGGGAGGGGCCAGAGTGGTGTATGGGAGGGGGGAGGAGGCAGAGTGGAGTATGGGAGGGGGGAGGAGGCAGAGTGGTGTATGGGAGGGGGAGGAGCAAGAGTGGTGTATGGGAGGGGGGGGTATTATGAATTTCAGGGCATATAGGAGGTATAAGGCATATCGATATTAGGCATATCAGGGGGGCATAAAACATATCTGGGGTAAAAGGCATATCAGGGGCACAGTGGCATATCAGGGGGCACAGTGGAATCTGGCATTTAAGAGGTATAAGGCATATATGGGGGCAGAGTGGCAAGCTGGGGGTCAGATGTGCATAAGCGGGGGCAGTTTGGTAAATAAAAAAAAATTTAAACAAGGCTTTCTTCTCATAGTTTTTGTTAAATATGAAAAATAGTTAACATATGAATTAATATTTACTAATAACTTTGCATTAAAACCTAGTTTGAGAAACTCAGTGTTTGGGTTCTTGTAGCTTTTATTATTATGTCAGTAAAATAAGAAGGTGAATAGAGAGAGAGAGGCCATTGCAATAAAGAGATGAAAGTGTAAATTGTACGTTTTTTATTACATTATTTTAAATTGAAAAAAAATTGAAATTTTTTTATCCGATTAATCGAAAAAATAATCGGCCAACTAATCGATTATTAAAATTATCGTTAGTTGCAGCCCTACTTTTATTTATATAGCGCCAACAATTTACGCAGCGCTTAATACAATACATAAATTCAAGGGATATGACAAGACAAGAATTGACTAAGACAAACTGATACATTCGGTGGAGAGAGCCCTGCTCGCAAGCTTACAATCTAGAGGTTAATTTAAGGTGTAGTTAGAGGTAAAGGGGGGCAAACTAAGGGGAATCTAAATCCTGGGGGCAGTGAAGATTATTAATGTATTTATTTATAATAGTATTGTGTCGGTGTGCTGTGAGCGAGTCTGTGAGTCTATGAGGGGACTATGGCATATCAGGGGGTATAAGGCATATCTGGGGAGGACGAAGTGACATATCTGGGGGTATAAGGCATATACGGGATATAAGGCATTTGTGGGAGGCAGTGTGGCATATCTGGGAGGCAGTGTGGGAAGCCTGGGCTCAGATGTGCATATCTGGGGGGTAGGTTGGGAAATAAAAACAAGAAATGCATTTTTATCAAAGTTTTTTTTATTCTGCCGTTTATTTTTAACATCCAGTTATTTTAAATAAATCAATGAAAAATAATCGGCCAACTAATCGATTATGAAAATAATCATTAGTTGCAGCCCTAATGTATATATACGTGGAACATTCAAAACGTTTCCGCACATTTATATTTTCTTTGGAAACGGTGAAAGTGGGAGGAGTAGTGATTGGTCGTGTCTTAACGTGTCATGTGACTGGTTCTGTCTGTCAAACCGGCTGCCTTTGCAGTTTAGTATAAGAGTTTTTCACCCTGGGGCGAAGATGGCTGCAAACTTATAAATTGCACCAAAGAGGAACAGCGTTTTGTGGGCAGAAGGTGTGCTGGAAGCACAAATTCATCTTTGCACGTGTGCTCACTATTGGGATGGGGATAAAGTTCTCTCTTGTAGAGTAGTCTATGAGTGGATTAGCAAACCACAACCATGAGGAATGAAGAGAGAACCCTGGAAGTGATTCGTGAAATCAGAAGAATAACAGTTGAAGAGGTTTCAGGGAAGCTGAATGTATATGTTGGATCTGCCTATGCCCGGATTCATAACAGCCTTAAGTTCAGTAAAAGTGGATGCCTAAGCAGCTGAGAGAGCAAAGTATCTAGGTTGGCTATGATTCTTTCTTTGGAGATGATATTCTCATGTACAGAGTCAATGGTGGTGGGTTCAAACTGTCTGAAAAGCACATTTGCCTTAGAGATGGGAACATAGTAATAAACTTTAACTTTAGAAAAGAAAAGGTGCCATTGGGCTTACCTTCAGTTTATTATTATTGTCATTATTATTTTTTACAGCTAATTATAAATAGAGCATGTTTTTGTGGTCTGTAAAGATCATAATGAGGGTTTCAGACTCTTCCACTAGGTGGTGCTGCTCATCTAAGGCAAGTTTTACAAGCAACAATTGCTGATTGACCATAGTTTGGTAATGCAGTTTATAATATATATATAGGGGACAAACTAAACACCTTTCATTTCTGAAAAGCACAAACGGAAATAACTTTAATATATAACTATAGTATACATGACACAAAATAGAAAACAAAATATAGTGTAATAAAGTCAACACAAAAATTATTAGTCTTCATGTATGTTTACCCGCCGCCATATTAGTTTATTCTGTATTCGGTTTGAACAACGAAAACACATTTGTGTTTGTTTTCATGTTCTTCCGAATAAGAATGCAAAAGTCTACTTATAACCCTTCCCAGATTGATGGGCAGCAACAGTTGCTCTAAGACCATCGCCGATGTCGTTCCTCCTTGGCATTGTGTTAACACAGATCTGAATGATCCAGACCAGCAAACTGCTAATAGTGAAGTGAAGATGTACTGATAAAGAGTTTCATGAGTTTTCATGAGTCTATTACTGTATAGCCCATGTAACAACTTAGGGTTCAAAAGGCGATCTTATGTCTTTATTTCCACTGGCTGGAGTTCTTAAGGCACATTGGAAACAATGCAAGGTTTAAATTCACACAAGGATTGTTATGAGTGCCTTGTCGAATTTTATTTTGCTGGTCATATTTAATATTTGTCTTGTTATCTCTAACCTTGTTGCTTTGTTCTATAAAGGGATTTGTGTCTTTTGTTCTGTCTGCCAATTTTAGAATGTATCAAAAAATGTGGGGTTTCTCATTTGGCATGAAGGAAGGCTTTAAATTCCCACTGGAGCTTCAGGCATGTGCCATATTTGTGTTTGCTTTGCCCAAAGAAAATACTAGTCTGACAGCAGTTTGGGCTGTCTAAGAGTGAGTAAGTACTGCAACACAAGTAGCCAAATACCTCAGGAGAGTGCTAAAAACCCTGTCTGTTGTGACTAGGACTTAATGTGTTGCTGTAGGACGACATGCTCTCAGTTTACAATAAACATTGCTTATTGTTAAGTGGTGATGTTTATTATTACTTTTTGGTTTCTACTCCAGTAACACAATAAAAGTTGACCTTTTACATACTGTATTTGCTCAATTATAAGACGACCACCCAAAATTTGAATATTTAATTTAGAAAAAAGAAAAGCCTGAATAGACTACTCTATAAGAAACAAGTTTAATTAGTAAATATTACTTCACACGTAAACTTGTACCCCGTGCTCCAGACTCCTGTTGTCTAGTGGGGGCAGCTGGCCGATACTTCCACCTGGGCTTCTATGGTGGAGCACCGGAATGTCATGTGACGCCGGCGCTCCATCATAGAAACCCTGGCAGAAGTGCCAGTAGCAGTGTAGGTTGTGTGCTTATCGTACAGACGTCCACTGGCTGCCAGAGAGAAGTATTCAGGTCCCCTGCAGCACTGCGGGGGGATCTGGATCTTATTCTTGTAGTCAGACCTCTATTTGAGGTTTGATTTATAAGACGACCTCGAATATAAGACGAGGCGTATTTTTCACTGCATTTGCTCTGGAAAAAAAACTTGTCTTATAATAGAGCAAATACGGTATTTTGTTGTGGGGTTTTTTTTTTATACAAAAAAAATCAGATTCTGCTTTAAAGAGAAAAAACCTTTCCTGTATCTGCATTCTATTCCTTTTAGTTGATCGTTGATCTGCCCTACAAACGGCATGTGGATGGCAATAAACACATGGGCATACGCTAAACTGTGTACTTGGCATCCAAGACAGGACTAAAAAAGGTGTGCCAAGAGAACACATCACTGCTTTGTTATTAAATATCTTCCTGAAACCTGTCTTGATTATTCAATGATTAATCATTACTAAGCCTTACTGGTTGCCTTGACCTTGTATTGTACTGTCCCAACTGCTTTCCCAACTCTTGGTACTTTGTTGCAGGAATCTGGGCCCCCATGCCCACCTCATTCTTGCCTGGGTTGCTCTGTTTCTCTTCAGAGACATTCAGCAGTAGGACTCCATCCTACAATGGTGATCCAGAAATCCACACGGATTCACGGATCAGTAGACTTATAATGCCAAAACAACCACATCATAGCCTCATACAAAACTTCATACACGGCATGCTGCTAATAATAACCTGCCAGTTTGCACAGTGTGCAAGTACCTGCGAAGACAGGTTAAAGGAAAGGTAAGTGTGTGTTAGAGTGACCGTGTGTAGTACTTTAGTAAAACTACACGTCACCTTAACTTCTAATTGTTTACTCCACACCTCACCTCTCCTTATCTTATTCACTTGGAACCTTGTACAGCTTTTTCTGGGATCTCATCCAACTGTTTTGTTCCGTTTTAATTCTAAAATAATAAATTCAGAAGTTTCTTGTTCATTTTTGTTTCCTTTGTTGGGTGCCCCACCTTGTTTTTGGAGATTCATATAAATGCACAAATTAGGCAAAATCTGTTAAAATTAAAGCTTGTACAAATTCATTGCACGCACAAAAAGTGCTAAACGTTTACCTTCACACAACTTATCTTCACGCAATTTTACTTCCCTTACAGTTGTTGTAAAGATTTGTACCTGCTTCCAAAGCAAGATGTTTTGATTTGAAAATAGATTTATACAAGTTTCACTGTCCTATTCCATAATAGATTTTTCGCAAAAAAATCCAGTTATAACAATCCCAAGGTGTACTGACCAAACTGTTACACATAAAAAATCTTCCAAAATGTACCCTAACTTTACTACGGAATAATACGCTGCCATTGAAAGCAATCAGAGGGCAAATCACAATAAAAGTTGGAACTATACTCTTGCAAGACTGTAAAGTATATCAAGAGAACATATTAATGTCTAAAATGCTCACTAGTGATCCAACTTTGAAATGTATGCAGAAAATTGATCCACTTCTACAGCTGTTGATGAAATCGATCGCTCACATCATAAAGTGGATTTTAACTTAGAGTACTACTGAGATTTCATACTTGGATGTACTTAATTCCAATAATGCTTCAGATTCACTATCCAGCAATGCCTTCTGCAAACCTACAGTTAGGAACACCATGCTTCATGCTACCGGTCATCATCCAGAAAACACCTCTTCCCCAACTTTATAAGGTAGCAAGGAGAGTTAGTGACCATGCAGCGATTAAAAAGTACACAATGAATAGAAATTGGTATCTTCCCTCTGTGGACACTTTTACCTACTACTTTTCATAAGCCTCTCTATTGCTACAAAAAGAGTCACAATTTATAGTCTTGTTAAAACTGACCCTATAATTGCTTATGCACAGTACAAAAACAGCCTAAACCCAGGATGTTTACCCACACACTAGCATATGTACTTACACACAGTAACATACTTACCTACTTACGCACATACAGTAACATTTTCACACAAAGTAAAATAATTACACATGCTTAACACACACTAGCATATGTACTTACACACAGTAACATACTAACCTACTTACACACATACAGTAACATTTTCACACAAAGTAAAATAATTGCATGCTTAACACACACACTAGCATATGTACTTACACACAGTAACATACTAACCTACTTACACACATACATTTTCACACAAAGTAAAATAATTACACATGTTAACACACAAGCATATGTATTTACACACAGTAACATACAGACATACACACACATACTTAGCATGCACACTAACATGTTTATTTACACACACGCAGCCTACATTTGTTGTCTTATCCCGGCTCTTCTGCACCCTCAAGGTCCTCACACGCTATGTCAGAGCACAGGCAAATTATGTTACAGTAAAATACATCATTATATATAAATGTATTAGCTCGAATACTAATATCTCAATGTTCAACAAGGTCCTTTTTAACGCATATTGTTAATTACATACTGTTGCAAGTGAACTGTGGAGTGGAGTACTGGCCCTCCCTTCACACATACCCACTGTCACCTATTAGCTACTTTCAATGGCATGAAAAAATAAGCTAATTTTCCAAGTAGGAGGAAAAAGAGTTACAGTATTTTTAAAATATATAGTTTAAACATGGGCTATAAGAAGTCAGCTTGACACAATACAGTTCCTTTGCGTGGATAAGTAGATAAGACTGCCTCATATGGAATTATCGTTTAGCACAAATGTTGAAAATAAGTAAATCAAGTACTTGCAGACCTTGTCCTAGGGTTGCCTGTTGTATATCATGCTTAGAAAAAGCTGTCCCTAGAGATTAATATAGGGGGTGGTGTGCGATTTGTGTCACATGAGGGAGGACGGTTATACCTAAATATGTATGTATATATTTTTGCCTTGTTCTGATGTGCAACATAAAGAGGTTATGATGAGAATAATGGAGTACATGAGGCCTTGTCTTGAGAAACAGTTTTATCGGACTCATAGCCATGCCACAGTTTAAGAATTTCCCTTTTTTTGTTTTAAGAACAGTTTTCCATATGTTGTCTTCACAGAAACAAAAAAAAACAGGTTTTCTTGTACATATTCTTGTAAACTTCTGCTATAGTGGAACTCACATCTGCTATTTATTAGTTCCAGTGTCGTGTGCCTTGTCTCAGGGGCGTACCTAGAATATTTGGCACCTGGGGTGGATCCTGTATGTGGCACCCCCCACACACACACTTTAAAACTGCATAGCTTCTACCGTTATATACCGGCGCAGACACTGAAGGTGGTACAGCTTTACTGTTATTATTATATACTGAGGCAGACATTGACGGTGGTACAGCATAACACTCATCACTATATACTGAGGCAGAAATTGACGGTGGTACAGAATAACACCTACCACTATATACTGAGGCAGACAATGACGGTGGTACAGCGTAATCCCTATCACTATACATTGAGCCATACATTGACAATAGTGCAGCATAACTCCTATCACTATATACTAAACCAAACATTGATGTGGTGTAGGCCTACAACTTCATTAGTAGTAGGGATGCACCGAAACGAATTCTGGACTGAAACCGAAAATGACCCCCCCACACCATAAAAAAAAATCTAACACTTTTATTTAAAGTAAGTAACACACCAAAATAGGACAAAACAATTAAATAACAATATTAATATATATATATATATATGATTAACAGCAATCACATTCCTATCATGCCCAGGCATACCCAGATTCCAGGATGTACTCGCAGACTTGGCATGATAGGAGTATGATTGCCCTATCTAACCCTTCTCACTCCCTTCTGCCCTATCTACCCCTTCTCACTCCCTTCTCCCTATCTACCCCTCCTAACTATCTACCCTCTCCCTCTTTGAAGTTCGCTTACCTTTCATGAGTCCTGTGGTGGGGGTTGCAAGGCCTCTGTCTCCCAGCTCTGCCACTGTATGGAACAGTATAGAGTGATGGGAGTTATGATGTACTTTAGAGCATAATTATATAATGAAAAATACATTGGAAATGGTACAGCATAACACCCATCACTCTCACACACTTACCAAGCCACACTTACCAATCCACACATATACTAATCCACACGTACCAATCCACTGTCACTGAATGCTTTCCTACCTTTCCTCTTTTCTCCTTACAGCTCCTTTTCATCCTCTTCACTCCTCTTCTTCAGTTCTTCTGTCTTCTTCCGGTTCAGAGGGCACGGACGGCGATGGGCGCGGCTTCAGTGTTGTGCACCGGGATCTGGCAACAAACCCCGGCTCACAGCAGCTGTTGCCACGTGGATTGCAAGGGAGCGGTATCGGAGGTCTTTAACAGACCTCCGGCTCCCTTGAGTGATTTTAAGCCGGGTTCAAGGGAGATCCTAACTAACATTTGCCTCCCACTGGAACCCCTCTCCTGAACCAACAAAGGTAGGCGATGTGGAAGAGGTATTTGAATGGAAGAGGGGAAAGGTGGGGAGGATATTTAGCTTCTTCTGGAAAAATCCTGCAGCTGCCAATGCGTGTACATCTCCATGCTGCTGCACGGGAGATCAGGCTGTCTGTAGAAGCAAGCATCACATGTGTAAAAAGCACCAGTACAATTTGATTATATGAATGAATGATTAAGCATTCTCTTCGGGTAGACGTCAATGCTGAGGTGCGCTGGAAGGCGTTTTGAGGAAAGGCCTTCTCCTGGCGTCTCCTGGTCGCTGTTTGCACCCATTGGGATCACCCATGTAAATCCTATCAGCCCAAAGGGTTCACAGAGAGAAGAATTTCTCCCCCTTTCAAAAATAAGAAACATTAAACATAAAAATAAATCAAAACTTTACAGAGAGCCCAGTGATCTCACAGAGACATCACTGGCATATGTGTCTTATGAGAGATCCCCAAAGGGATCATTTTCTATATTGAACAAAAAATAGTTACTTAGTGCTAGTCCTTCCTTATTTTAATATTAGTTATTCATGGTACACGAGCGTGACAGAATTTGATGGTTCTCTATCAAACAATAATAAGAATGCTGCAGGGTTAAGTAATAGGGTTACAAACTGATTGACAGATTAACGGAGTAGAGCTTTCATTCCTTAGGCTACTCGTCCATCTTGGCTGGGTGAAAGATTAATTTTAATTTTGAGATGAAGATATTTGGAAACTTCATATCGTACGAGATTGATCTCATTTCCTTTATAATGCCCTTGGTTCTATCTCAGGAAGTACCACAAACAACTTGGCACACATGTTTGTGAGGAAAATAAAGCTTTGATTTTATATATATGCTATTTGCTGTTTTTTTCTCAACACATCTGTAATTATTGATTTGAAAAAGCGCTAATATTGTCAAACTCAGAAAGCTTGTATATATTAATTGTTCTTGATTTAGGACATGTATCTCTTCAACTGACATCTGAACACTCAATTTATCTTTGTTTTGTTCCTGAAAAGAATAGCTCCTAATTACTGCTGAAGTGATGAATGTTGTGGAAGAAAAATTCTAAAATTAACAGCAACATTCTTATAAGCACTCCTATGCCCTCATATGCACATTCATTAGCAATGTGTGTGGGTCTGGACTCTGCTATAAGTTTGTGTTTTCACTATGCTGCACTGTTTTCCTAGCTTTGGTTTTGACACTCGCAACCTGAATTCTGGGAAGCAAGCCGTCCATGCCAAACAGTCTCAGGAATGTTTTCTCACTCAGCAAGCAGGTGCTATCATGTTGAGCATTGTTAAACAGTGTTCCTTTCCTTACACTATTCACACCACCACTCCTAAGCTGTCAACTTTGTAACTTCAAAAGTGTATGGTACAAAAGTAATGGATAGTGTGATGTCATAACCCCCTGAGTGCCAGGGAACCTCATATCTTGTAAGGCCTAATTAATTTTGGGACAGTTCAGGTAAATTTGTTTGTTGTCCAGCAACACAACAGACATGGACTAACATCTTATTTTGCTCCCCTTGTACCATAAACTCTAGTTTGTTAATGCCACGTGGTCCCCAAGCAAAAGTTAGAAGCCCCTTTCTGATCCTTTTTTTGCTGTTTTGTGAACAACAGTGTCACGCTTTGCTGGTTAGAAAACAAAATGTTATGGTAACTGCTGTCCGACAGCATCATTTATTTACCTTAGCCATTGGTTCAATACTTAAATACGCAATTGGGATCTACATGTTGTGTACTGTATACTGAGCCAAATGTGAAATCAGTTTGGTGTTCAGATCCTGAGAAGTGAAACTTGAATGCCATTTAAAAAAATAAATAAATAAATTTGGCTTCACTCTAGAGAAAGCTGAGGATACATTTAATTTTATGTATTTTTTGTAATGAAAACAATTTTAGAAAATATGAAGTGTCTGAGATTTTTTTTTTCTCGCTGCCATATCTCAGCTAATCAACTTGAGTCTTGATGCTATCATTGTGTGCTAAAGCCAATCAGCAGAAGGAGGAAGTTAACTGAGATACTTATGCAAGTGTTTTGTTGTTGTAACAGTGAGTGACAGATCACTATCTACAGTCGGACATAGCAGACAACTTCAAAAGGACAGCTGCATTTTTCCATAATACTAAATATCTTAAAGAGGACCTCACGTCATACTTTTATGTCATTGTAAACTATATTCATGTAATATTAAATGCAAAAGGACTCAAAGAGTAACTTCATCGTTTGCCTGTTTCATATGAGCATTACATGATGTAGTATAAAATGTAATCATATAAATATTTATGATGAAAATTGCATCAAATTCCACCTCACAGCTCTACGCCCTTACATTCCCTTAAGTTCTTATAGCGTGCCTCACATTGTACAAGCAGCCATGCTTTTACCGCAGGGTCATTAACGCCACTACGATCCTACCTCTTAGAGTGAGTCAGCCAAAATTGACTGGTGCTGTTTTAAAATTTACCCCCGTGTCAGCCCACCCCTGCACCCATGTAAATCTTTTTGTTTTCCTGTTCTGCTTCAGTTCTCAAAAACATACTTAGCACACATTGCTAGCTATACTACTGCTAATATAAAAATGCAATGCCACATACGCTTAAGAGGCCTCTTTTATTTTAAAGGTCCTATCGTAATTTCCACACCACGACTCAAATCTTAGTCATGCCAGGCAAGACCAACATCCAATCATAGTCCAACACTTGCACTATAATTGGACCTTGTTGCACTTTATGTAAATAAAATATTTCTATTGGATACTTTAGAATTTCATAGTTTTGATTAAGCAATGTCATTCCAATCTGCCCTTGGGGGGCTTGACATAATTCAGTAACAATATAGAGCCACAACGTCATGTTTATTATTAAAAGTACAATAATGAATTATAGCTTTCTATTATAATTATTTAGAAATGGTTTACATACATTATAAACCGAACAAGCTGTTTCTGTTTCAAGCAATTCTGTCAGTGCTATGAGATGCTTTAAATTCGTAGAACCTCAATTGATGATGTGTTTATAAACTTCAGTACCATAAGAAGCGTTTAATACATGGATTACCTTAGATATGTACACTATATGGACAAAAGCATTGGGATACCAGGCCATTACACTAACAGGGACTTGTATGACATCACGTTCTAAATACATAGCTATTAATATGTAGTTGGTACCCCCTTTGCAGCTGTAACAGCCTCAACACTTCTTGGATCATATACCAATGTAGAAATAGTAGAACAGCACGCCAATATTTTTGGTGCTCGAACTGGGCTCCACCAGCACCCCAAAATATCACAAATAAAGTCGCTCAGCACTCTAGTAGTTAAGTGAGGTGTATTTAATTCAACAACAAGGTGTTGAGCGACTTTATTTGTAACAATTCTTGGAAGGCTTTCCAGAAAAGTTTGAAGAGTTTCTGTGGGAATTTATGCCTATTCATCCAGTAGAGCATTTGTGAGGTCAGGCACTGACGTTGGAACGCGAAGGCCTGGCTCGCAATCTCCATTCCAGTTCATCCCAATTTTGTTCGATGGGGTTGAAGGCAGGGCTGTGTGCTGGCCAGTCAAGGTCTTCCACCCCAAACGCATCCAACCATGTCTTTATGGACGTCACCCATATAACACAAATCTTGGGGCCTTCTGAAACTGTCTATACTTCCTGTCCTATTCTGGATCCGAATGCCAACGTTTCTGAATAAGTCATTCTACATGAGTAAAATTAATACTCAACTGTGTGCAGTTGAGTGCAGTTAAGAAAAACTAAGCACGCATTTCCGTATAAATAAACAGTGATATGATAAGAAACACCCTGAACATGACTGGTAATTAATAATTACAAAATGTATTAGTAAATGTCATTAGTGTTGGCATCAAAAGATCCACTTGTGCACCAAGAAGGCTTGCACAGCAAGGGCCTTAATTACTTCCTTGATGGCATGAAAAAGAACCATTTAATCTCATTCCAACTCAACAATAACTTGTTCCTTCTTTAACAAATCTCAGTGCTTTGGTCTTTCGCAATAGAGGATAGCAATTCCCTGGGTTTGTGCACGCATGCAGATGTTTATGCTTTTGAATCTTTTTTTCACTTATTATACCTGTGTGATCATAAAAATACAGGGTTCAATACACCATGGAAATCTGGTAAACATTTTTTCTCATTAACCCTACTGTGTAAAAAGTTTCATGTTCTCTGGTGAGATTTTTTTTCATGTTGCGTAAACTAACATATAACTCAAAATTTAGTGAGTTGCCTTTCTATGCCTATGAAGTTTACTCGGTAAACCAGGAACTGAATTTGAGTTGAACGTTGAGTGAACATACAAAATGTTTCCCGTTGTAACTGATACATAAACAAAAAATCAAAGTATTAGAATGCACTGCTTTTTTTTTTTTGGAGTAAAGGGATTACAATGAATCTGTTTTGCATGAAAAGGTAAGTGTAAAGAAAACAAGTAATACATCCTATGTGAGTATTTTGTTTCTGCACACTTGAGTGCAAAACGTTTAGGCAACAAAATACTTTCAAGTCATCACAATAGGTTTACCATTTGTACTACCTACACAAAGTTGTAGACAACCATAACACAGGAAATATGTATTCTTTGTCTCAGCCTTGTACAATGGCCTCTTGAAAGGAGTCAGAATACTAAACTGGGTGGACTTTTACACAATGACTTGGTTGACTCATTATGGAGAATGCAAGTGACCAGTGAGACATGAAGACAGTGGATTGTGGTTTCACAGAGTGAGGTTTCAGTTTAATTTAAGCCATATAACTGTATCATATTAGCATCCAGTACATTGATAATTTGTCATTTATGGTTTAAAAATGTATACAACATAGTAGTTGAGAAAATACATTAAAAAAGCAAATAAAAAAACCCCCAGAAATAAATACATTTCAGATCCATTGTGCACTATATACATAGAATGCGTTGTGGAAACAGAAGTATGTTTTGTGTGGATGTGTTATATATACACTATATGGACAAAAGTATTGGGAGAATTTGCTGAGATTGCATTTTAAATATATAGACATGAAATACACCATTAAATTACATTAAACTTGGCAAAGCTTCTACACTATGGTACAACCTTGATGCAAGATGAAGGTGCACTAAGTGATTAATTGAGAATTTAGAGATTACTACAGTAAAAGCGCACATGCTTCTTTTGTTAGGTTTTGGGGGATATTAAAACCCTCTCTAACACCCTAAACAATTTTGAAATATTTTGGGTTGGTAGCAAATAACTAGAAAATTTGGTAAAGATGATACCTTCATTGGTCAAGTGAAATATAAAGGATTGCAAGCTTTAGAGACCATCTAGGTCTCTTCTTCAGGCATATTATACATTTGAAACAGAAATTGCGTTATACTGGACTCGCTGGGCGCTTCTTGGAGAAGTTCGATGGGCCTGGCCCTTTATAATGCACGGTAAAGTCGGGGAGCTAAAATGCTTAACTTACCTGCACACTTTTGAGTTATTTAAGACTCCCATTGGCATAACCAGAACTTGTTGTTAACATCCACACAAGCAGACTATAGAAACTCCAAGCCCGATCCCTGTTTAAAATGATGGTTCATGGATATAAGTATTTAGTTCATGGATATAAGTCTTCTTGAAAATGTTACTAGCCTCCCTTTATTTTTTTTGACGTAGCCACCAACAAATGGCATTTGTGAGTGAAATAAGAAAACCCCTGTTTAATCTTACCATCAGAGTATATAAGCATCCCAATGTCCTGTCGCTGCCTGCACGAGTATCTAGCACAAGAGGTACAACCCTCCCTATATTGAAAATGAGCTACTTATTCACATATCAATTACAGTGTCTTGCACTATCTGTTTCACAATAATTCATGTTGTAGTCTTAAGTGCTCTTGAAAGGTCTGTTAAGGATGCCAAATAGAATTCCTAGTCTATGAGATGTATGAAAAAAGAGTAATTCCCATGTAAATATTTTTTTACTATAACCCATCAATTTTAGTTGTGTCTCTCTGTAGGGCACACACAAGACCTAGTATTCATTTACAAGCTACGCCCTTAGCCCCCTTTCAAGCACAACTTTGTTCACAACAGCATTAACTTTCCATAGGTCACTGGCTGTGTCTATGTGTTACAGGTTTTTAATGGCCTCTTAAGGTGTGGAATCCTAGGACCTGCTGTGTTGCAGTCTCCTTTGTGAACTTGTTACCTTCCGCATGTTGCCTTTTGTTTTCCTTTTTTGTCTTTCTGCCATGTAGGCTTGAATGAAGAGTCGCTGTGGAATTTAAATGTTATGGCACACTGCCTAGAAACATACAGAGGCATCTTTACCATATTCTTTTTAATGCTCTTTAAAGGGTGGTAGATAACTTGACTCCTCTTATAGATACTCATTTTTTCATCCAGTTACCAGGATAAATTCGAAATGCTTCTCAATTACTAAGGCTGAACCTTTTTCTTCTCCAGTGTGTTATCCTATATCTCTTTTTATATGACACTTGGTAGCTGAGCACCATAAAGTGACACTTCTGACACTAAGCATCTATGGCCCCTCCTGAGTGTGCCTATTGTTTTAAACTCGCAGAAATTATTCTGGAAAACCTGGAATTCTGGAAAACTCTTCATTAACAGTTTAGAAGATTTGTAGAGGTAACATAATAACTGAAATCACCAGTTTTTGCCCCAATGGCTTCCTTCCAACTGTCACTCACTATATACGTCCTTACCCAACATCCTCACATCATGTGACCTCTCTCAAGTCCTTTTCCATGTGCCTGACATCACAGCTATGATATATACTGAGAGCATCAAATAACGCAGCACCAGATCTCGAGAGAAGACATCACATCTATGCCCCTCCCAAACAGTAGCCATGCATCCAACAGAGGTGTTCCTATTTGGACACCTTAAATTTTGACAGTATGCATTTCTTACAATATTACATTTTTTTCCAAAAAACGCATACATTGCGATATTTGCCAGAACTCCCTGGCACGTAGGTTTATCAGTAGGACCTCCCACACACACACACACCCCGATTAGCTTTGAAGAAATGAGCTTTTCCACACTTTTGCTAAGCCTTTAGGCATTAGTGGTCCGAGGACTGGTTTTCCACAGATCAAACCCAGACATTCACAGGATCTGTGTCCTATAATGATTTTGAACTGCACATATGATTATCACCATGAAAATACGTCCATATAAATTTTCACTGTTCCCAGAGACGCATATGGTACTGGCTAAGGAGAATAGTAGTTGTAATCCATGATCACATTGAGTCCTCCGGCTGTCAGTTAGTGAACTTTGTTACTCAGCAGCATTTAGATAAATATCACATCTGCAGTGTTTGACTTCTATTCATTCATATCAATAAAAAGGTGCCTCATGCACATCATAGTTCAGCAGCTGACACCTGAAAGAGCAGGTGAGGTATCCAATATTACTTCGTTTAGTAATTGAGACATTGCAACCACTATAAGTCATTGTTTTTAATATATATTAATATATATATATATATATATATATATATAAAGAACTTTGTTCCAGAAATCATTCGCATTTTACTATTTTTATTTAATATAACGAAAAATATGTCATGTATGTTTGAAGTACAGTTGTTGGATCCGGAAGTCTGCAAAAAAAAAACCTGTTGACAAAGTCGGGCGTTAACCAGATGCGTACTAGTGTATTTAATAAGTGCCATTTATTATATTTATACTCTTATGACTTATGCATAGGTTATATGAATACAATTACTTTTTAAAAAAAGTACCACAAACAGAACAGATGTTTTTGTATGCTCAGTTGATAAATACCGTACTAAGAAGATTTTTTAGGCCAAAACGGTGGTTGACAGGGTACATTTGTTAGACGATAGTATGAAAAGTTGTTAGTTTCATAAGTTTGGCCTGTCTGTTTTCGTATGACTTGAGTAAGATTAACTGTAACTTTTTTTTTACATGGATATCACTGTTGGTATGTGTCTGTATGATTATAGAAAAGAGTTGGAAGTCTATGAAATATTTAAGTGATAAGTCTGTACTTATATAGACTGTCTCTTTTGCTTAGAACATATTTCCCAGCATATACCTGACCTATTACCGTGCATACACCCCCGACTGTCAGAGAGAATTCCCCGCACCGGTGCGCAGAAATCTGATCTCTGACAGCCGGGGAAGGTCTGCGCAATGGACACAGACAACCCCCGCTGCTAACCGCACCTCCTTCTGACTGCAGCGAAAGTTGTCTACGCGAATCGCGGAGACGTCTACACGCTGCCCCGGCTACACACTGGGGACTCACCGGTAAGTGGTGGTGATGGGGGGAAGCCAGGAGGATCCAGGTCCCCTGCAGCGCTGCGGGGATCTGGATCTTAGTCTCATAGTCAGACCTATTTGAGGTCTGATTATAAGACGACCCCAATTATAGGACGAGGGGTATTTTTCAGAGCATTTGCTCTGAAAAAAACCTCGTCTTATAATCGAGCAAATACGGTAACTATATTTTTGTATTTAACAATCTTTGCAACTTGTTTTATAACAGGTGTAGTTATATATTCTTAAATGGAGAGTTTACTTTCCTGAAAGCCCCGCTAAAAAAGAATGCATATTCTTTGACTATTTTAATATGCATTTTTCAGAAACAAAATAAAAAATGTTTCAAAAACACATCCGGCGTAGAAACTGCATCCTTGCAGCTGCCGTCCTTGAAGCAGCCAATTGGTGGTAGGAAGTTGAAATCAATGGGAACACTTTCTGATTTAATAACCAAGGTTTCAAACTCAATATTGATTTGGAGCATGCAATTTTGGTTTTTTTAACTACAGGACCACAGTTAGATGTCAGAGGCAGAGATAACACAGAATTCAGTTAACTATGGCTGTCAAAGCAGCAGATCTTAAGGATAGTGTCAGAACTACAACCCCATGGTCAGACAACAAGTCTTTATAGCACACAGGAGCTCATGACAAAGCTTGTACGAGTTAATGGGGCTTGTGGAAAAATGATCTCCATAATGTCTGGTAACTTTGAGAAATGTCATATAAATGTCATATAATATATTAGTGCCCACCCCCGAGGGAGACTTTTGTAGAAACAGTATTATTACTATTCTACCCAGATTTTATTGCAGCACTAATTCTAATGCAGCAATACATTATATTTTGTAAATCCTGTGATGCTACCAGTAAACAGCTAGTGGTACATTTACGAAACCGATGCTAGTCATAGCTAATCTTAGCTAATCATAGAGTCTTAGATTAAGGTTGTCATATTAATATTTTTTCTGGGGCTCTGAAGGCCCTTAATCCGGTCCTTCCTCGGGTAATTGCAGATATAAAAGGGAAATATATAGAAGAAAAAATTACAGCAAGAAATCAAGAAATGTTCTTACTATACAGTAATACGGGACTTGTAGACATTTTCATTATAATCATAACCACACGCATTACTTTGGACTTTCAAGGTCTTCATCCATTTTAAACTCCTCCAACATCAGCCCCGAGTTAACCAAATATGTTAAACTAGTAATAACCTCAGGTCAAAGAGATACCATCTCAACAGAAAGCACAGGTGAAGACAGTAAATCATGTCCAAAATGTATTTCTATGGAATCAAAGACTAAACTTCACTAGACTAGATATTGGACATCCGGAAACCAGAACTCACTGCCACAAAAGACATATAGATGCCTTGAAATACAAACCAATAATCTGTGTAAACATTAAAACCAATGTTAGCTTTAACACGTATTAATGAAAACAAATGTAATGTTTAGTAGAGAATTTTTGAGGGCCCTTCATTATGTAACTGTATCATTTGCTTTGCATTACACTGAATGCAATATAGAATTATGATACATAATATTTAGTAGAATTTATGTTATTGATATTCTAAATTAGACTTTTTGTCCAAGTCCTGTTAGTCCTGATTGTGCATTTAGGTACACAGTTAGTTCTAGGTGCCATTAATTTACTAGGCTATATTTACCATAGTTTATGTATATTGTTTGTACTGACTAATATTCTTCTGCTACTTTCCTTTAATGTTTTAATCTGTCTCCAAGTTTTTACACTGGATGAGATATATGGAATTGAGTTATAATAGTTCATTTAATTATCTGTCCCATCAATATTTTTTCCTTCTGTGTACTGGCCTCTACTATAGAACTAGGGGCACGTCGCCTATTAGGACATCGCTCACTCAGTCCTCATAGTTATCTGGATATATGATTGTGCAATATACACTGTAAGTGTCTGTTTATTGTTTACAAAGTATAAGCCATGATACTGTGCCATTGGTATTGTTTTATTTGTTTTTAGAACCGAGGAATAAAATGATTGGTTTTGATAAGCTTCTGTGATCTTGACAATTTGTGAGTGCAAAGAGAAACATTCCATTCACTATATGTTTTCTTACTATGATTATGTGTTTATGTTTTATTTTCATGTAATTGTGCCCCAATTTATGAAGACGTACTTCTGATATATGCCTGCATTCATTATGAGACACAGGACAACAAGCTAAGTTATGGTCTCTGTATTATATTTCCACGGCAGATTAGGAAACAGGTACAAAAGTGTTTAAAGCTGACTGCATATTTATGTGTCATGAACATTAAACAGTTCTCTTAGAAGTACCATTAAATAATAAAAAGTGGATCATATATCCTTGGTTATTTTTTTTATCAAAATGTGTATTGACTTTTAAATAACTTACAGGAAACAAATGTAACATCTGTGAGATTTACTAATAAATAGTTTTTTCTTTCATGACGTTACTACCGGATTATTCTATAGACACAGTCGTTATTATCATCATTCCGGTGAGTTACATATATTGGGAAGGAGTAAAGCTAAAAAGCAATACCCGGAATTGTTTCTTCACAATCTCTGTAGGTATTATTTCAGTTCCAGAGATATGTGTGTGATGATGCTTGTAGAAACACATGAAATTGAAAGTTGAGCAACTCAGCACCAATTATTTTACTGGTATATAGTTACTCAGCATTCCAAAAAATCACAGTAGGATACTTTATAACTTACTACTAAAGATTTGGCTTTGATAATATTCAGAAGGAAAGAAAGAGCGAGTGGAGCTCAGTACCAGTCCCCACACACAATGGCATATTCTCGTCAAGGCCAACTAGTCTGCTCTTGGTCCATCGGGCTTAGAGATTTCGCTTGTAGAATACCCTAAAAAATGTAGATAATTGCAGAAAAAAACACCTCATCCTAGAAAACATAAAACCGTATAGAAACCTCCTAAAACAAAAGTGTGGCTCTTTGGGCTTCTCAGGTAATGACAGTAATGCATTATCTGACTCTAAACTACAAAATCCAACTCAATGCATTGCATTACATTTTCTTCCTGCGAAGAGAAGCTAAATACAAGTCTCTATCTCCATAAGGTGGACAAGCAGGATTTGAATATATATCCTAGAATATGGATGTTTGCCTTCCTGAGATCCAGCATGTTGTGCTAGAAGGGTGAGAAATGAAACAGAATGTTTCTGCTTACCAGTGGCGTCGGCAGGGGGGGGGCAGAGGGGGCCATGGCCCCCCCTACATTATGCTGTGCCCCCCAGTGTGCCCCCCCAATTGAAAGGATATATTACCATGACCCGGCCCACCGCCGGGAAACCGGGACATTTCCCAGTGTGCCGGCACATTGAGCTGAAATTGCAGCCGATGCGGCTGACAGTTTCAAAGCGGCTGTAAAACCGAAGCGGTTTTACAGCCGCTTTGAAACTGTCAGCCGCCGGCCGCTTAATGGCTTGCCGGCATGCCGATCACTGAGGCTCTTTATCCCGCCCCTTTGAAGATGCACCGTGACGCTCAAGGGGGCGGGCACTTACGGAACAGATGCTCTAATATTAATATATATTGGCTGCAGGGGCTAATATTAATATATATCGGAAGCCGGGACTAATAATATATACCGGCAGCAGGGTCTAATATTAATATATATCAGCAGCAGGAGCTAATATTAATATATATCGGAAGCAGGGGCTAATATTTTTTTTTATATATATATATATATATATATATATATATATATATATATATTGGCAGCAGGAGCTAATATTAACATATATTGGCAGCAGGAGCTAATATTAATATTTATTGGCAGCAGGGTCTAGTATTTATAGTCATATTGGCAGCAGGGTCTAATATTTATATATATATTGGCTGCAGGGCCTATTATCAATAAATATTGGCTGCAGGGGCTAATATTTATATATATTGGCTGCAGGGACTAATAATATATATCGGCAGTAGGGGCTAATATTAATATATGTTGGCAGCAGGGTATAATTTTTATGTATATCGGCAGCAGGGTATAATATAAGTATGTATCCACAGCAGGGGCTAATATTAATATATATCCACAGCAGGGGTTAATATTAATATATATCGGAAGCAGGGTGTAATATTTATATATATTGTCAGCAGGGGCTAATATTAAAGAATGAAAAACACTTTAGCTGTTATTTTGAAATCATATTTCAATCACGGTCTTTACTTCAAAGAGATAAGTGCATATTATGTAGTTAAAAACGTGTATATATATATATATATATTGTATATGTACCGTTTTATAATTGGCCCCCCTACTTTGGTCCCTGGCCCCCCATGTGCCCCCCCTAAATATGAAAGCTGGAGACGCCACTGCTGCTTACAGGTCACATTGGGTTACTTTTACCCATTGCTGAGCAGCAGCTATATAATGTTAAGCTGTGTGGGATGTTTTAACTGAGTAATTGGTTCCCTTCTTTGCATTTATGAATCCCACACACTGCAGTATGGGTCAACAATGTATAATATATATCTTATCTATCCACATTCTAGAATAAATAATGTGATCAGCTTAATCACGAGCAATGCATATACTCTGAGAAAAGAAGCGATGATTTAATTAATTGATTGATTCAGTTCTGTTTATGTTGGTGAAATAGTGGTCAATGCGGTAGTTGAGTTTTAGGCACCTAAAGCCTGGGAAACATTAAAGCCACAATGTCTAACAAGCAGACGTGTTATATGGCTTTTGTATATTTAAATACATAAAAAGAAAATTCCCTTAAACCCCTGGTGAGTTTGCATATGTGCATCTGAATGCAGTTTTTTAGGTGGCAATTTTTACACAAATAGTGCCACTGTGATGTTTAATGAGCATGAAGGCAATAAGAAGAAAGCTAAAATAAACAGACCTTTAACACCCATGTCAGTGGTTGTTTTCTCTTAATTATGACTGCATGAGGTTTAATTAAATCCTTTTTTTTAAAAGAAATATTATGACCTGCCCCTCACTTCATCACTTTCCAGATAAAATTAATATTTTCTTAGTACTATCTATTAAAGCAGTTCAAATAAATGCATGCTTGCCCCAAAGCTCTAATATTGATATCATATTAAATAACAAAACCAAATGATTATATATAATATAGATCACTAGTATAGGTGCAATGCAACTTCCATTGACTTTGTCATTACAAAAGTTTTCTATTGCCTAAGGGAAGAACTTAACCCTGTCCAAGTCACAGCCTGACTCCAGTAAGGGAGAGGCTTGTCTATGTATCAACATAGTAAGTGAATTGCTATTGTGTTGGAAGACAATTTAATCCAGGTAATTAAACAAAGAACAGAATCTGACAGCAGATAAGAATCGCTTGGCCCATCCTGTCCTCCCATTTTGCTCCTGCAAGCCCTTAAATTTAAAGAGGAAAACCAACTTTTTTCATAGAATCACAATATTTTAAAATATATTTTAAAATATTGTGCTGTTTTCTTTTTTTAAGAGGCAGTTCTAGTTTTTGTATACTATAATGCGTTCTCCATAGTAGTAATTTGTACTTGTTCTAGCTCTGTTATCCTAGCATAAACTACTAGAAAAAGACGCTGACTCCCTTCCATACTGCCAATGGGGAACAATAGAATGGTTAAGTCTCAATCACCCAGTCAGATATTGACTAATAAAAGTCTATTCAGGAAAGGATTCCATTGTAGAAGCAGGACTTTATTACCAAAGAATAAGCTCAATGTGGTGTTTGAACAGGGAAAGTCATCAAAAATATCACATGACTGGTGGCAAAGGCAGCTTCCAGGTCTGCAAATAAAATAAGTATATTTGAAGCAAAATGAAATGCTAACCTACAATTCTTTAAACCATTCTTTAAAATATGTATGCTTTTCCACAAATCAAGCACCTCCTAATAAAATAATCTTTATCTTTGTATAATGCATAGATAAATACGTGAGATTTCATTAAAGCCCCCTCACCCATTACAGTATGCATTATGCAGGGCAAGTTCAGTCATTCATGCCGGAAAATCTTTGGTGGCCCTTCATACTGAACAGTGTAGTTGACAACACTCCCTTTAGTGAGCAAAACCCTTTATATGTCTAAAATGTTTCCATCATATAATACCTCTCCTCTTCTCCAAGCTATACATGTTGAGATCATTTAATATTTCCTGATAATTTCTATCTTGCAAACCATTCACCCTTGTATTTCAATAAATATATTAGGAATAATGGCAGGGTTCTGCTCACTAACAGTTGTATGATTGATGATAGCAAGCTCGAAAGTGATCAAACCTTAGAATGCAGAGTTTTGCCTCTCATGCCATGTGGATTTCTCATTAGGAAGAACAGAGCTGTGATTTACTGTGACATTTTCCAGTGACAAAGCTCAGAGTTCCAAGCTGATGTGCCAGAATGATATATTTACAATTCCAGGCATGAGTGCTATTGTGTGTCTGAATACGGAACCGCTATACAATACATTTACCAGAGTTTCGGGTAATACATGGTTGCTAAACATACTTAAACACAAACGACTTCTTACCGACACTACACCTTTATAATTGTGACGCCCTATGTTTTGCTATTTTACTACTATACGACAGCATAGTTTTCTTTAGGTGCAAGCAGAATGATCTTGGGAAGGATATAATGTGAGTGTTAAAAGAGAGGGCTGGGTTGAAGACGACCCCAAGGCATCAGGCTTGGTTAGTACGAGAGATACCCATGCAATAAATGGAGATTATAAACATTTACATGAAAAGGTCATTTTTCATAGCCACACACTCTCTGAATGGGCATTACGTTCACGTGCTCCTTTAAAACAGATATGCTCAAGGCGGCCTTATAATTACTTGGTAGTAACCCCACAAGTTATCATACAGCATGGTTACATCAGTTTTACTTTGAAAGTATGTCACACCTGTCCCCGATCAGATTTAATGTAAAGTTTTCATGTATAACATGTTTATTTGCTCTGCTGCCCTTAAAGGTTGTGTTACAAATGAATTAGTGGACATTTATGACAATGAATGTAGGAAAGATAATGGTGTTTTTATTATGATCAGATTAGAGGTCAGTATAATAAATTGAAGGATTTTTTTAAATGTATTATGGAAGGTTGCATACCCTTTACAGTGTAAACTAATGGGTAGAACATTCATATTCTACTGCATAGGTCTGATTCCAACAAATATATTTTAATACTCTCTGCTTAATGTGTTTAGCAACATTACGATTGCTGGAACTTGATAAAGGACTGTCCTGCACAATTAGCTGGAGATCAAAAATGTTTTAGTAATAAATATAACTAAAGACTTTCAAGATCCTTGAATCATCCCTAGAGTCACCTTGAAGGTCCAGAGAATGACCTTCAATTAGGAAGTGTCTGTGACTGATAGAAATGGAAATAGAACCTGCAATGCCATCATGCTGGCATTTAAGAAGTCTTCTGTACCATACAACACATTCGACAATCTTTCAAGTGATTTACGACAGTCCCCTGCCTTCCTATGTGCTGAAGTCTGTCAATTTAAATACATATCTGCATAGTTATTACAAACAGGGAGCGACGCGTTGTCTTTTAGAAAACTCTTCATGCCACCTTTCAGCTTTCTGTGAAGTTTAACATTTTATTGAAATTACCAGACTTGTTAATAAGGAGATTTAACATGCTGGAACATCTAGCTTCCATAAAGCAAAGCATCTGCATCAAGGAAACCTAATCAGCTACTAAAAATCTGATGTATTATATATCCAGGTAAGATTTCATTGTTTAAGATGCAAGCAATAACTCGTTAAAATGAAGGCAAATCCTAGCAGATCTGCAACAACAAAAGGCTAAATGATTCATGTTTATTGTTGTGCAAATATTAGGTAACCCATCAGCATGCACTCGGTAAAAGTATGTTTGCTCAAATGTGAAGCTTATATTATTTTTGTGGAAGTCCACAACTGCACACACACACACACACACACACACATACATACTGCTTAGATATCATCACCTTCAAGAAGTACTTTGCATTGTGTGGAGTATGGCATGATGCTGTGTCAACATGCTTCAAATGTTTTGCACCAATATTTCTAGAAGATAGCTTTAGGAAACACGTAGAGAACAGATTGTTAACCACAAATTCATCCATGCGGCTAATATTATGACAACAAGGAGAATCTTTTTTTTCCCGTCACAATGGTGAAGAGATAAATGCAGTTGACATTGCGCCTCCATAAAGGAGCTCATCTGAGGTTACATCATGGCAGTCTAGGAAATACAGTTCTGTCGTGTTTAAGTGTTTTATGTAAAATAGTACACTTTAAGTAAATACTGTACTGCTCAGTTACATAATATTTATGTGGTAATTATCGTTGGCCATAACACATTGGGCATCAGATCTTTACTTACAGTTGTGAGAAAATGAAAGTATACCCTCTTTGAATTCTGTGGTTTTACATATCAGGACATAATAACAATCATCCTTTCCTTAGCAGGTCTAAAAATTCCAGGTGTTCAGGATATTAGTGATGCACAAGTTAGTTAATTTGATTACATATCAGCTAGCTATCTCACACAGTCCTCAAGCCTCACAAGAGCACTTTATGTTTAGACCTCGTATTAAAGGTGTAGGATCCCTTCATTATTTCAACATCCCATAGCCCAGACCCGTACGTTCAATCTGAATCTTTAAAGGAAATTGTCACAACAGACTTTTAAAGGAACATGTATTGAAAGGCTATACTTAATAATGTATATGTAAATGTGTTCATTAGCAATGCATTGACAGGCTGTGGCAAGTTTTACCTAGACTAGCTTTTGACTGTAAGAACTGCACATCGCATTGCACAAAACTCTATTTAAAGTTGTTTGGGTACATTTTGAGAAACAACTGAGTCATGTTGAGGAAACAAATCACTTCTGCTGCAGGGCTTCTTGAATTATTTCTTAGGGAGCACCAGGAAAGCTGGTTTTAGCTAGACCACACTGGAAAACCTCTGGGTAATAGCAGACTCCTGTACAACAAGTGGTCCTAAAAGATCTGTTTTTCTGCAAATGCTACTGTACTCAAACCTGACCATAATACATAATTTTTAAAGTGAAATATTTTACACGATACTTTCTAGTGGAATGGTATGAAACAATGCTGTCAAATAAGAATACTTTCAAGAATAAATGTTAATAGCTTATTTTTATCATTAAAGAAAACAGACAGTGACCGATCAGAAAAATAAAATCTAAATCAGATCAAAACAAATCGTGGTCACACCAAATAATGATTTGATTTAAATTTGATTTATTTTAGGTACACTTGCACTCAGTTTCACGAGCTAGGCAGGAAGGTTATTCCACACATCTTGGAGAACTAGCCACAGTTAGAGAGAGAGAAGCAACTGAGGCTGCCTATATCCACAGAAGAACTGTGGTATAAATCTGTTTGGGGTAAATATGTATGAACTAATGCAAACTATTGTTGAATATTGTATGAACATGAAGAGTGGGGTGCTAATGAAAGGGTATTAAGATGATGGAGAAATAAAGGATGGGTACAGAGATTATGGGAAATGAAGATGGAAGGGGATTATTGTGGTACAATATGGGATGATACTGGGAGAGGATGAAAATGATGGTAAGGAGGAATATGATGATTGGGGATATGAATATAGTGGTTGCATAGTAATGATTGTGGTTGGGTATTGGAGTGAATAAGGAAGTTGTTGGTATGATCATGGTCATGGCAGGGCCGGCCTTTGGGGTGTGAGACCGCACAGGGCGCCACACTCCAGGGGGCGCAGCCGCGGGGTCCGCCGCCGTGGAGTCCTCCTCCGCCGCCGCCGCGGGGTCCGCTGCCGCCCCCTCTGCACCTAAATGAAAACATTGTTTTTTTTTACTTTATTTAACATCCTCCATGTTAAATAAAGTTTTTTTAACTTTATTTAACATGGAGGATGTTAAATAAAGTTAAAAAAACCAACAACAAAAAAAAACAACAATGTTTTCATTTATGTCCCGGGCAGGGGCGCCGAGCCGTTGCTCGTGAAGTTCTCAGCAACCGCTCGACGCCCCTTACTCTCCGTGACTCTGTCGCGGTGCCGAGATCTCACGTTGAGCGCCGGACTATTCCGGCACTCAACATGAAATGCCGGCAGGACTCCTCAAGGTAAGTTAGGATAAGGAGAAGTAGGGAGAGGGGGGGGATAGTTTGAAGGAAGGGGCAGAGGGGGTAGTTTGAAGGGGCAGAGGGGGGGGTAATTTAAAGGGGCAGAGGGGGGGTAGTTTGAAGGGGCAGAGGGGGGGTAGTTTGAAGGGGCAGAGGGGGGTAGTTTGAAGGGACAGGGGGGGTAGTTTGAAGGGACAGGGGGGGTAGTTTGAAGGGGCAGAGGGGGATAGTTTGAAGGGGCAGGGGGGGTAGTTTGAAGGGGCAAAGGGGGGTAGTTTGAAGGCACAGGGGGGGGTAGTTTGAAGGGGCACAGGGTGGGTAGTGAGGGGGGGGCGCCAGAGGAGTAGTTCTACTAGAGGAGTATATACTAACACATATAGTCTCTCTAACACCATAAACATACATACATATGTACCACATGCACACATACAAAAAAGTAAACACACAGCCCCTCCAGCAGCATATTCTTATACATGCATACACATAGCCGCTCTAACACACATATAAAACATACACATATAAACATACATGCACACACAATCTACAACCTTACACTTAAATACACACAGCCACTCTAACATACACATGTATACATACACACTTTCACTCTCTGTTAATCCATGCAGCTCGCACACGTCTCCCTCCCTTAGTCTATTTAATTTCCAGGGCTGGTTTTACTTTCTTGCTGTATAACCACCTTGCCTCTTGTTGCTGTGCTCAGTTTTGCCATGATGTGTGACTTTTCAGCAACCTCACCTTGTTAGCGAGCTTGGCTGTTCCTCATACAGTTTTATTACGCTTACTCAGCTGTGTATATTTCAATTAATGACCAACATATTCAAATGATTAGCACCTGTTTGGTATAATTGTTTGATTGTACACCTAACTATATGCCTACAAAATCTACACAGACTTTGTGTAGGTCTTCCTAGAAAAATGTATGCTGTTTTGAAGGCAAAGGGTGGCCACACCAAATATTTAAGGTATGTATTAGTGATTTCAGCTGCACTAGTGTTCATATGACAGATATGACATTCCTAGACAGATTGGGCATCATACAAAAACTCTTAAGTGACACATTTTTGTGGTTCATCTGATAAAATAAGTACTTCCCAAGGCTAAGAAAAACACATTGCTGATAAAACAGTCCCCACCTTTTACAGACTCTTAAGACTAAAATAGACATTGACAGCTGATAAAGATGGCATTTTCACTTTTTCTTGGTTTAAACCTAAGACTTCTTATTTGAGCTTTCTGTATTTATATTTAGAGAGGAAGCAGCTAACCCTGTTGACAAATACTTCACTTTATATTTTGGTGCTTATATCTAAAAAATTTAATTAATTCATCTACGAGTACATGAAAATGTATGCGTTGTTCTTCATATTGAACACTGCTTCAGAATAATGGTAAAAATTTAAAAAAAGGTTAGGGTTTACTATTTATTTTAATTCTGAGCTTATTTCAAGAGGGTCGTCATGAAACAAAAGAAGAATAGAAGGATTTGGGTTCCAAAGAGGGGCGTTTAGAAAGTATGATAATAATAATGTCATGTACCATGCTCCCTGCCCCCAGTTCTTTATACATACATGATATATGTTGCATAAAATAAAGATATGCTTGGATGAGTTTGGTGTGGAAGAACTTGACCGGCCCACAAAGAACCCTGACCTCAACCCCATCTAATAACTTTGGAGCAAATTGGACCAGAGATTGCGAGCCAGGCCTTGACCTCACAAATGCTCTACTGGATGAATGGGCAAAAGAACTCACAGAAACAATTCCCAGAGAGTGGAAGCTGTTATGGCTGCAAAGGGGGGGCAGCTTACATATTCATGTCTAAGTATTTAGAATGAGATGTCATCAACGTCTCTGTTACTGGAATGGTTAGGTGTCCAAATACTTTTGTCCATATAGTGCATATCCATATACACACACACATATATATATATACACATGTATATAGACAAATACACACATGTCTTACCACATCCTCCACTTTACATCTTGTATATTCCTTGTGGCCGTATATAATGGGAGGAGGTTTAATTGCACCTCCCCCAACACATTAATTTGGTTTTGGTAGCAGTATAAACTGCTTTGTGTGCCCACTATGTAGGAGGTGAGAGTAGGTTCTCACCCTATTGAGAGTGTGCCTTGACGTGGCGGGTGAGCTTAACCCCTTCGAGACAAAGGCTGATTTTACTTTTTGTACCCTTTGTGACAATGGCCTTTTTAACATTTCTGCTCTGCTTGTGTTTAGCTGTAATTTTCTTCTTTCCCGTTTACTGAACCCACACACATTAGATATTGGTTTTTTCAGGACAAGAAGGGCTTTCTTTAGATGACATTGTTTTGATTGTATCATATTACTTACTATTAAAAAAATTATAAAATATGGTGAAAAATTTAGAAAAAAATGACTGTTTCTAACTTTTAGTTGAAAAATCTTTTACTCATCTATAAAAGGTAATGAAAAATCCTGCTAAATAGATTCTACTATTTGTCCTGAGTTTAGAAATACCCAATGTTTTTATGTTTTTTTGCTTTTTTCTACCCATTATGGGGCAATAAGTACAGGTAGCGTTTTGCTATTTCAAAGCCATTTTTTCCAAATCTGGTAATTCTTCCCCCCATGTGCCATTTCGGGTATCTTTGAACCCGGCCAATGCAATTTACCCCATCAAGTCATATATTTTTGAAAACTAGACAGCCCAGGGTATTCCAAATGCTAGTATTTTAACTCTTTCCATGCACCATATCTACCACCAGTCTTTGTCAAACTTTATGGTAGTCATTTTTTTGCATTTGTTTTGTCATACACATTTTACTTCAGGTATGAATTAAAATGTTCTAGTTTATGTCACTATCACAAAACACCCCAATATGTGTTCAGCAACATCTCCTGAGCGCAGCGATACCCCACATGAATGATTTTGCCTGGCTGTTTGGGGGCAAAAGGGCCACATTTGGGGCATGCGCATTTTTCAATGTTGAACTTTGGCATTTGGGGATCCACTGCCCATGCCCTATTTGGTACATCTTTGAGCCGGGCCATTTCAGTGTGCCCAATAAACCCATATATTTTTGAAAACTAGACACCCCAGGGTATTTCAAATGCTAGTATTTTAACTCTTTCCATGCACCATATCTACCACCAGTCTTTGTCAAACTTTGTGGTAGTCATTTTTTTGCATTTGGTTTTCCACACACATTTTAATTCAGGTATGAATTAAAATGTTCTCGTATATGTCACTATCACAAAACACCCCAATATGTGTTCAGCAACATCTCCTGAGTACAGCGATACCTCACATGAATGATTTTGCCTGGCTGTTTTGGGGCAAAAGGGCCACATTTGGGGCATGCGCTTTTTTCAATGTTGAACTTTGGCATTTGGGATCCACTGCCCATGCCCTATTTGGTACATCTTTGAGCCAGGCCATTTCAGTGTGCCCAACAAAACCATATATTTTTCAAAACTAGACACCACAGGGTATTTTAAATGCTGGTATTTTAACTCTTTGCATGCACATATTTTACCACCAGCATTTTTTCAAAGTTTGCAGTAATATTTTTGTGTGTGTATTTTTCCCACACACACCTACTTTATGTATGAATTTACAGCTCCTGGTATATGCCGCTGTCACACGACACCCCATAATGTGTTCAGCAACATCTCCTGAGTGCAGTGATACCCCACATGCATGGGTGTGTCATTTTTGGGGGGAACTAAAAGGCCACATTTGGTACGTGTGCATTTTTCTAATTGGAAATTAGATGTGTGGCCATCCTTCCCCCCGTGTTAATTGGGACGTTGTTGAACCTGGCCCATTCAATTTACCCCATCAAATCATAAATTTTTTAAAAGTAGACACCCCACGGGCATTTAATATGCCAGTATTTTAACTCTTTCCATGCGAGAATTGTTTTAAGCTAATATGCTAATTTTAGGACTTGCTCACAAAAATATATTTTTTATATATATATATTTTTTTTTATTATTTTTTTTTAAAAAAAATTTAACATTTTTTTTCAACTTGGAGGTTCCCCTGATAGTGACATCAGTGGGAAATGATTTTTATATTTTACTGTTTTTTTACTATTTTTTTCTAATTATTATTAATTTTATTTTATTTTTTAATTTATTTTTACTAATCACACTGTGATTAGAAAGCTGGGCTCCATTGACTTGCATGGTGAATGCAGTACCTGTATTCAACCTGCAAGTGGAGCCAAAGTTCTCTAGATGGTCTGGACCATCTAGCGAACTTTTAAAATTTGTGGTTCCTGTTACAGGACGGCGGCCATCTTCCTTGATGGCGAAGATTGCCGGCAGCTGCGGCTGTGACCGCTCTCCGGAGCGGTCACAGCCCATCAAAAGGTTAGTGTTTGGTGTCGCTGGATGCCTCCTGATCGAGGCATTCCAGCGACACCATTTAAGTTTAGGAGGCGATCGTTGATCGCCTCCTAAACGCTTTTAAAACGGGCGTCCGCCGCCATACAAAGTTGCTGAATGCCTCGAGGTCGAGGCATTCAGCAACGCTTTTTGGGTGCAGAAAGCGATAGTAGATCGCTTTCTGCACCCGTTTAAAGACGTGCCGGTCCTGGCACGTCAATTGTCGTAAAGCACATGCTTTTCCGTGCCGTGCCAGGACCGGCAATTGTCATTAAGGGGTTAATTATGCTTTGGCCAATTCATATAACCAAAACCTCTCATTTATATTATGTTTATATATTTGTTGCCAACTTTATTAGGGTGAGAAGCGCAGACAGTATTTTGTTTTTTGTATACATTGTACAGCCAACACACTGTATTTGCAGCATGCTCACACTGTTTGGTAGGCCTCATATTATACATTTGTATTATTTGAGCCTGAGACTAGCTTAGCGCACCGACATTTTTTCTTTTCCCCGTATATCGGGGGACCCGACTAGATTGCTGCTTCATGGGACAAACGAAAGGTATGGACCTGTAAGAACGCTGGAGCTCTGGAGCAATTGTTCAATATATGTGCTCCACCGTTATTCCAGCCCTGACCATATATTTTATTGCATAACCTTTTGTTATTAAGAAGATGGTGCTATTCATTTAGCAGTTCCAGAGAAAGTACGGACAGCTGTGCACCGTGAAAATTTTAATATTGAGTTGTGTTGTCTGCGTTTAAAGTAGCTTGTGCTAGAAGATGGTTTTATTTAGTTCACATCTTTTTCATTAGAAATAGAGTTATTTTTCTATTTATACTCAGTTTGCTGCACTACCACTCTTTTTCTTTAAACATCTTTCCTGTTTGTTTTAACATTTAAGTTCAGAGCTACCAATATTTGCAGTAGGTTTTATTTACAATCACAAAAATGATAAAAAGGTCAGTTTCTGCAATTAAAAAAACAGGTCTAGGGCCAGTGGCCCACAGGACATTTCCCCCATGCGTCCTATGGCCAGTTCAGCCCTTTAAACAAAAAATAAACAAAGCCAGAGCATTCAACAAATGAGTAGACCATTAGGTAAATGGAAAAGGAGATATCATTTATTTTCGACATAACAAATACAAGTACATGGATCTCCCTGTATACAGAGTAAAACCTCAACAAGCCAAGGATACAAATGTATATAGTGACAGGGGGTATAAATCCGAGACCCTCAAGATTGTAAGCTTGCAAGCTTATGTATCGTTTTGTCTTAGTCTGTCAATTCTAGTCTTGTCATACCCCTTTAATATATGTATTGTAAAAAGTGCTGTGTACATTGTTGGCGCTATGTAAATAAAAGATAATAATAATCAGCTAGAAATGAGCCTTGTCAAGGAAAGCATTCCACCTGGGAGACCCATGCAGAAACGCCCTTACTTGGGAAGAATTTTTTATTTTTATTTCTGCTGTGTGTCCATATACGTTACTTATATAATAAGTAAACATTTTACTGAACTTTACATAACCTGTAAAAGGACTAGAGGTTAGGAGTCATTCTATAACAATGAGTCCTTGTCTAAATGAATAAATAGGCAGTGAAGATCGGTATATAAACTAGAGTGCTAGCTCCTGTCCTTTGGACAAAATCTGACAATCCAAAACCTGTTCTCACTTGAGAGCACATGTGGTACATGTGTTACGTGTGTTACCTGTAAATTGCGAATTTAGATACAACTACTTTACAAGTGAAAGACTCATGCTAGTTTGCTCTTAGGGCATCTTATCAACATGTAAACAGGGACTGTTGATGTTGTTTATTCTATTTGGAATGTTTACACTGCATTTCTATTCATTAAATTCACCAGACCACTCGAGACTTAATGAGCTTGAAGGAATGGCCCAATGTCATACAGATTATACTGTCTAGTTTACAGATCATACTTATTTGCATATATATTTTTTATTAGAATGCACTTTGAGAACATTGCTAAAATGGCAAAGAAGTTGACAATTTTTATTTTCTGTTTTAATGTACAGTAATGGAAAAATGGAGAGAAAGAAGAAGAAGAAAAAATAAGAAGAAAAAATAAGGGTGTTGGTATCAGGGATGAAGAGAACTGTTATCAAGCCATTGTTTCTAGACTTTATGAAGTGTGGCAAATGTATTATGCACATGTGCCGCTAACTTATTTTTGATCTTGTTATCCAAAGTTTTCTTGTGAATTCTAAGGAGCATTGGAAAGTTCTTCTTGTAACCAGGCCTCTGCCAGTCTTTATCTGACAGCCAGCAAAAACTTTACCACAAAAGTGTTGTTGAGTAGATCGCAGGGCTATAGATACCATGATGTATAGATAAATAAAAATTCTGGAGTAACTTGGTTTTTAATCCGCTGCCCAAATGAAGTGTTCATAATCTGGAACCAACTGGGGATGAAAAAGAACTCTACTTTAAGGCCAACGGTCTTGAAATCGTGCGCGCAGACACCTGCTGGATACACATGGCTGCATGCTACACTCTTTAGCCATCTAGACGTTATGTGACTAGACTTTTGCAGCACGCAGCTGTGTGTATCCAGTAGGTGACTGCTCACTAAAGCACTCCATTGGCCACGCAAGTTGTAATAGAGGTAAGTAGGGAAGCCTAATAGGCGTCAGTCCACAGAGAATTTGCCCTCTGTGCACGATGACCAGTATGGGCCTGTTTATGATAAAACTACAAATTATGTTACAAGTTACATATACCCGAATGATGTTTTAACAATAGGACAGCCTTGCCAAAGCAAGTACCAAATGTAGCTCTGGTATTGACTCAGGGATCAGAGTATTTCACTCCGTCACTGGTGACACAAATCAGATATTGTTCTGCAAAATGAAACACAGTGAGTATGGCTACAGTAGTTAATAACCACAAATGCTCTTTTTGAAGGTAATAATTTTCACATGGCCCTTCCCAGTAATGCTGAATGGTTAGAGACCACAGATATTGAGCAATCTAGTCTAAAGCAACTAGTGTAATATTATGTATATTCTATGCTAGTTCTGAATACTTTTGCCAAGATCTCAACTTCCACAGGGTACAATAGCCTATTACATTTAAACTTTTCCAAAGATAATTACAAGTTAGTTAATAATATATAATAAACCTACAACCAAGTTTAAATAAACTAATGTGGTCATTGTGAAACTTTGGTTGTCCAAAAACAAATTTGTTGAAATAAAAACAAACAAAAAAACAGGGTTTTGTTATAAATGCCTCAAAAACATATTAAAACAGGTTATCAGTAGAAATACCCCATAATCTTTTCTCTTTAGTATGACCCTCACTAGTAACTAGAAACACAGAGGCCGGTAGGAAAATTGTCCTGGGGCCCCCCAACTCCACAAAGCAACATGCCCCACAGTACCACCTTTGCCCCCAAAACAGCTTGTGAGCACCCCCTTTGCCCCCAACCGGTGCCATCTTCCCTCCCAAACAGCTAGTCTGTGACATCATTGCCCCTTGCTCCCCCAACATACACTCTGGCACAAATATGTAAACACACACAAATTTACACATTCTAACACACATACTCATTCTCACACACTCCCTCACACACTACTCATGCTAACACGCTCCATCTCACACTACTTACACATCCATGCCCACATACCCTTATACGGTACATAGAATATTCATGCTCACAAACACTTATACACAGACAACCAGGGCCAGAAGGGCCCTTTCAGAACATTTTTAAAGCGGCACAAGGAACAGAAACAAGTGGTCCCCAGGGTCGCCTAGAGAGACGGGCCCGTCCAGTTGCAACCCCTGTAATTATGCAACCAAATTGAAACATAGAATTTGACCGCAAATAAGAACCATTCGGCCCATCTATTCTGCCCATTTTCCTGTTGTAAAAACTGAAACCTTATTTAGTCCTTGTTTTAGATTGTAAAAGATTCTAACACATTAAGAAAAGGACCATATATAATTATTGGTATAGGCAATAGTCAAAGATATGTAATCATTGTTCATAAATAAATGATTATTAAAATATATTAATAGGCTTCAATAATAGGCTTCAAGGTTTCCTTGACCTTAAATATGGAATGAAGGATTTGCTGAACAGGCATTCTATAGATAGGATAGTAACTTGCTAATGCATGGTTTAGTTGTAACTGTAAAAGGGCATTACAGTATGCTTACAGTGACCACCTAAAATAGGGTTTCGACATGTAAAGATCTTAGTGAGCATGTTTACCCAATTAGGTGAAGACCAATAGACTGACATCATTATCTAAACCGTGTATATAAGTTAGGCATTGGAGAGGCATGGCAGGAGAGGTAGAGGGGAGATGTATTTGCCATCCACGGACTCTTCACGTCTCAACACTCCCTCCCTCCATCCTCAGGAATGCATAGGACAGATGCCATCAACTAAATTCCTCTCCAAGGTTTTGTAAGACTTGTTTTGTATTGTTTTTGTTATCTACTTTTTATATTCTTCTTCTATTTTTGTTCGTATTAAATGTTTTACCTTTGTTTGCATCTAAGTGACTCTGCCTATTTTTGACGCACATACATACATATGTGTGTTCCAATTAGTTGAAGTTTGTGTTGGCCCTATATTTTTATTACATAGATTAAGAAGCCAAATGCCTATCCTATGCATGCTTATTCCCTGTTACTGTATTTCCAGTTATCTACCACTCCCTCTGTAAAGTAAAACTTAATTTATTCTACATTTTATGAATATGTTATATCTACAAAGTATCAGTGACACCATTGTAAAAACTGCATATTCAAATTATAGCTGCAACAAAACAAATGTTTGTTATTTTTAAAATTCTTTTATTATTATTTATATAATTTCTTATTCTTATTATTTATATAATTTCTTTTTATTAAGCCAAATCCAATATACTTTTATAAATCAAGTCCGCTGCATAACTACTGGCTCTTTGCATGAACTTTTTGGCATTACATAACAAAAAGTTCACTTGGATCTCATGAAAAATATGATCATCTTAAAAGTATGTTTGAAAATTATTTGGCAATTACAGGGCATAAAGTTCACCTCCCCCACCAAGATTATTCTTGTAAATTCTTCTGTATGCTTCCAGTAGACTGATATTTATTAAGGAAACGACCAGTGACTTTTCCAAAGTTTTTTGGCAATACATGAATTACTTTCCATGTAACTATACACACCTTTCTCGTGAATCGGCTTTTGGCTTCAAATAATTTACTGGAACAAAGGCAGCAATTGAGTAACAGCGTGTAAGCACATAGACTGCATCCTGATTTCCATGTTTTGTGTTTCTGAATTATAAATTAGTGTGATTTCCTAACAAAGTTCCAAACTAGATGTGTTCAGTTGAAAGAACATTTGGGAAAATAGTATTAAGAGAAAAAAGTATTTTCCATATTAATTACATTGAAAAAGAAAAAGTAATTGTAAACATGCCTATGTATCTAGATAGATAGAGAGATAGAGAAGTGGTCTTCATGGAAGACTTGTAGCCAAAAGAACATACCTCAGACGTGGAAGCAAGGTCAAACGACTCATCTATTCATGAAAACGTAGGATATTTTCTAAAGCAGAAGGCAGTTTGTTTGCCGAGGGCTGGAGAGCGGTACAAGAATGTTTGCAGGCAACAGTGAAGCATGGTGGTGGTTCCTTGCAAGCTTGGGTTTTCATTTCTGCAAATGGAGTTGGGGATTTGGTCAGAATTAATACTCTTGTCAATGCTGAGGAGGAGAACAGTCAGATACTTATCCATCATGCAATACCATCAGTGAGGCATCTGATTGGCCCCAAATTTATTCTGCAGCATGACAATGAACCAAACATACAGCCCAAGTCATTAAGAACTATCGTCAGTGCAAACAAGAACAAGAAACCCTGGAAGTTATGGTATGGACCCCACAGAGCCTTGATCTCAACATCATCAAGTTGCCCTGGGATTACATAAAAAAAGAAGCAAAGGAGGCTAAATCCACAGAATTGTGTTTAGTTCTCCAACATGTTTGGAACAACCTACCTGCTGAGTTCATTGAAAAAAAACCGCGTGTAAGTGTACCTAGAAGAACTGATGCTGCTCGGAGGGTGGTCACACCAAATATTGATTTGATTTAGATTTGTCTGAAAACCAGAAACCTTTTCGGCAAAATCTGTAAGCAGCTAAAGATTAATTCAGTAACTAAACCTTGTAGTTAAATAAAGGAAAAAACATTTGTACCAAATTCGAAGCTGCACTAAACTTTGTCAATGACAAAGCTACTAAATCTACACATAAAATCTCAGATTTCTCTGTAAATTCCTTTACATGTCCTTCATACTTTGAAGTGGAGGTCTCCATTTGAAGCGTGGTTTACACTTATTCCTTTTGCTGAAATACCATACCAAACCAACACCAAATTGTATATCCTACGAAAACAGCCCAGCCTTCATGTGTGGATTTAGGAGACAAATTGTTTTACAGATGCGGACACCAATAAATTATCTGCATGATGCTTCCTTGTCTTTGTTCTTTACTTTTGCCCAGATTGATAGGTCTTCTTTCACATTTTCTTGTTCTGTAGAATACGTTTGTGCTTTAGAAACTCTCTCTCTTAAATAAGGCCCTCATGATATATAATAATATAATATTCTCTTCAAAAACTGGCAGTTAATAACTGATGGGACTGTCTCTTGTGCTTGCCCTACTTCATACAAGAGTTATGTATAAAAGGAGTCATTCTGGTGCAAAGTGGAACAGTTTCCATAGCAACCAAGGTTGTACGTCACACCACTTACACTGAGCTTCATACATTGTTCTCAGAGTATTCTAAACTTTTTTTCTGATAAAGATAAATGTCTGCTTAACTTTTTCAACTTAATTATATTATAAAGACTTACCATTCATTTTCCATAATCATGTTCTATTTTTGTATATATATATATATACACACATATAAATATATATATATATATATATATATATACACACACATACATATATAAATAATAATACACACACATATTATATATATATATATATATATATATATATATATATATATATATATATATATATATATATAATGTCATTTCAAACAAGAAATCCTTGATCTTCCCAAACACCCTATTTACGCTATGAAGGTTGTGCCAGTTCAGCACAGACTCCATATGCTTCATTAACCCCTTAAGGACAATGGGCGGTCCCTAAACCCATTGAAAACAATGCATTTTGAGCCTGTACAGGCTTTGTCATTAAGGGGTTAAAAGGTGCTGCGTGCATGTATGATGTCATATCCCAACATTTCATTTCTTAAGGAGCGCAACTTTTTATTGTATCTGTACACCGGCCACGTGGCTGCAAAGGTAAATCTATCAGTATATATATATATTACATATTTATATATAGCCCCCTGCCTAAAAACACTAATTTTCTAACTGCTTCTTGTTTTAAAAACACTTGTTACCTTGTTTCATGAGTAAAATAAATTAAAAAGAAAGACAGAATATACCAACAACTATACAACTTTATTATATAGATATATATTATATACATATAGCACAATCTGAACACATGACACAAAAAAATCCTGTACACTGCTATTTACAAGTGAAATTACTGTACAAATGAGAAACACACAAGCTTCTGGAATAATATACAAAAAGGACCTTGATCTCTGATTGTATTCATTAAACTTTGAACACTGAACTTTTTTTTTTTTTTTTTTTTTACAGTTACAGCAGCATTCACAAAATAAGCCACACTTAAACTTTGGTCCGAAATGTTTGCAACTGTATTAAGTTAACAAATAACTACCATCTCTGGATTAAGCATTATTATACATAGCATAAGAAATGGACATTTGTGCACGTAGCTCACATTTTTAGTTCCAGTGTCACTATTACTACTAACTATTGCATGTGTACAAGGTAATAATATGCACAGACAAGCCCAGCTATGACATGTAATATTTACTGAGGCCAGTTCAGACTGCTACAGATTGAGCAAGAGTTATACCCCATTTGTTACAGCAGCATATTTCATCATTTTGAGAATATAATCTTAACCCTTTAAGCCCCAAATAGCATGAAGCAAATGCGCCTTCGTCCTATTTGGCACTTGGCGTGAATGGGGAATATCATCCAGTGTACTGATTTCTATCCAATTCTTCACCATGCTGCTTTTCAGACCGTTTGCTGGAGATGAGTAAATAAATGACCTGTTTTGTGTATGCACGTGTGCACAGCAGGACGTCTTTTGTCTGGCCACAACTTTCCTCCTAGTTAACATGCCTGAGCTTCAAACAAAGATAGAAGCAGCAGGTTTTCCATCAAACAGCAGCAGTTCTACACATACACGTCTGATTTTAAATGCATATACATAGCCAGAAAGTGAAATGGCATGCAGATATAGTGTGTATTGTTAATTGCTTAGAATCATTAACAAAATGCAATATTTGAATTAACTCTCATTCAAGCAGATCATTAAACATATAAAATAATCTGGCAGTAAGTATAAAAGGTTGGACAAAACCGAGGCACGGACAGAAATATAAATATATCAGTCTAAAATATACACCCATAAAAGATTTTATGTGTGGTGGCAGTGAGCATTAACCATCAAGGCCCTTTGGTACTCAAATGAATTAAAAACAACCAAACATAATATTAGGAAATATATTCTATGCCGACTTTGGAAACAGGGCAGGACATAATTGCCCAAGACAACTGTCCTTAATTCAATGGCGAACATGGTTTTTCCTCTAGGTGCTCTGGGATCACAACCCACATCAGCCGCACATCTTGTGGCAGTCGCATGTTTACTAAACACCTTGCGTCACCAAAGCGTGGTAAGTCATTGAAGACTACAGACACTTCAGGCACAAGGACAAATACCCAAACACGTATATTCCACTTAAGTAATAAACGGAATGGTTGTTAAAGTTGTTTGTTTCTTTCCAGACTGTTTGTTCTGAAAATACATAAGCAAAATCTAAAAAAAAGGCAAAACCAGATGAACTTGGCCTCAATAATGCATTGCGAGTAGCTGCAAATATACCATGGTCATTTCATTTGTAAGAGCCACAAGAAAGAACAACAACCCCACCACACAACATGTCTTTTGAATTGGCAAATCTCATTTACATCACCTTGGCAGGTGGAGACTAAATTCGATGCCTGAGGTCGCAGGGATCAAGCCAGGTTTGCATTTTAAAAGCACAGCTAATGCATTTGTATTATTAATCCATTTTGCAAATGTGGTTTGGCACCTTCAAAGAAGAATAAACAAGAGCATAGCATCCCAATACTAGGAGGTTTGGTTGGGTTTCCACCCTTGGACACTAGATACAATTGTCAAAATATAATATATATATATATATATATATATATATTGAATAGCATTAATATAAATATAGTACTGCTTTAGGGCAGGCCTATGGAAACAACCAGAGCTGTAGAGCCTCTACTAATCTATAGAGACCATTGATTAGATTTACAAGGTTGCATCCTGCAAGGCACCCGTCATTTGAATACATGCGGAAGTCCTGTATTCTACATAAATGTCTCCACCTAATTTTGTCAACCTGCTATTGAAACCTACAGCCGGAGGTAAATTTGCAGCCCGACGATAGGAAGGGGGTTTAGTACCAAACAATAAACAGATATTTCTAGTTAACTCCTAGTTTTACAAAACCACTTGGCTTATCTCTTCCACCATATTCGGCTAGTTGTTTAAAATAAATGTTAGCTTGGCTAGAAGTAATTCAAACCATATTATAAGCAAAAAAGTAGAGAGACCCTCGCAGCGCATTGTCCCACCTGTGAACCAAACGTGTTTGCCCGAGGCAACTGCTTTACGAAGTTTACATTCCAAGGAAGTCGTGGGAGAATTTGACTAAGTGAAGAGCAGCTTCATTTAATCTTTAAGCCCGCATACTAAAATACACACAATCGGACTTTGCTGATCAAAGTCTCTCATCTGCAAATAAGGCTAGGAAAATAAAAAAAACCAGCACCAGATTCCCACTGAAAGCCAAGAGACGGTCATTTCACAAACCCAAAAAGCTTTGGCGGACAGACGAGGCTATCTAATATGGTGTAAGCAAATACCAGCTGTAGCAATAAAAGGTATTTCTGCACATAGCCAATAAAGTGCATTATCCGGGGCCATTCCTTTTCAAAGGTGTGAAAAATGGAGGCCAGACAAACTATCAAGAGATCAACAAGCCAAGAGATCTGCAGAACATAAACAGTGATGGCTTCAGCTCCCGGTATGTGTTCAGAAAACATTATGATGGGCGATGAAATGTATACATAGATTGTAATCCTGCATTGTAACCACAGCTAGCGCAATCACCACAACAAAACTGTCGTCCTACTCAAGATAAAAATACTGAAACAAGTTAACCATTAAATTATAGTTACTATAACTCTGTAAATAAACAAAAATGGTTTGACATCTACGATATATACATATAATATATATATAAATAAAAAGAGACCAGACAGGTTGCCCGACCAGGGGCATCCAGGCACAATTAGAATCCATCTGAAACGAAGCGTTTCCAGCTTCAATAGGGTCAGAAAAAAAAAAAACACGCATGTTTGTTAATCATGATTCCCAATTGCTTTAACCAAAGAATACAACAGCAGGATTAACAAAGCTTTCCCGTTTTCACTTTTTGTATTGGCAAGTAGAATGTGGATAAACCTCAATAAGGAATCTTTTCAGTACCAGGCCCTCGAAAGATTTGTGAGGGGATTAAAAGGAAACAAGGCATCTGCAGAAAATGAATTGCAGGCACATTCGAGGTATTCTAAGTGCGCATTTAACCATTTCTATCAGGGATTAAGCAAAATGTTTTGTTCACGTAAAGGCCTGATGGTTGTTTTTATTATTAGTGTTTAATATAGCGCCATCATATCCGGCGGCGCTGTACAGTCTACAGACTATTAGTAACAAGCAAAATGACCACAGAATTTGCAGAAATAGTTAGAAAATCCTTCGCAAGCTATCATTGCATGAGATAGGCCGCACAGCCATAATATGCTGTTTTTCAATACTGCTTATATCAAGAATGGTAAAAAAAAATCTAGGAAACCTACATGAGACCAGAAATATGAAAGGAAAGAGAATGACCGCGGAAAATTAATAATGAATTTCCAACAATCATCCCAAATGCTGTTACTTAACTCTTTGCTAGCCACATTGGAAAAAGGAGTGCATTAATTCAGAGCAATTGATCCATTTGGCACTCAAGGTGTTAAAGTTTCCCTAAAAAAGAGAATTACATGCTTTAGACAAGGGGTGCATTACTGCTAGATGGGGTTTATACGTGCTTGCTTTCTAGCATTCGAATCGTTAACGTTCTAACGCAACACGACAATCAAGAACATGCTTAGACCGTTCACGTTCTTATTACACCGTATCGCGGTAACAATTCTCTACAATCAAATCCCCAAGACGACTGTTGCTGCCGCTGTTTCTGGTAGCACCAATCTGGTCTGCATAGAAACAGAATGTAAAAATAGTTTTCTGAAGTCCTTTTTATATCTCCTAGGCTTTTCCTTGAAGTCGGGCGTCATTTTGAATCTGAGGAATAATGGGAACTTTGGCACTATCATGAAATGAGGTAAGAAAAAAAACAGTGTGGTGCCAGTTTATACTGTTTAGGAATATATCAAACTGCAGCCAAGAAGCTTTCCTAGGCCTGCCATGCAAGGGTCAAAGCCCCGTCCCGGTCGGAGATCTGGATAGACCTGTTGCAATAAGGAACCAGAATTACATTTTCTTCTTTGGCTGTCTTGGTATATTTTCCAGTGGTTGAAGAAACAAGATCAGTGGCCAACACCACACTACTTAATGTCTAATAGCCATGGCACAATACTGAAGAAGAAATGGGCTTCACACTTGGAAGCCCTGAATTTTCATGCACATTCCTGGTGTTACAATGTTCAGTGGTTCAGGGCAGGTCGGGGGATCCACCACGCGCCTCCTTTGCTCGCTTGCAGCTATATAGCCACTTGATAATCCTGGCATTACGCTCGACTACTGAAGTGTTGTTGGTGCTTGTCGGCAGCTGCCCACTTAGTTGCTCGTCCTCCTGAAGACCCCCTGTGCTGCCTTCTCCGCTTTTGTGGCTAAAGCCACTCTCTGATGTGGCCACGCTAACACTGCGGATACGGTGCTGTTGTATTGCAAGATCTTGCAAATCTTCCTCAGCTGAGCTGAACCTTTCTTTGCCCAGCTCCTCGATCACTTCAGGTTCTAGTCCGCAATATTTAAAGAACGTTTCAAATTCTGAGAAAGAGCGTGAATAACGGGAGCTGATGTCAGACTGTGAGCGGTGAAGTCCAGTTCCGCGGAGGTCCTGACATTGTTTAACCATGGGCTTCTCCTCTCCATCAACTTTGGTCTCAGCAAGGGAAAGGGGCACAACCATTGTCTTCTCCCTTACATTGCCCTGAAAGAATCTCCTCACCAAGCTGGCACGTGTTTGTTCAATAATGCCATCCCCTCGACTCTTCTGACGGTAGATGACCAAGGAGTCTGGGCGCATCTGTCTCTTGCCACTGCCTCGTCGGATTGGGGCTCCAGGTTGATTTGGAGTAGCTGCAATTTGGGGTCTTGGGTGGTTTGGTGGGGATAAACCCTCTGGCTGACTTTTCTTACAGCTGCTGCCCTGTGAGCTGGCACCGCTGCTGCTCTCTGATGCGGAACTGTCCCGGGCATTGTGTTGGCTGCCAGAGCTGCTTCCCCCAGAGGTTACCTGGTGGCTCTTTACATATTTCGCCTTATCTGCTGCCAGCCTTTCCACTGCGCTGAGAGTGGCCCTTGGTGTCCCAGTCTCCATCTGCCGACGCAGATATTCAGGGCCCCTGGTCAGTAGCCTGATGGGCACCACAGGGCTGTGGTGCTGCAGCTCAGAGATAGGCTGCATCCTCACTGCATTCATGATTTCTGTGGGCATAGCACCCTTAGGTGCTGAGCTCGCACCTTCAAAAAAAAAAAAAGAGAAACTGCTATAAACAGCGATGCAGCAGTTAGATTCCCACAGCTGCCCGGATACTGCGGATCGATGCCCGATGGGGAAGAATTGCTGTAATAATTATATGTATATAAGCAGCAGGTTACCCGTAGGGATCTCGGCACTGAATGGTATGGCCCAATCTTTGCTCCAGAAAGTCTGCCTCGCAGTTACAATCAGCAGCTCCCCCGTATACGTGCTTGAGTCAGTCTGTCTGAACGGTGTGTCGCACACTCCTGTCTGATAGTCACAGCATATTCATCCTGCTGCTCCCACATTGACCAATCAGAGCTCAGGAGGGGCAGTGAGTGCGTTCCGTGGGGAGGCGGGGCCAGACTGCACACTCCGTGCCCTGCAGCAAGGACGGATCCTCGTGAGGCGCTGCCGTGTTTGTTTAGCCTCGCGCGTCTACTCCTCTCCTCTCCGTGATGTCAGTCACGGGGATAGACTGTGGGCAGACAGGAGTGTGTGTGAAAACCCGCGTGGGACATAATTAGTTCCAGCAGAAATCACTGGAACGTCGCCGTGTTATTACTTGACAATAACACCTGTTATTTTGAAATCATTGTTGCGCATATAGGGGTTGTCTCCGGTGTCTAGCAGCTTCATGTCCTGGGGCAAAGCTTTCCAAACACTACGTCACCCGCACTTCCACTCCTCCTGTAGTGCAGCTTTCTGCTACCTGGGCCTCACCGGCTTCTGCTGGACTACAACTCCCATCATCCCCACTATCAATACGAATGAGACATACTTAAGCGTGTTGCATAGCGTCCATTCCATAAGATTGATTTATATAGCGCCAGCGGAATCCTTGGCATACACCTGACCTACAAGAAATGCTGTTAAATATCTGATTTCTATATCTATATGCATATATATTGTAAGCTAGCGAGCAGGGCCAATTCTACCTTTGTCAGAGCCATTGAATGTATGTAGAAGTGCTGCGTATATTGTTGATGTTATATAAATGAGAGATTATATATATGTATATACACACACCAGCGGGTTGGGACCTGTCGTAATAGCCTACTATTTACCTTTTATATTTTTCAAATTCATCGTAAAATATTTGTTTCGATAAGTTATTCATTAAACATGAATTTTAAAAGAATTGCATACCAATTGTACATGTATGTAGATATGTAGAGCACTAGTATATAAGTTTTTACCAATTTTGCCTGTTTGCTTGTGAAACATTGCTTTATTTAGTAGTAAGTTATTATATATATTCTTTTAGCCAGCCTATATCCATGGAAGGAATTTCATAATATTATTACTACTACTACTAATAATAATTGTCCTCATTTGCTTCTCCTGGATCATTAGCTCACGTCTTGGTGGCATGTATGCAGTGGAGCTTGAAGACATAGACATCCGTATGACCCAAACAGGCAATGTTTATGTCTTCAACAATTCTGATCAGAGACTGTGATTATCTAAAAAAAAAAATCTAATTTGTTCCTTAATAATGGTGTATTATGTGGGCTTTATCTACTGAACTGTAAGATGCCGCGAGAAGGCAAGTCTCATTTTAAAGCACCAAGTAAGATATATATATAGAAGGTCAACATGGGCTTTGTTTTAAGTGAAGCAGGGCTCGCGATTAATCACATATAATTAATGTTGAGAGGGAATGGTTCACTTTAGCTCACCCCTAACTAACCTTTAATGGGTGACACGTGCCCAAGTCTCACCAGGACAGCCCCAGAATAAAGAGCAAATTCCAAACCCAAACAAGAGACCAGGAGACGGGGGCTCAGCAGGGTCACATAACACAACTCTCACGTGACCACCTACTTCTAGCGGCCTTGTGCAATATTGAGTCTTCCCTGGGATGGGTGCCTAAAAGAGGGAAGTATGTGTGATTTAAAGGTCTCTTTGATATTTGCTTAATGATAACCTCACCCCAGTGCTTTACCGCTCTGTTTCATATGTATATTGTTTATTATCATGTTACTAATACAGATTATTTTTGAATAAAATATACGGGCTCTGTTCTCATATGGCTGGTTGCATATTTTAGAACATATACTTCTTTAATTTGGTGCACCTGGAATTTGAAGTGGTTGCTCTGTAAAAGGGTATAAAACTTTTCTGTTTTGAGTAATTTATTTAAAATGTTGTTTCGAATATTTGCTCTATGGAGTAAGTACCCTGTTGTTTTTTCCCCATAGTGATAGACATCTTTAATTACATATCTTATCATGAACATCAAGTATGCAAATACACCTGGCATGCTGCTTCCAAGCTGGGGGAGGGGGTTCCAAAGAGTATTCTTGCCTGGGGTGCCATTTGGTCTAGGTCCAGCCGTGCCCAGCATTTCAAAAAAGGTATCTTTAGAATTTGTATGTTGACGTTTCAAAAAATAAACAGGGGTTTTAAGTGTTAAATACGTAAACTGGTGCTAAATAAGTAAACTGATCAGTGTAAAACGAGTTAATTGTTTCACTAATTTTGATAAACATGTTTACAAAAAGGTATTGATTGGTGCTTGTTGTTTTATATATTAAACCCTTGTTTATCTAGTCATATGCATAGCAATGGGCTGGGGAACAAACTATGTATCCCACCCGTCTGACACTGAAAAGGGTTAATTTTGCATTTCTCAGCCACACTGTGCCTCAGGGCATGTCATAGTCAGATATGGTTTAAACAAGATCTTGTTCATGTGTGTAATCTTATACTTCAGTCAGGCCTTCTAATCAGGTTTTTTAGTAGCACAAAGTCTAAACATCTGCTCTAGGTTGAAAAAAAAATCACATCTAACCACCTATGGTTAGTTCGCCACATTATGGTTATGATGAAGTTTATATTGGGCATCTAGTGCATCCAGCTATTGTTAAATGTACAAAATTGTAGCTGAAACAGCCTGCCTCCTGGTGCTGCCATGGGTCATTTGGTCTGATGATGATGCCAAAGCCGTTGGACCAGTGAGTGAATGCTTCTGGATTTATGAGTGTCCAAAATTGGATGTAAATTAGAAGAAAGTGCCCCAGAAGTTCCATGATCATATATCTAAAAAAATTAGGGTCCAGAGTTGAGATTCCACATGGAATGTATACACATGATGATCAGTGTGGGCTTTAGGGAACTTCTCACATTGACTGTCTACACAAAACACACGTAAATGAAGGCTCATGTGAAATGCTGGCATATTCATTTAGAAACTTCAATTTTAAGCCTGAAGTCACTGATTTGAAATGAGCCAGGCAGAATGTTGCTATACTGACCGTTTTTTCTTGGCCACATATACATTACATATCTTGCTGATCAGTACATGTAAAGTTGTAGCACGTGGGATAGAGAACTATGTCATGGAAAAGGGTGGCTCATACAGGAAGTCTTCTCTTGTTCTGACCTTAAAACGTTGACCCCTTAGGTCAAACACTTTTTAGCTGTTCGTGTATAGGGGCCATGTGGAAAAGTTATTAGAAATTAATTTGAATTTGAATGTCTGTTACCAGAAGATATTCCCATTCTGCATGTACTAAATATTTTGGGCAATATGAGAAAAAACATCTTGTTTTGCAGACAAAAATCTAAATTCTGTGTGTGTGTGTGTGTGGGGGGGGGTTGTAGTTTTGGATCGTAAGAATGTACTAGTATTTTTAGCTTTTTATATAACGTCACAATAAATAACAAATCATACGTTGGGTATTTTACAAATCATTGTGCTAATTAGAAGTTTATTTATTGAAGAGAAGGTTATAACTTATACTGCTTGCTGTTCCTGTTCATTCTTCCAGATAATGAATAAATCTTTGGCTCCCATCTTAAATACGTCACCGCTGTAAAAACTGTGCTTGATCTCTTTTCTTCTGTAAAGTAAGTCGCCAAAAGCTCCTTTGAAGAACATTTCTTTCCCATGCACCTTTATGGGACAGAGATCATTAGGATTAACAAATGCCACAGATTGCTGTCAGCTTCCGCTGAACACAGGGCACTGACCTTTAGGAAGACAAACAGAAAAAACAAATGTGGCTGGTTCTCACTTCTTCCTTTGAATGTAGCACAGTTGCAATTTGCCTAATAAATTGTCATTCCCAACAACATATGTGAACAAGAAACTTTACAATTTTTTTTTACATAAAACAAGAGGGGAAAGGACAGTCTACTGTCCGTTCCAACCCCCTCCCCTGTGAGTAGTTTATTGTACATAAATAAGAGAAGATAAAAGCACCAGTCCTGCACCTCCATCGAGCCGGACTGTGGCAGGACAGTGTTCCCATTGAAGTCATAGGGGATACATGCATGCATGCACACAGGTGTCTGAACAGACTCCAACACGCTGCATTCCCCAGTGCTGGAGCTGACTGGAGGTGCACTGGGATGTGTTTGGCCATAACCAGGGAGTGGTGAATGGGGCAAATACATATAGGAGAATCTGAAGAATGACCCCATGTGTTTGCAAAATGAAAACTTAAGCAGCAGCATCATATGCATTAAAGTACATAAAATGGCAGGAGTGTCTTTAATCAGTTCATTGGACTTATCCTGGAAATCATATGATTTTTTTAAAATCATATGATTTCCAGGATAAGTGCAAAGAACTGATTAAGAACACTCCGGTCATTTTATGCACATTGGAAAGAAGATTCCAGCAGGCATTTATATATTGAAAATAATTTCTAGATTAAGGACAAAGTTGGGCAAAAGTAAATTAATGTGGAAGGTGCCAAAACATAGCTAAATGAATGCAAGACCCCTTAATACTTGAACCTTGTACTTACTCAAGACAGTGATCCTAACATTGTTGGCGGCTAGGACTACCAGGACATTTTAATTAATATATTAATTCCATGATTACAAATGCTGTGGCAATGGCACCAGTGGACACTTCTATACTTACTCTACAATTTGCACAAAACTCTGGTCCCATTTCTACTCTGTTTACCATTCAAATATAGATAATTTGTTTCATCTGCATCATTAGTATAACATATCAGTATTTTATCTGAACGTTTTGTACCAACATTTGAAACAGTTTGTTCTACTTTTTTTCGGCGCATAATAAATTGCAGACTACACAGTGTCAACTTTGTGGTCTGTGTGCGATGATTTAGAAGACAGTTAAACTCGACTGTTTAAGCCTTCAGCGCAGACCCTTCTTTGATAAAATAAAGTGTTGAAAATGACATCAAAGACCACAAATGATGATTGTGAGTGTAATAAACAATATGGTCATTTGCAGTAACCCTTTAAAAATTGTTATTGAATAGTCTAGATCTATATAATGTTGTTGGCAGAATTGCAGCTGAACTCCAGCTGTAAACTTGCCTACGTTGTAGAATCCTTGGTAAAGTCACCTATCCATATGTCCAGCATGGGAGATTAAAGCACTATGTTGGCCACACAGCCGGTGTCTATTTCATCCCTGGATTTGGTGACCTATAATCATGTTCTATGTTTCTTCTACCTCAGCATATATGCTTTGTGATCCACTGTATTCATATATGAAGAGATACATATATCAGGGCGGTCAAATAAATCTAACAATATATGCTAATTATAAAGCAGTAACCCAATTCCCAATTCAATCCACATTTTAAGTGGTCAGGTTAAAAAGTGCTGAGTGATGTTCAGGGCTGATTATATTTAATGTGATTATTTCCTGAATACAGTGTTCATAGGCTGCTGCCGCAGTACCCCAAATACTCATCTGATGAATCACATGGGTTATTGAAGCCTGACATTGGCTTGCAGCCATGTGAAATGTTCATAACATGCTTTGTTAAAAGAAATAAAACAAAATGTGTGCGTTGTGTATTAAAACAGATGTCACATGTGATACCTTGTTTGCTCAAAGTACTTTAACCCTACAACTTCCCTTTTCTCCGCCAATCTGTTCCTTCTGATTACGTTATTCTACCTACCAAAATATTTAAAGGTTCATCTTCTAATACAATCAAATAATCTATCCTTACAGTTAAACGCCCGCAGGATGGATAATTCTTACGAAATGCAGGAATTGCTTCACATTTCCTCTTGTCTTACTACTACACAATGGGTGCCAGGTTTGGTAAGAGGTTACATGAGTCACATATCAGTTTATCACATCCTGAATCTGTGTCATATTATTTGAAAAAGATACCCATGACGCTATTTATTCCAGCCTAAATATCACGGGCAGCCCCCAATTATTACATGACCATTCTTCAAGTTGTGGAACATCACAGTAAACACTCATGGCAGCTTTGTCAGCCTCTGGCACATGTATATTAAAGTACTGACTAAATAATCCAAAAACCTGAACCTGATACAGGATGATGGTAAAAGGTGTGTGTTGGGAAATATTAACGTAAACCTGTCATTTATAGCACATGGCTATACAAAAAATAATACTACTTAGGTGGATAAGAAATATGGCCACCTTGTTAAGTATTCATGTGCAGAACAGATTCACAGTCTTATGTGAATCGCGTTCTGGTACTAAGTGGTCAGGGCTGTGGGTGAAGGAACCTATATATACCGTACTTTTTAATCTCTATGTTGCCAGTACAGACAAGAAAAGGTTAAAGTTCAATTTGTTATGTTAGCTTTTCACCCATGCCTTTACAGCAAGCAAATTAAAATACACAAACAAAAATTCCAAACCATGTTTCAAAGACATACAAAGAACACAGGTACATCACTTTTTTATTCCGTATGTATGGTTACCTGGCCTCTCTCATGTCCAAATGTCTACTGCATTAGTGTATATTGTCCTGATCCAGGGCCCCCCAAATATTATGTCAGTGGCTTCTGCGCTCTATGGTCAGCACCAGGATATGCCGCCATATTACTGTGTGTGTGGTCAACACTACTATAAAGGCTGTCCAAACCACACATGGACCCCCATGACATAAATGGGGCACTTACAAGTGATATTTCCCCAATTAGACAATGGAGCAGCCTGTCTTACATACCAAACATTTTATTAAAAACAATAATAAAGTTGTTAGAGTTCCCCTTTAATAACAACCCCTGTCTCCTGCCATTCAGAGGTTTAGATATCGGAAAGTTTTACCTTCAATGAGAGAGTGATAGGTAATTGATCTGGAGAGCACTGGTAGAAATAACCTCTCACATTCCTTTCAGATCATAATCATAAACAGATTGGGCAACATACTTATGTTTGTTAACCTTCAAACTCCTTGTAACAACCCTTAACGTGTTTAACTTTTCTTAACAGTCTTCTACGTAAACATTTTTTTACAGGTAATCTTAAAATGTCCTCACTTTACCTTTACCTATATGTTTCCATAATCTGTTTCCAATCCCAGTAACATGCTTTTCATCACCAAGTCAAATTAGACTATATTGAACAAAAGGAAATGTTTCGATCTCTCTGACATTGATCATTCAGCTACTCCTATTTTTGTACATTGTCAGTAGTTCCCATTATACCCCTTATCATGTCACAAAGTTTCAATGAGAAACATTGTTCAGGATCCTCTCTCTTTTACACCTTAATTTGTTTAGAGGTTTGTGTATACCTCCCAATTCTACCCCCAGCGGATCCTGAATACCACCACCCTGCTCTACCTCTGTCCCGAAAAGTGTGACAGTACAACGGGATGGAGTGCCAAAATTGCGCAATGTGTGACACTTGGGAGATGTGGGCTAGTTTGCAAATTGCATGGAGGCCCGCAACCTAAAAATGAGGCAAAGTGTAAATCATCTACTTTTTATGATTGACATGTCATAGTATACCTTGTTAACAGCAATACGAACTCTATGGCAGATGAAGTGCTCTGATTGTTGTGAACATATTTCATGATTGTATTTTGATTCATTTCCTCTCTGAGCACCTTTATTACCCAAGGTTAAAAAACATGATTCCTTTTTAAGCCACAACTATTTCCTCATACATGCCAAGTATCGGAAAGGCCATCCAACCTAAAAGGCAGTGAATGGTTTTCGTTATTTTGTATGTGTTGAAAATTGTCACAAGTTGAGGCAACACAGAGAAGGGCACCCAGTTACACTATATATGCTAAATAAGAAAGAAACCGAGGAAGAATCCCTGAAGCAGAGGCCTGTACCGACAGTATATTCTGGAACTCACTTTTAAAGATCTGTTTGTATACTGCATTTCGAAGAAACCAGTCCACTCAGACGGCAGAGAAAGAGTTCCAGTGCTTATGTCTAATATATATATATTGGAGGTCATTTGGTCAGTGATGCCCCAGGCACAGTGTTCTGCAAGACAACAGGATGTTACATACTTGGTAGAGTCATACTTTGTAAAAGTCGGACTTGGTAAAGTGGAATTCTTTAGCTTAGTACAAAATGTGGAGCAATAGACATGACAAGCAACCATATCTAGCCCTTTGCAATAGATTTGCCCTTTATAAACATGGCCGCAGAATGTTTTGTACTGAAGTTCTTCGCAGACGGTAGACTGTAAAGCAACTCAGCAGCTACTGATCCCAAAGAGCTCTGTAGTTCACCTCCATTCTCTCCATACGATGTGGACAAAATGCCCTTGGTGAATACCCTTTCTCCGTTTTTGTGGTTCTTGTAAGAAAATATTGTTACATGAACCTGTACCTCGTTTTCCATTGTACGGATGAATACAATGCAGTGGCTTGAACCCTACTTGTAAGACCCTAATTTGTTAAGGATAGCAAAACTAGGCTGTGTAAGGTGCTCATTAGAGTGAATATTAGATATACTAGAGACCTTAGCAAGCCACTAAAATATTTTAGCGTGATTTGAACTGATAATTACAGTCACCCCAATTTTACAGTGAATATGGTAATTATAAATTATTGATGAAAATATGGCAAACTTACACCCCACATTAACAACAATCACAACAATACAATTTTTCCTATAATCACTTCAAAGCGAATAATCTATTTTTATACTTTGTAAAGCACACCCAAACCTGTTTAAACAAACGTGATGGTAACAAAAGCATTTTAGAAAATATTCAAACTAGTTCAGCAGGGTAGCAGAGAATATCACTAGCAGATTATGTGCTCTTCAGTTCACGTTTCTCCAACAAAACACTTTAACAAATCAGAAAGCTTAACCTGTATTAAAGTTTTACTGGCACTCCATTCATTCCGCTGACAAGCCTTTTCTTCCTCACCTCCAATTGTCGTCACTACTAGCTCACCTAATGCGTTTTGTGAACATTTTTATAAGGTCATATAACAGTACACGGAGAGCTGATGTTTCATCCTGTCAGCCAGGTGTAGACAATGAATGGCTGCACGGCCAGACAACATTAATAGACATGCTCCACCAGACAGCATATGAGGACGAGTACAGTGATGATTTTCAATTAGGGGAAAAAAGGTTACTTAGGTCAACTCAATGGTTCCTTGCATTCTGGAAACATAAAATCTTGCCTTGTTACTCCAGAAAATGTATCTCTAAGGACATTTTCTGGTCACTACATGGACAGGGCTAGATAGTGTGCATTTGTGTGTGTTGGCTGCCAAGTATCACACCCTTCCAACATTCCTGGACTCCTTTGTTGGACTCGAGGCTATAGACTGGCAGGGCTATAGGCTGGACTATGGACACCTATCCTAACTCTTGCTAGGTAGTCAATGTTCACTACATCTGCATGTTTCATCTTTCACAGCTGAATGGGCCACTCATGAGAGTTCCCTATTGCCTGCAGTGGTACAGTGGGGTTGCTTGATGAAACTTCAGGACAGGGCCAAAAAATCAAGACAGTCTCATGTGTGCCTTTCCTGCTTAATTCTAAGGTCCCAATAGATCTGCATTATTAAATATCAATAAAATAAATACGATTTAATGAGTTACTCAGACAAGTATGTTTGTAAGAAGATAGATATTGGTAAAGCTCTACATAGACTGGTGAGAAATGTTTACATTAGGAATCCATGTGAGTAACAGATTAGTCATTGAGAAGTATAGTACTTTAGAGTAGGTCAGATAGAGACAGGTTCATAAACTGTCAAATGAGAGATCACGTATCATGAGATTTTCCATAGCTTAAGAGCACTGGCGACTCTAGAAACAATATATAGGGGGGGCACACAAGATACCACAGTCAAACTGGGGGGGCATTCATAATTTCCAAAAGTAATGTGCTATGGAATTATACTTTTGTTATTGGGCTAAAATAATGCTTGATCATGGGAAGCCTGAAGCCACAAGTGAGTGGGACTAATCCTTGAAATAAATATTATAACACAATAAATAACTTTTCCACTAAATGATTTCAGGGCCTTGAACGTTTTGTCCCCTGAAGTCACTACAACTTCAGGAGGGCATTTTATCTCTGGATAAATATAAATTAAATAATTCCTACTGTAAGTTAAGTGCCAGGAAACAGATGACCAAACACACACACACCAACACAGGCTCTGTCACACTGACACCCAGACACACACACCAGGACAGGCTCTGCCACACAGACACCCACACACATCAGGACAGGCTCTGCCACACCCACATCCAAACACACACACACACACACACACCAGGACAGGCTCTGACACACCCACATCCAAACACACACACACACACACACACCAGGACAGGCTCTGACACACTGACACCCAAACACACACCCTAGGACAGGCTCTGCCACACTGACAACCGAACACACACCAGGACAGGCTCTGCCACACCAACACCCTAACACACACCAGGACAGGCTCTGCCACACCAACTTTTCCCTGTTTGCCCATATTTGAGGTTGTTGGCTCCTCTTCAGTCTGGTTGCAGCTTGCTGTCCAGGGGTTAAATGGGAGGAGGTTTAATTGCACCTCCCCCAACACATTAATCTGGTTTTGGTAGCAGTATAAACTGCTTTGTGTGCCCACTATGTAGGAGGTGAGAGTAAGTTCTCACCCTATTGAGAGTGTGCCTTGACGTGGCGGGTGAGCTTAATTATGCTTTGGCCAATTCATATAACCAAAACCTCTCATTTATATTATGTTTATATATTTGTTGCCAACTTTATTAAGGTGAGAAGCGCAGACAGTATTTTGTTTTTGTATACATTGTACAGCCGACACACTGTATTTGCAGCATGCTCACACTGTTTGGTAGGCCTCATATTATACATTTGTATTATTTGAGCCTGAGACTAGCTTAGCGCACCAACATTTTTTCTTTTCCCTGTCTGCCACACCAACACCTATACACACACACCCGGGGACAGGCTCTGCTATTATTATTATTATTATTATCCTTTATTTATATAGCGCCAACAGTTTACGCAGCGCTTAATACAATACATAAATTCAAGGGATATGACAAGACAAGAATTGACAGACTAAGACAAACCGATACATTTGGTGGAGAGAGCCCTGCTCGCAAGCTTACAATCTACACTGATAACCAAAAATACACAAACAGCAGGACACAATCTATGTCACAGACGTCTACATCAGGATGGATTTTTCACACTGCATTGTCGTTTATACCCCCCTTAGTGTTTTTGCCCCTTGTGTATTGATGCCCCTGCTGCCCATATATATTAATATTAGCCCCAGTTGCCGATAGCAGGTATAGATCAACACATTAACACACAAACCAAGCTTTGCATGTATAGATCAACTGAAATTCACTTGTGATCTCAGCACTGAAGGTATATATCAAATAAACAGAATCAGACATACAAATCCTGTATTTGCAGGTATACAATAGTATATGAAAAGTAGCATTGCAGGTATAGATCAAATAAATACATGGAAATAGCATTGCAGGTATTAATCAACTGAATAAGACATACAAACACCTCTATTTGCAGGTATACATAAATAATGTATGGAAAACCAGCTTTGCAGGTATAGATCAATTGGAATTCACATAAAAACACATCATTAAAAGGTATATTTAAAACCCCCTAAATTACAGGCATAGATCACAGGTTGCACACCCCAAAGCCAGCCCTGGCGTCGATACTGCCCACACAGCAATCACACTCCTATGATACCCAGGCAACCAGTAAATGCTGGTACCTAGGCATGATGGGACTGTGCTTGCTGTGATTGCTGTTAGCAATCACACTCCTATCATGCCAGGTCAGCCAGTACATGCTGGTACAGGGTGGCTGTAAGTGATGTGTAGACCCCATACTGCTGGCAGCATCAATACACAAGGGGGGCAGCTAGCTAGGTTTCAGCATGTACTGGCTGACTTGGCATGATAGGAGTGTGATTGCTAACAGCAATCACAGTCCCATCATGCCTAGGTTCCAGCACTTACACATCCAACCAGTAAATGCTGGAACCTAGGCATGATGGGACTGTGATTGCTGTTAGCAATCACACTCCTATCATGCCAAGTCAGCCAGTACATGCTGGTACAGGGTGACTGTAAGTGATGTGCAGACCCCATACTGCTAGCAGCATCAATACACAAGGGGGGCAGCTAGCTAGGTTTCAGCATGTACTGGCTGACTTGGCATGATAGGAGTGTGATTGCTAATAGCAATCACAGTCCCATCATGCCTAGGTTCCAGCACTTACACACCCATGCTATCCCACACACTCATTCATTCACATACTCATTCATTCACAGATTAATTCCCTCAATCACGCATACTCATTCAAACACCCTCCCCACCCCCTTACCTGCACTGCAGCTCCTCGATGCCGCTCACAGACTTCAGCAGAGGGCGCGGCCTCCCTCTGCGTTCTCTGGTACTGCACAGAGGAAGCAGGACTGGAGCAGAGTCATGTGATGTCACGTGAACTCTGCTAGGTTCCGCTTCCTCTATGCAGTACAGAAGACCCTCCCACAGGTAAGTAGCCTGGCTCGAGGTGCGGCCCGCGTAAAATCGGTTGCCCTGGCTGCCGATCCTACGCGGGCCACACCCTCTCTCTCCTCCGCATTAAAAAAAAAAAAGACGGGATTTAAAGTCGCATTGCGACTTTATTCCAAATTCGGCAGGGGGGCAACACGGGGGGCAAGGATTAACCTAGGAATTGCCCCCCCTTGCCCCCCTGTAGCTACGCCACTGCGTAAGAGTAAGAGCTGTATTCAGAATCGAGCAAGGAAATATCTTAAAAAGTTAATCTTCATTCACCAATGAAATTGTCCTGTGCAATCCATAAACACAGTAGTAACACAGACACATTTGACAGCAGATACAAATCTTTCAGCCCATCTAGTCTGCCCATTTTTCCTGATGTAAATACTCAGCTTTATGCCTATGCCATGCATGTGTAATGTGTCTCTACTGCTTCTGCTAGGAGGCTGTTCCATTTATCTATCATCTTTTCAGTAGAACTTCCTTACGTTGCATTTAAGCATCTGACCCTCTCTATTTTAAGATTGTTTTAAAATGATAAAGATGGCTTCCAAAAGAGCTCACCTATTACCGGTAATTACGTATATTGTGCCAGGTTGGTCGTGCAAATCTGCAACTCTTTTGTTAACTTCAATTTCGGTAAATATATAAACTCCTTGCTTGTTACCTAAATAAAACTTTCTTACATCATATTTTTAGAATTAATCCTATTTAAGAAGCAAAATATATTTAACGGGACACTCCAGCCTTTACATGCACTGCTTGAAGCAGACCAGGGACTGTACATTGAACAATGCATAAAAAGTGCTTATAAAGTAAATTGATAGGCATTGTTTGTTTCGGGGGCTCCCTGGCACAACGGACTGTCCCTTTAAATAAGAAGGGTCAGCTTCAGAAGATTACAAATAAAAGATTACAATGCGATCCCTACATAAAATATGACGACAGCAGTAGCACTTCAGCAGTCTTTTAATGTTTTTCAACATTGTACCCAATTATTTTTCTGAAGTAAAGTTTAATTGAAATAACACATTTTTGATAGCACAGTTCAAAGCATACAGAATGAATTTGAAATGATTGATGACATAGAATGTTCTTAATGGTTCAGTGCTAACAATCAGCCTTAACTGAACAATAAAAGGGAAGGAAAGACATTTAAAAGGGTTTTAGGAGGACAAACACAAAAAAGGCTGCAAAAGAAAGCCAGTATCTGCATTTATAAATATATTCTGCTTCCTGTGTTTAGTGAACTTGTCATCCACATATTTCAAAATCTACAAAGCAACTTAATGGGTCAGTGGAACTACATGATAGAAAACCCATTAGAGATCTGAACACCAAGCAATTCTCTCTATGTCTGCATCACCACATCTTTACTTTTGACCTTTAAGGTTTAATCTTCTCATTTGTGCTGTCTCTCCAGGCAAATATAACCATCCTAGGCAAAATATCACTAATTCTTTAGTTTATAGAACATGTTTACTTGCTATAAAGTGAATAATCCTTTTTATTAATGAACAAGCTATTAGAGCGTCTAAAAATTGCAACATTTTTTCCAGTGATAATACTGTAAAGTACCAAGACTGACATCATTGTTTCTTGTTCAGCTAGAATCGGCGATACCAGAATATTAGAATGTTTTATAAAAAAGTTTTTCTGCAATAATGTCGCTTCTTATCATGTGACACAGGTGGGATGGTGACCAGCTACTTGAGTCCTCTCTCTAGGGTCTTTCCTCAAAGTCCTGGCATCTTGGTGTCCTCACACTTTGGTGTTCTTCATCCTCTGTCATACATTTCTGTTTAGACTTCTTGGCACAAACCAATTAATTAAAAAAAACTATTTTTCTTTACAAGGAATCTGTAGAACACCTTGGAGAAAAGAAGCATCCAGTGATTTGACTGTAATTACTGAGAAATTGTATATTATTAACCAGAACAATGATGCATATGGTTATTTATAGCCTTGTGCTTCATATTGTTATAACTTAACATGTCTTTTTTTAACAATAGTGATTTTTTATTGAAATCATAATTATTATTGCTACATGTATATGTGTTATCTGTCATTGAGGTAAGAAACAAGTGGTATTATTTTCTAAGCCTGCAAAACAACAGTTATTTAATAAGTGCGTAAATATGTCAGAAAGGCAACAACAGGAAGAAGGAAATGTATTTAAAATACATACGTTAAAATGGTTGCATTATTGTAATAAGGTGCTTCTCTTGCTTAGTATCTACAAATAAAAGTAAATTAAGTCCGTAACAAAAATGTATAACCTAAACTATTAATCTGTAAGGTAGATGTGATCACTTATTACTGTAAAAATGTAAAACAAAAAAAAAGTAAAGGATTTTAATAGCTCCAGATTTTTATTTTTGTAGTCAGTGGTACAGTATATTCTGGCCTAGGCTGACTAGGTGGCATGTCTACGAGGGGAGCCCCTCTGCTGCAAAGTCAGGGTATCTCTGATCTTACCATTTGGTCTATTCATACTGTGCCTGGTTTAGCCTTCATAGCATGTTGTACCCTGAGTGTTGGGCATGTTTTTCAGAAAACATATGATTTTTACATATTGCTGACCAGCCTTAATTAGCCAATTAAACATCCTTCATACTGCAGGACAGCTTTTTATTTGTGCTGGTCAGCAATATGTAAAAAATATATGTCCTGGAAAACATGGCCGATGTGGTCACCCTAGTTGCATGACCTTAAACGACAGCATGTTATATGACATCATATGATGAGATATAACATTAAATCAACAGGATTCAGCACTGAGGACAAGTGTGGAGGGGACTGCTGGGTAAGCTGCCCTGGGTCAAGCCTTGAGTAGCACTGAACATAAATATGTTGCATGTGTTTTTTATATTGAAACACATTTCAAACAGGAAAAGAAAAAGCCACAATATGGGATGTTTACCTAACTAACACTGACCCCCAAATAGGAAACTTGTTAATGAATGTAAAGTAATTGAATTAATAAAAATGAATTGCAAACTTTACAAGTATTTGCATAGTTCAGTATTTTGCAAACATTTTCTAACCTAGTACAAGTACTAACATGTTCAAAAAAGTACCGTATTTGCTCGATTATAAGACGACCCTGATTATAAGACGACCCCCCAAAATCTGAATATTAACTTAGGAAAAAAAGAAAAAGCCTGAATATAAGACGACCCTAAAGGAAAAAAGTTTTACCAGTAAATGTTAATTCATGTAAACTATTTTTTTTTAATAAAAGCTATGATTGAGAAAAATATTTTTTTTGTTTTTATTTCTTGTATTTTCCAACCTGTCCCCCAGTTACGCACATCTGCCCCCAGGCTTGCCACTCCAATATGGCACTGTGGCCCATGATATGCCTTTTAACCCTCTATATGCCACTGTGCCCCATGGTATGCCTTTTGACCCCCTATGTGCCACTCTGCCTCCAGAAATGCCTTATACCCCTATATGCCACTCTGCCTCCAGAAATGCCTTATACCCCTATATCCCATTCTGGCATTTAGGGGGTTAAAATGCATATAATGGGGCAGAGTGGCATATAGGGAGGTATAAGGCATTTCAGGAGGCAGAGTGGCATTAAGGGAGTTAAAAGGCATTGTATAGAGCACTCTGCCTCCAGAAATGCCTTATACCCCTATATGCCACTCTGGCATTTAGGGGGTTAAAATGCATATTATGGGGCAGAGTGGCATATAGGTGTATAAGGCATTTCAGGAGGCAGAGTGCTCTATTAAATGCTCCCTTAACGCCACTCCAGAAATGCCCTATGCCCCCATTTAACACACACACACACACACACACACACACACACACCCTATACCCCCATTTAACTAACACACACACACACACTCTCCCCTCCCCTCTCAGCCCTCTCTTACCGGTGCTTCCAGCCGGGGCAGCGGGTTGACGTCGCCTTCTGCTGCAGCCGGAAGGAGGTGGAGTTGGCAGCGGGGGTTTGTATCCGTCCGTCGCGTATACTTTCCCCGGCTGTCAGAGATCAGAGTTCCCCGCACCGGTGCGGGGAACTCTGATCTCTGACAGTCGGGGAAGGTTTGCGCGACGGACGCAGACAACCCCTGCTGCTAGCCACACCTCCTTCCGGCTGCAGCGGACGTTGTCTACGCGGATCGCGTAGACGTCAACCCGCTGCCCCGGCAATACAGCAGGAAGCACCGGTAAGTGTGTGTATGATGGGGGGGGGGGGTGAGACAGGAGGATCCAGGTCCCCTGCAGCGGTGCGGGGGATCTGGATCTTAGTCTCCTAATCAGACTCTATTTGAGGTCTGATTAGAAGACGACCCCGATTAGAAGACGAGGGGTATTTTTCAGAGCATTTGCTCTGAAAAAAACCTCGTCTTATAATCGAGCAAATACGGTACTCCTAATAGTAACATCTTTATGTCTCTGACTCACACATCACAGGTTGAAAAGTTCTCATATAGATTATGTATAGCTCCCACTTTCCATATTTCGTATGCAAATTCCTCTTTCCTCTCTTTATGTTGGGGCTCATAATAGTTGAGAAGAAAGGGGATCACAGTATTTGACATGGCAGTGTCATATATCTTTATGCATTCTTCTTCTAAATACCTCAATTACATAAATAACTATTAATAGGCACACCTGGAGGCTACCCCCCATCAAACCTTAGCATTAAAAAATGAGAAAGAGAACTTTGACAAAGGCTGGTAATAAAATTAGTGCAAGGTAAGTGATAGAATACCAGCATTTGAAATACACTGGGGCGTCTAGGTTTTAAACATATAAGGTTTGTTGGGGTAGATTGAACTGACTGCTTCAGAGACTTCCCAGATAGGACATAGGGGCAGGATGACCAGATTTGGAAAAAATGACATTAAAATGGCAATACTTGTACGTATTACCCTACAACTTGCAAAAAAGCAAAACAAAAACGCCATAAAAATGGGTATTTCAAAGATCAAAACAAATTTTAGAATCTATTTTCCCATTAGCTTTTGTAGATGAGTAAAAAATAATTTCAAATAAAAGTCAGAAAGTGTTTTTGGGTTTTTTTACCATATATTATTATTTTTGTTATCGTAAATTAGATATGATCCAAATAATGGTATCTAAAGAAAGCCCATCTTGTTATAAAAAAATGTAATTTGGGTGGATACACTAAATGAGAAAGAAGACAATTGCAGCTAAACCCCTCAGTCACAAAGGAAACACAATTTACAAAACATCCCGATTCTTAAGGGGTTAATCTGCATTTTATTTACTAAATCAACCCAATTAGCATTTTAACTGAGAAGCCAGATCTTATGCTTTTACTTGATTACCATTCACTATAATGACTGTTTATCGTGAGAGGTTTTATACAAGCAGCTGTTATGTTCAGATATGAGCCCTTTTATTTTGAAAGTGTTAAGGTAAAAGGTAGCTTAAGGCATCATGCATTTTAACTAGAAAAAGATTAACATAAAGTTTTCCCAACTATAATTAATGCATTTATTCAGTGATTTGTCATTGAAGGCATAATTATCAATGTTGCAAGAATTTAAAATGGAAAAAAAAGCCAAATTGGATCCTACTTAGAATATTTTATGTAAGAGGTATGTTTATCATGAGTCACAGTTCCACAGTCATTATATGGTGCTGTAATGCTTGTTCCATTCACCTGGAGAAAGTGTTACTTGTCATTATACATAATATGAACAGTCCCTCCTCTTGATTTAAAAGTTTACCTAATTTAAAAAAAAAACTCCCACGCTCTTTGTGATTCATCCCACATGTAGGAGCACGTCTGAAACATTTTCTGCTCTTCTACGGCCAAACTGTTATCTAGATTTTCAGTTAGCACCTTCTGTTTCTCAAATACGCGTTGTACAAAGTGGAAATTTGTGGCCTTTCATCTCTTTCTTGTGTGATCTACATCAAAGATCATTGTAAATATATACAAAAATGAAAAGCTGCGTAGGCACCGGTCTTTGACTTCCATATAAAATATAATTTTAGACTGAATTTTAAGGTATTGGCGCAGCAACCCCAGGACTAACCCTGTAATGGCTTGTATAGCAATACGAAAGACAAATAGAAAAAAAGGGGGAGTGCGCTCAAAACACTCAATGAAATAAAGCCAAGGATCAGTATGTGTATCATTTAAGATCATAAGTACACAGATCAGAGGTTCTACCGCGAGGGCAGTATATGTGTCTATCAAGTCTGAGGGGAAGTCCAAAATCATGATGTGGGTGCCAATCCTGTAATCCAATTCCAAAATTTCACTTTTCTCTGGAGTCAAAAATGTACATGTGAATGTTATCAGGATAACACTAATCACATATGAATTTTGTGTGCTTCTACCACACTAAATAATGAATGATATGAATGCATATTAACACCAGTACATGTATTTAGACAGAGACATATATCATGCAATTAATACATTTTATATTCTATGATTTATACAGTAGAATCATGTTAACATGTTCTTCTTTGTTGCATATCATGAGATAATTAACGAAATAGTTATGTGATTCCCTCATAGTTGAATATACCACTATAAATACATATATTGATCCATTGCTTTATTCAATTTTTATTTACCGTTTTGAGTTCTACCAGAGCCACCCTAAGCTGAGTGTTTCTATGATAAAGGTTCTTCAGAACCCACCTTCTTGTACAACAGGCTGGCGTGTCATGAAATCACAGTAGGATTCAACCATAGGGTAGAATGTCCGATAAGCATGTAAGTGTCTGTACGTGAGTGTACAAGCGGGAAAGATGATGTAACCATGGGATAACGAAACAAGCAGTGTTACCCAGTAAAACATTGAATTTCACTGTCCCGGTGAAGCACATTTGAATAGATGACCTCATGGCTGTAAACTTTTTTCCTTAAAATAAATCTTCCTTAGACACAGCTGGATAGTGAGACAAACTAAAAGATTGCACGCTTACCAGCTAGGTATAGCTCTAACATATCTATACATCTATTGGAGTTTTCAAGTTCTATGCTATGAATGTTCAAAGGGTAGAAGCAGCTAAGGAATACAATAAGGAGTATAAAAAAACTCCTATAAAATATACAAATGTGATTTCCTCCATGTATCTAAGATAACAACCTTCCCACAACTGATAATTATGTTTCTCCTCCGCTGAAGCAGGTAACGTGAGTCACAAAACAGTCATATGCAATTTGGTGAAGTAACAACTGCGGTTTCTCAGTCGTCACCTGGTTATGCTTGGCATCTAGTACTCTTCTACACAAAAGCATCTTTAGTTAGTTCTACACGGGGAGAGAACCTGTAAGAAGTATGTTTTTCTTTTTCCTTTTCAACAGATATCCTCAGTATAATGGATTTTGTAGTTCAAAGAAGTATTAGCACCATAGCCTAAAGAACTACGACTCTTTGTTCATCTATTGCTGTTGGTCTAAGGGATTTATCTGCACAATGGGGTGTTTGCAGATGAGTAGAACATTTCACTATGTATTAGAAGAGGTTAACCCAGGGAGCCTGAGGGAGACTGAGGTGGCCCTGTATATAGGACAGTTTATAAAACACAGATTATATTAGGGATTGGATTTTAACTCACCAGCAATCTCTTTGTTTAGTGAATAAAATTTTAAGACATTCAGGTAACCTGACTGATTCACACATAGATAATATTGGGAAATCTAGTTAATTACTCACTAAGTAACTTATAGTAATGTCTGTTTGTAAGATAAACAGATAAACTGATAAACGCAGAGGGAAAATATGCCATAAAAATAGTTGTCACTTTTGCAAAGTGATGTAAAAATCCACATAAATGTGTTTAATAGTATTTTCTATAGTGAAGTACAAAGCTGTGGTATTTTTTAGGCAGGTTCCGGTCATATACACAACCTTATACACAGCATTATTTCATGCCAATGGAGCACCAGGTAGACAACACCAATCTCCAAGCCATCAATCACCAAACCAGGACATGGGGATTATAATTCGGGGAGCTAAAAGGGTAGGGCATGAAATAATTTTGTTTATATTGCACAAAGACCTTGAACTCAAACTTAACACATTTTCTGCTAAAGTCCAGCTCTTATAAGATCTGCTAACTAACAATCAATGAGGACTCTTAAGAAAGGTTTTACCAATATAAGGGTTTATCCATATTTATGGTGATCGGTGGTAGGTAGTCTCATTTGTCAATGATTTTGTTACTCAGAATACTGCAACTATTATTCTTTTGCTGTAGATCAAAGCTATATATATCTTACATCATCCAAATAAGCAGTCAATCACTATGTCTCCAGTTTACCTATCTGGGAGAAAAATAGAACAAGGAGAAAAAAAAATTCCATTCCTCTAGAAATTATCTCAAAAATATATGTGGGTTGTATAAATAGCAGTTTAAAGAAACATGTTCCTTTTCAGTGAGTTTCTACGTGTTTTCTTAGGCCTCTGCATAGCTTTATGGCAGACTGAAATGCAGGAATGCAATAACTCTTTTATAAAGCACAATCTCAAGGACACATCAGAGTGCTTACAGAGAAAAATAGCAGCATTGCCAAAATGTAATAAAATTGCTGCTTTTACACTAGTGAAAAATAGCACCTGTAAAAACGTAGAGTGATTTCTAATTGATTTTATATTTGTTGTCTATTCACAAATTTGATTCAGGTGAGAACAAACTTGTATTCTCAACCAGAAAAAGAAAAGCACGGGCTCCGTCCAAACAGGCAACTTCCAGATGGGTGCTCAGGCATCAAGAATTGGAGAAATCCTCACTCCAAATGCTTAAAGTGATCCAAAAGAAACATTCCGTGGGACTGGTAAAAAAATATATTTATTTTATTCTGATCCTTAATCCATTGTCATAAAAGACATTCAATTGTAGTGAAGGCTATACTAACATAAAATCCTTGATAGACTAATGCTTGATGCGTTTTGCCCCTTGTGCTTTCTCAAAAGCAGCCCATTAGGTGCAAAACACGTCAAGCGTTAACCTATCGAGGATAACCTCTTACGTAGCAATCTTATTTCTAAGACTGGGCTGATGTCCCAAATGCAAACTTGGTAGATAAATATAATATATATATAAACTCTGTGTATACATCTATAACTAGCAACTAGTATAACTGCACGTGTAAACGTCCTCTCTTGGGGTGAAACCAGTATGGTGGGGTGGATGCGGTAGGTGAGCAGAACATGATATGAGGTCACAATGTCTCCACATATTATGGGCAGATAGGGCACTCATGATTTTAAAAGCCAAGTTCTGTCCTGATTTACTGGTGATTACTGCACGGCAATATAAGCCTTTGAGCAACAAAAAGTTAAAGAAATCTGGACTAAAAACAGATGGTATGTTAAATGATGCTTTTAGCTGTTTAGTATCCTTTGAAAATAACTTAAAGGTGTTCCAAGGTTTTTTCTCACGTTTACAACACTAATAGCTCAGTACCTTCATTTATTTAACTTTTGAAGTTGAATAACTCCACTTTAGCAGCCTCTAATTTAGGCCACCAACAGAAGGAATTTCTTCATATTTTTCTTTTTGGGAAATAATTACTTAAAGTAATTGCCTATCTTTGTCTCAATTTTACTCTTTCCTCTTTTGTTACCATTTAGGTTGTTCAAAAATGCTAATGTGCTCCATTGATGTGATAATATTCATCAGCATTTATGTAGCCATTAACCTGTACTATATCTTTCTTTACGATAACGTTCAACGAGTAGATCCTACATAGTGTATCTTGGGTATGGTGAGAGTATAGGACACATTTAAATGTTGCAGTAAACTTCATTTGTATCAGATTGTGCCTGTCATATTTTTGAGACAGCTTTATATATAATCCCCAATATTTCTCGCATGGATCTCAATCTGGTTTTCATTGTCCTGTACACAGATTTAAGTCAAGAAAAAATAAAACACATAGTTTTTGGATACTAAATTATTTCTTTACTGTCAGACCTTGTCTGGATTCCATGAATTTTCTATGATTTCTAGATTTACAAATTACCTATATTGAGAAGCAGTTTTGAAATCAGTGTTTTCTGATTCTAAGAAAAATGCACAGACTAGATAGACCAAATGGTACTTAAGAGCATAGACATGCCATCTTCGGAGACAAACATTGCCAGCACAATGAGTTGTACTGGAGAGCTGATTGACTTTAAATATTATATAGAGTGCCACCTTTGCCACAAGTCAGTTGGTGAATTTTCTGTCCTGTTAGATCTGCCCTGGTTTGCTGCGAGTGCTATTATTGTAAAGTGGAAGCGTCTAGGAGTAACAGTAGCTCAGCCACAAAGCGGTAGACCACGCACAGAGCAAGGCAGCTGAGTGATGAAGCATGTAGCGAGTAAAAATTGCCCATTCTCGGTTGTATCACTCACAAACAGAGTTCCAAACTGCCTCTGGAAGCAACATCAGCGCAAGCACTGTGTTTTGGGAGCTTCATATGCAAAAGATTATTATGTGCTATGCCAGGCTTCAGCTGGTGTGGTGTAAAGCACACCACCACTGGACCATGGATAGTGGAAACATGTTCTCTGCAGGGGATGAGTCACTTCGCTATCTGGAAGTCTGATGGACGAATCTAGGTATGCAAGATGCCAGGAGAACGCTACCAGCTGTAATGCATAATGACCACTGTAAACTTTGGTGGAGGAGGGATAATAGCCTGGCGCTGTTCTTCAGGCTTTGAGTACGGACCCTTTAGTTCCATTGAAGGGCACAAAGCACAAAAAAGACATGGTTTGATCAGTTTGGTCTGAAATAACTTGACTGGCCCCCACAGAGCCTTGACTTTAACATCTTTGGGATGAGTTTGGAACACTGATTGCAAGCCAGGCTTCTCATCCAACATCAGACCTGACCTTACAAATACTCTTTTGGTTGAGTGGCCACAAATTTGCACAAACACACTCCACAGTCTTGTGGAAAGCCTTCAGAGCTGGAAAAGGGGGGACCTCATATTAATGCCCATTGTTTTGGAATGGGATGTCCAACATGCTCATGTAAGTGTGATGGTGAGGTGTCAGCGTACTTTTGATCATATAGTGTATGTTGCTGTGTTAATATCCCCTAAGTTAGATCTTGGACATTTTTTATATTTCAGACAGCCTTAATATGGAAGAGATGGAAATATGTGTCTGGTGTGCCTTTAAGCGGTAACTTGTTTCCAGCAGCAAAAAACATCTTCGAGTTACTTACATACAACTCACAATTCTGTAACCTGCAGAGCCAAACTCATATTATTTAGGGTAATTTGTTAAAAAACGAAGATACAAATTTGAAAACAGGTTGTAAAGATCATAAATATATGATGGAGATGTTCAAGAATGCAATATATGTACATCCTAGACAATTAAGGGGTTAAAAGAGAACTACTGGGAGAAAAACGTTGCCTATCCATGAAACAAATGTACTTATTAGAATCTTGCTTAAAGTGTAAAAATATCTGTTCTCAAAATGTGTTCTAATGTGCTGGCTTTAAGCTTAAACCTGTACCAGCATGTACTAAGTGTCCGTGAATGTTGTTTGCACTACCAAGGAAAAGGTTTCAACATTCTCGAGGAAATGAATTAAAAAAAAAAGATCCCTCTGGTAAGCCAGTGATGCAATGTTAAAAGTAACGCTGTTTCCAGTAACCTGAAACACATGGATTTCATGATTCGGGACAAACTTTCACACTGGTTTTCCAAGATGCCCTAATAAATTGCTCAATGACTATAGAAACATATATGGAAAGCGTCACATTCATGATTTAATTATATAATCACATAGTCTATTGATTTGGAAAGATGTGAAGTGTTTGTGACTCACACTGTAGGGTTATGTATAATGAATGGATACTGGTGCAATAAAAGTGCAATAAAAGTGGGGGAAGTGGGAAAAGTGTTTTTTATCAACATAGCAACGACTGGAAAGTTCCAATCACCAGGAACATCTCATAGGTTGCTATATTGATCATTTTTCAAACTTTTCACCAGAGTTGCTTATTGTAAAAAATTTTTGCTTGGAAGTGGCACGGTTATGAAATAGAAAGTAAAAGAATACATTACATTATTACCTCAGGTTCTGGGCTAGGGTGCAGTGATAGGAAGAGGGCATGGGATAATTGCCCTTTATCTAGTTCAGATGTGAATATTTTAGCCAGAATGCTTTACAATATACTGTATTTTACTTGCAGGTTTTCTTGTTTCTAAAGTAACAAGGGCTTTAGGCAACATTTGTATGCTGACCGTATCCTTTGAGTAGCCTCCCCTGTGGGTGCACCATATTGACATCCTTAAAAGCAAAAGGCAAACATACAGCGATACATAATGGTTTGGAAACTGACAGATGTCATATCAGAATGGTAGACGGGTTTTCACACTCAAGCCAGTTCATATGTTTCTCCTCATCATCAGTAATAACAGCAGACATCCAGTTGTCACCATCTAACAAGCAAAACTTTGTCAGCTGATGGATCTCAGCTTCGAGTAAAGTCGCTGAAACGTACTGCTAGAACACGTCCTTTGTATGTACAGTGTAGATGAGGTATAGGTGACTGGCATATAGTGGCCGCAGGCACCAGCCTCCTGGCTCCTGGTGCATCGCTGCTCCTCAATGGGCTGGTTACATGGGTCTACAATGAGGTTTGCTCGTTTTGTTACTGCAGACTGTTTACAACCTGGAAAAAAACTAAACCTCTTTCTCTCAAAAATAATTGACTATCCCACCACTACCCCAGAGGCATTAATTTTAACAGAGCTGAGTTAAGGATGCTCTTCTACCTCTTCTTCTGAATCTAATACGTTATAATTTAATTGGAACTGCCACCATCATAATGTTTAGCACTGATTTAGTGCTTATAGCTTGTGATTTTTGTTTGTAAAGTAACTGCTTTCTGAGATATTTGTTTTAATAATAAAAATCTACTTATGGGGGCTGATATCTGTGTGAAAAGGTGGCAGAAGTATAATGTCAATTAATTTTCTGCATTGGTGTAATCTGCCTTTCTTCTCTCCTCCATCATTAACAAGGCATCAATCAGCTGCCACCAAAGAAAGACAGCAACTTATCAAAAGTGAAAAAAAAATAACCTTAAGGAGGAAACTAATTGTGGAGATCCTAAGAATAAACAAAAAAGAAGATAGCAGGTCCCATGACATATGTATAAGGTGTGTTAAAAATGCTATCATTGGACTACCTACCTCAAAAGGGTAGTAGGACAAGCCAGGACTGAGCCAACTAATTGCGCTCTCCTTTTTTAAGTTTTTTTTTCAACATGGGTATCCCTACATATACAAGGGCTTCATGGATTTCCAGTATTTGGTGGAAGAATCTGGCGCTACTCATGTTCCAAGGCCACCCCTCTCACCTCATCTAATACGTACAAATTTTATACTGTATTTATAAACATGCTTTAATTCAGAGCACAGAACCAATAAGGGCATATAACTTCACAAAAAGGAAAAGCAGCCTAATGGGGATAAATAATCAACCAAGTCCTGTAAGCAGGAAGCCAAAATGGTAATAAACTTAAAGTGATAAACTTAAAGTCAATTGAGCTGGGTAACAAAACTTGCTCAAAATTTGCCTATCTTTATCTTATTAATATGTAATTGAAATATTTTCTATTTTGACTTTTTTTGATATTTTTAGATCATTATTTTAGAACTTTTCTGCACTAAAATATTCAGTATTATTATTTATTGTTTTATATAGCGCCATCATCTGTTTAAACACAGTAATAAATAGGAAATCATTTCATTATTAGAATTTTCCTTCAAATCAGAGAAGACTGTAATTTGTTTCTAAAATTGTACAACCCGAACATTTTTTTTTAAAGAAAACACTCCGTGTATAGTGAAAAATGAAATAAACTTGTTTTCTGTTGTTTACAGAAGTATTTTTAGGTTCTGAAGACCATCTTGTTGTAAAGCTCATTGGATTCTCACAAAGTATGTCTTGAAAGATGAAATGATATCACCGGTGACAGTCAGTGTTATTTTGAGCTTATCAGTTTTGCGTGGGCCACAGATACAGTCAGTGATTAACGACAATCAATAGAGCATGGAATGTTCAGGTACTTTCTTGCCTGTGTTATTGTTATTCCTACCACATGGAAACCTTCAACTGGTTTTGCTGATAACAAACACTGTACTGTAGAACGATAAGCATCCACATCAAAAATCGAAAGCACGTTGAATTTAGTTCTTTGGATCTGGTGGATTCAGGACTGTCCGTGTATGTTTTACTGATCTTATTTGTCATGCAACCTTTGTGGACTTTTGGGTTTTATTAACATCTCTGCCTACGCTGTCAAGTCAACCACAAATTTACTCCTTTTGGGTGGCAAGTGAATTTTTGAATAATGGTCCTCCGTGTGGTATTTTGCTCTTGCTCTCTAAATAAAGCAGCCACTTCTCTAGTAGGGGTAATAAGGGTCTTTGAAGAGCAGATTGCCATGTACCCCTGCAGTTCCTTCTTAACAAACAGGAAACCAGGAGAACTTATTCCTGTATGAAAAGAAATATAGGCCAAAACCGTTTTCTACAGGATTTTGATGATCTCTGGCTACTGTATATTTTTGACTGCTTTCTCCTGTGATGTAATAATCATGTGGACATAGTGTCCAAGATATATGGGGTCCAACGCCCCCATATTACTTTAGAAAGAGAGTGCAGCAGTATTCTGACACATTGTTTTTTGTGATTACAGACAATAAGGTATCCAACTAAAATTCTCAGTAGTCCTAAATTGCTGATTGACCAAAACGTTCTCCCTAGATTCTAGGTGACGATGACGTACCCCTTAATTTTCATGCACAGAAATGCACATACTTTATTATTAATTTATCGATTATATAACAATATTTTATGATTTAGTCTATTTTTTCCCCCTGTTTGGAAATATTCAACCAGTCTTCCTTTAATTTTACAACTTTTGATGTATTTTTCAATGTATTGTTTCTATAATGTATACATCGTGTCAAAACACTTCTTTTACAGAGAAACTGTAAAGTGTTTTGGCAACAGTCTAAGGACGTTTTGCAATATTAATGGAGAGACCATTTCCCACCTGCAATCGGCAGAGCTAGATAAGACAGAATGATTCAACAAAGGAACTTGATGGCACTAGCAAAATACACATAACATCTCATCAATTGATTATCACACTCAGATATATCTTTGGTATGGGGAGAAACGAATCAATGCAGACTATATACGAAAAAATTTCCTTATTTGTCTTCAATGATATCCATACTTAATCCGTCTATTTTGATGTCCCATAGATGTTCTGACTCCCTCTCTGTATTAATCTCTCCGGCGTCTGCTGGAAGCCTAAGCCAGAAGCCTATGTAGAAGAAAAACTGTTCTTTATATTGCATTTAAGCTTCTGAACCTGTAATTTTAGACTCTTGTCACAGGTTTTTTTTTCCTTTGCAATATACAAGCGTATACTAAATACTAGTGTATTTAAACAATATATTTTTAGCATGGGGATGGATTACTATACAGTGTACAGCGGAAAGGATAAAGGATGCTTCTTCCTATTGAATACCATGGCACGTCATGTTAATTAGGCTACTATGCCAAACTTCAAGCGTCAAGCTAAGGTAGACCACTAGGATTAAGCTGTTTTCTCTCCCCATCCCCAGCCAAAAGCGTAGCATAAGCATGCATGTAATAGGTTCTCATCATATTGAGGGTTCAGGAAACCCACCATGTTTTCTCCCGCCACTTCCTTCACAGTTTATTATTAATACGACCAAAAGATCAAAGATTCTGCTCTGCACCATCTAAAGGCAACCAAAAAGACCACAAGGCTTTTAGCACTGGACTTTGAGTGGATCATATTTGTTATGAGAAGCATGCCCCTCTGAAAATATCATTTTAGTGGGTAAGCCCAGTTTCTGAAATGGATAATATCGTACATACCCACTACATGAACACTTAAAAAAGTAATTTTACTCTTAATGACCAAGGAATGCTGCAGACCATGATAAATACATTAAATAATAATCTTTCTCAACCAAGACAATGGTTAGACTTCACATCATTAGTTCCAGACAATCATTCTTTAACTTATTTAATGCTACACAATCAATGGACTATGACACTGTGGAATGATATGTTTGACAGCTAAGTACAAACATTTCATCTTTTTTTAAACACTCCTGTAGTAAAGTAATGTAATCTCTTCTTCCACGTGAAGACCAACCACACTGTGAAATGATTAAAAAGATTTAACAGAAACATATATTTAGATATTGAAACAAATCAGCATTCCCTTTTTAGCTCTTGTTATGTAAACCTTGAACTTTTCTCTTAAACTTAAGCGACCTAAAGCCACAATTCACAAAGGCTTTAGATTGCGAACAATCAGCAACACTTAATTCATACTCTTCTTTCAAAATAACAACAGGATCCTTGGAATGAACATAAAATATATTGCATACTAAAACATTGTTTTATCAATTTACTATATAGGTTAGATTTATTTGTTTAAACATGTTTATTGATGTAGGATTTTGTGTGTTAAAAATGTTTTTGTTTGTTTTTTTGTCTACAAGTTCTAGATTTAAATTGACAATTCTGGTCATCTTTCTCTTGAACCCTTCACATTTATGTTCTTTATTACTTTTGTTAATGCTGGTACTACTACACTGGAAACTAATATTATATCACTTTAGACTTACAATACCTTCTAATGTCATGGCGTATTAAATGAGTCTCAGATCTCTTACATATCTTATCCTTCGTTCTCTCCTCCACATTCCATAAGAACTATTCTTCAACTACGTCATGAAGGCATTACAATTTAGCTTGGCAAATGTAGCCTTGTTGACCTAATAAGTATAGCATTTTTATTAAATTCTGAGTCTTTTATTTTTCATTTCCGCTACAGATAAAAGGAATTTCTTTTTTTCAATGGAATCTACTGCACATGCAATGATAAAGTTTTTCCATGGGTTGAACTACCACACTATGTATGTCAATATTCTTTAGAAACTCAAGAAAGCAAAACGTTGTGGAAACATGGGAAAATCGCAATTAAGAAAGAGGATTGAACTTCAATTTCCTAATAATTATATTACAAATATTCTTAACATATTGAAGAATGGTATTATCATGTAAAATGTAAGAGTTCATGGATTCTTAATCTGGTTGTTAAAGCACCATGAGATTTCTGAGGGAAAAATAAGCCTTCTGGCTTGTCTGGTGTCTGTAGATGAGTGTTTAATAATACTTCTACTAATCTGGTAAACATATACTTATAGTACGATCATTGAATCATTATGGTCTAGTTGGTTATTACAGAGAAATAAAAATAAAACCCAGGGCAGCTGAATAACTAGGTCTCCAGGGCCCCGTGCCCTAAACTTTTGGACTCCAATGTCACTCCATGCCCATGTTTGTAAAGCGCATGAATGCGTATGTACCCTAGAACAGGAAGAAAGGAGATTTGTTCCAATGCACTGCTTTGCTACAGCACATCAGAGTCAAAGTGTGAGAAGAGAGAAGAGTGGTATAGAAGACCACTATAAGTATCAGCTCTTTTTATTCCATGTTTCAGGCTACTCTGCTGACACTTGTTGCACCTCAAACATAGTACATGATCCATTCTAGTCATCAGGCGCATAACTAGAAACCATAGGGCCATGGTGCCAAAAATTGCCCCAAAGACCCCAACTTCACCAAGCAACATGTCTCAAAGTGCCACCTTTGCCCTAACCAACTTGTGAGTGCCATTCTAAACCCCAAACAGTTTATCTGTGCAATCTTTGCCCCCAGACAGCTTATCTGTGCCTTCTTTGCCCCTTGCCCGCCCCCTCCAACATACACTCTGGAACACACATCTAAAAACACTTACACAAATTACACACACTTACTCATACTCACTAACACACATTCCATCTCACCCTACTTACACATCCATGCTCACACATCCATGCTCACACACAAACACCTACACAGCCATGCTCACACACAATCCTCCCGGGCCTCCTAGTTGAGATCGCTGCAACCCCTGTAGTTACGCCACTGCTAATTTGTGACTAATTATTCCTTGTTCTGCTGTGTTGGTGTAAATGAGTCTAAGCAAGTAAGGTAGACATACAACATATCTACAGTAGAAGTGGGTGAAAACGTTCTCCTTATCCAAGAATTTTGTAAGGTATCACAATTCATAAACGTAAGCCATTCCAGAAACAATAATTTATTGCTTAAGTAGTCGTGAAACAAACATAAGCAGGATTCATTTCTAGTACTGTCCAGTATTTTTTTTCATGTGATTAAGCTTTTTGGGGGAAGAATGACAGAATAAAATGTCAGATTTTGAGTTTCTTTACATTTTCTTTGTGTAGATCGGCAAATGAATAATATTATCACATTTTGAATTATGGTACTATATCTGATTAAATAAACTGGAAGGTATGTGATACATAACTTTGAGCGTTATCGAATCTTGATCTCATATTAACCTTTCATCCACTTTTGGTGAAAAGAAACTGTGTCCCTTTATAGCTTTTAGCATAACAATGATAAATAAATCAATTAAGACAACCTGCACCTTGTGCTTTTTGTCTGACAATGGCGTGATTGTCTGAAGAGATATAAATATCTAAAGAGATATTTAATTTCTAAATTGAGGTCAATGAAATCTGTTATCTGCTGTAGAAATTCTTAGCTTGTCTACTCAATATCCTGTTCTCACCCCCTTTTTTTTAGGTAACCCTAACAAAGGCTGCTTGAACCAATCAACTGAGCACCTTAACAATAGGGGAATGATATTTGTACTGCCTATACAATAACATAAAGTGGGTTTAATCATTTAACTCATTCACACTTGGTAATTTGCCAAAAACAATAATACTGTCTCAATAAACAGTAGCAAGGTATTACAGCATGTAACATGTCCTTACTATATTGTATACACTGCCACCTTATTTTGCACTCAGGTGCATGGAGGGATTCAATCAAAATCCTCTTTATGCATTTGTTCTGTTTTCCTGTCCCCCAGAAATTTGCATTACAGGAGACGCTGGGCATCAAACACAAGGCAAAACACATGCGCTCATACTTACAGTGGATCTTATAAGGCCATCTACTATAATAAAATATAATTACATTTTATCATGCCTTGCAATAAATGCTTTCGTCTAATATTACAAAATATCGCTGTTTTAGTCTGTTTTTGTTTTTTTTATTATCTTCATAATTCTCAGAATCAGTCATACAGCATTGAGCTGTAGTAACCTGAATTATGTCCTTTAATTTAAAAATCTCTCTGTACAATGATTTGTCCTTAAATCCAATTATTTTTTAATAATTCAGATATGTGTGGGCCTTAAGTTAATTTATATGATCTTTATCTGTTCTTTTAAAACTAAAACGTGTTTGTACCATACCACAGTGCATTAATGAACAATGGCTTATCAATATTTTTAGGGAAATACCTTGTCTGTAGTCCCATTGTATTTTAATTCCCTTTCCTATCTCGCCATCTAGTGGAGGAATGTAAAACCTGGAGCCAAAATGCGATGAGAAATTGATACACGGTTATAGGTCAGTCGGTTTTTCCGTTTAACCCTTTAATGGGTACACATTTAGAAAATGATTGCTATCCCGTCTGACTTAACTTCCTGCATATTGTTTATTCCTTCCCATTAAGTTATCAGTCCCTTATTGTTACATCCCTAGTTATTATTGTTCAGATGTGTGGGATGAAGAAAAGGGAGATACAGCCAGGACATGAAATTGATTAGATTGTCTAGGTTCACCACTTTTTGTTAGTGAAAAAGACATACCAATGAAAATTGAAACCTGGAGGTTTGAGAAATAATGCTACAAAAAGCATGCGGCAACCATGTGATTGACCACAACAGCAGTTAGATGAAGCTTCTGGGTCAGATCCTGAGGTACTTGGGGAACTAAAAAAAAAAAAAAGAAAAGAAGCAGACTATTTTTTTCAAGGATTTTCTCTGGTCTAGTAAAAGAGTGGCATAAAGCAGACGTGGCAACAATAGCCTGGTGACGTGATGACACACACAAGCAATCAGGTCACGTGAGGGTGCAGATGTGGGGGGGCTGAGTGATGGGAAACCTTCCAACATTTGTGGCATCCTATTAGATTGACACTTGTCATGACCTAATATTTATAATTAAAATATATCGATATATAGTTCAAAAAACAAAAAAGACATTCAAAAGCAAAAAACATTGTTAATGTCAAACTGAATTTTTCACTTAAACATAAACGTTTGGGAAATACAAGATAAAGTTCTTCAAGATTAAGTTTGCTACCCCATGTGCTTTTGCTAATGACGCTAGGCATGGCATCACAAATGACATAATGATATTGTCATTACATCACAAATTACACCATTAATGGCACTGATGTCACAAAAGGACATAGAGGAATTAACTTAATTTGAAAGATTTTTATTTTGTATTAAAGATTTTTTTAGGTTTAACCCCTTAAGGACCAGGCTGTTTTATATTTTTTGTACCCTTTGGGACCACGGCTGTTATAACACTTTTGCACTCATGTTTAGCTGTAATTTTCTCCTCATCCATTTAGTGTACTCACACAAGTTATATATTGTTTTTTTTCAGGACAAGAAGGAGTTTCTTCAGATACCATTTTTGATCATATCATCTAATTTCCTATTAAAAAAATATGATAAAAAAAACACTTTCTCACTTTTATTAAAAAAAAATTTTACTCATCCAAAAAAGCTAATGAAATCCTGCTAATAAGATTCTACAATTTGTCCTGAGTTTTGAAATACCCAATGTTTTTATGTTTTTTGCTTTTTCTCTGCAAGTTATTAGGCAATAAAAACAAGTAGCGTTTTGCTATTTCAAAATCAATTTTCTTCCGGATCTGGTCATTCTGCTATTTCGGGTATCTTTAGAGCCGTCAATGCAATTTACCCCATCACACCATATATTTTTGAAACTAGACGCCTCAAGGTATTTTAAATGCTAGTATTTTAACCCTTTCCATGCACTTATTCTATTACCACCCATTGTCAAACTTTGTGGTAGTGATTTATTTTGTGTTTTTATCACAAAAGTTGCACATCAGGTATGGATTTACAGCTCCTGGTATATGTCACAGTCAAACAAGACTCCAATATGTGTTCAGCAACATCTCCCGAGTATAGTGATACCTCCCATGCACGAGTTTGTCAGGTTGTTTGGGAGCTAAAATGCCACATTTAGGAAGTGTGCAAAGTTTAACTTGGAACTTTGGCTTCTGGCCCTGCCTCCCCCTTGTCCTAAAAGGGCCATCTTTGAAGCTGGCTTATTCAATTTA